>CM029013.1:76257931-76272931 GCA_016801055.1 Panax notoginseng
CTCACGTGTAAGACCCCAACTTATTAATGAATAAAATCAAATTTTCTCTAAATATTATTGTGAATAATAAGGGGTTAATTTGATATAATACTTTGGTTATGGGGTGAAATGTGCAAATTTTACAAAATAAGCAAGTGGTTATAAAATATTTATTTTTGGTCGGTGAATATTCGGTTGGTCGTGGAATATTCTTGCTGTCGGGGAATATTCGTACGACGACGCAGCCTTGTGTGGGCCCCATAACGGAAAGCGATTGGATGAAGGAAAACGACAAATATAATAACGGCGTAGTTGTTACCGTTAATACTGTTGGAATACCCGGTGGTTAAAATACAGTAGCACACGGTATTGCACCAATTATTGATTCTTACGTAAGAAGGCACTACTCAATAATTGTTACAGTAGTTATTATTCAATATTTTATTTTATTGATTCAATAATTGCTGCGTTGATATTTTATATTATTGTTGTTTCAATAATTGTTGCTGCACAGTATTTTCATTTATCAGATCAATAATTCATATTATTTGAATAATATTATTAGATAACATTATTGGCAATGTCTAGAAAGTTCTGTCTAAGGAGAGGTTTGGTCATCTAATTGCGCGCCAGTAAGGAGAAATCCTTATTGGAAAGCCCCCTCTTTCCTGGGAACGGCCTGGTTGTCATAAATGTGATTCTGTAATATTATTTGTGAATAATTAATTATTGATTCATATGATAAGGAAATATTTATTTTATGTGGATATAAATGAGGGATATATTTTTGTGGTTAAAAATGAAGGAGTTAATGTTGAGGTTTTTGTCAGTATTTTTGTCGGAATGGAGGTATTAAAAATCAGGGTTTTTGAGATATTTTGCGGGGGTTATAATTTTTAATCCGACCGTTGGATCGTGGTAATTTTTGGATATGTTATACATATATAAGTTGAGTATATGTCCACAAATTTTGAACCGTTAAAAATGAACGTATGATTTATTACGAATTTTACAAGATGACTGGTTCAGAAATTGTTGAATTTTCGGAGTTTATCATTTTGGTGGAAAATTCTAGAATTGGTGGGCCCCACTTGTGGTTGGTGAAGAAATGTGCTGAATTATATTTCAAATGTGGTGGGTGGGAATAGTAGCAGGTAAAGCCATCAGGTTGCAGGTCAAACCTACCAAAATTTTCCTATAAATAGAGGGCTAAGTTAGAATTGAAAATCACACCAGAAACAAGTTTTCTCTCTTTCTCTCTCTAGATTATTGAGTGTATTTTGTGAGTATTTAGATACTTTGAGAGTTTCTATTCATCAGAGCAAGTTTCTTTCAGCCTTATACCGGTATTCCGACCAGAAGTACTGATATTTTGAGGTAAGGGATATTATTTTCTTCTTAATGATATTATTTTCTTCAATATCATTATGCTGAAATATTGATATGAGTTTTTATCAAATTTGGAACTTTTTGTGTCGGGGGTTACTATTCACGTATACGGTACTATTCACGATTACGGCACTATTCACCGAAAAATAAAATTTTCCCTTTTTGTCCAAGATGTCTATTATGGTTACTATCTTTGATTGTATCCATGTTTTGATCTTTATTTTTGAATTCTGCTTCACAATTGATTATTATGAAGTATTATTGATCTTGGATAAACTGTTATACGAATCCCTACTATTTGTCCTTCTGTCTCATTGGATTCGTTCTCTTTAAGATATTTTTCATCATCCTCAGTCCTAAATGATGATATTACTGAATATCTTTGGCCTGTAGTGCAAAGATGTATGATTACTTGATGAATATCTTTGGCCTGTAGTGCAAAGATGAACAGGTGTTGAGATGAACATGACCGACTGATGATACAAATGAATATCTTTGGCCTGTAGTGCAAAGATGAATATTTGGTTAAAGATGATTATTAATTGATGTTACAGGGATAAAATATTGATGATGGACTTTTAAATCTTAGAAGATAGTAGAATTCTTTCTCTACTTGACTCTTCTAATGGTTTGCTGTTTCCGCTGCAGTTGTTGATCTAAAACTTGTTGTCGATTATATTTTATCAGATTTTTCCCTGTTGAAGACTAACGATAATTTGTTGTATATTATCTTAGTCATAATATTCTTTACTGGGCTAGTTGAGCTCACCCTTTTCCTTTTTGTTCCATTTTTCTTCTCAGGAGGTGAGAACATAGCAGGATCTAGTCGGGGTATGGAGTGATGGTTCTAGAAAGATGTTTTAGCAGTCCTCACTATTTCTGTAAAATAGTGTTTGAATAATTGTAATGAGGATTTATTTGAGTGTGGATATTGTCTAGAAGACAATATTTGTATTTAAACTCACAGTATGTGTTGTCGTATTTTGCACGACAATTGTATTATTGAAGTTGTAGTTTGCTTTCTGTACCATGTATTTGGCGACTCAGAATGGGTGTTGTATACCTATTTTGGGGGCGTCACAGTTGGTATCAGAGCTTAGGGATATGATCCCTGGCTGAGATGTGAGACAAGAACTAGGAGGGGAGAGACGGGGAATTCCTTCGCTAGTATGACCTGACTAAGTTTATTTGGTGTTTATTTGGTCGGTCAGAGTATAGGGATAATATATGACATGACTATTAACCCTTGTTTTATGGCAGTATTTAAGAATGGCAGCTGAGAACGTTAATAATGGAGTAAATCAGACCGTGGAGACACCTTTGATCACCACCCAGGGGAACGTGCAACAGGAAGGCAATATTCCTCCTGTAAACAACGTTACCGAGCAAACGATGAATGATGGAATGTTTAGGAGCTTTTTGCAGTTCATGCAAAATCAGACGAGGGAGACTCGTGTGCAGAATACGGGTGGAAATGATAACAACGCGCGGTTTGTCACAGCTAAGCAGTTCAAAGAATTGGGACCACCAGAATTTAAGGGAAAGCCGGATCCGATCATGGCGGAAACGTGGGTCAAGCAAATTACCAAGATATTCGATGTCTTGGGATGCACGGAGGAACAGAAGGTTCCATTCGCCACATTTATGTTCCGCGGTGAGGCAGACTACTGGTGGGAGTCTGTGAAGCGTACCCAGCCTGACGCACTCAACATGTCCTGGGAAACATTTCAAAAACTGTTCAATGACAAGTACTTTCCTGAAAGTATTCGTCATATGAAGGAGGTGAGTTTATTAGACTGGAACAAAACAACATGACGGTGTCCCAGTACGAGGCGAAGTTTGCAGAGTTATCCAGGTTTGCACCTCATTTGGTCGAAAATGAGGAACGAATGACAAGGATGTTTCTGAGAGGTCTAAAACCCGAGATTCGACAATATCTTATCTCTCATAAATTTTCTTTATATTCAGATGTTGTAAACAGGGCTCAATTATTAGAGCGAGATAATGAGTATGTGCAACCGAGGGACCACAACCAGGGTCATACCGGTGGCGGCAGTCATCGAAGCAATGAAAACCAGCAGGGAGGAAAACATTCGGACAAAAGCGGTAACCACTCTGGTGGTAATCGTGGTCGTGATAATAGAAGGAGCGAGTCGGGAGGAGATTTCAAGAAGAGAAGGTACAACAATGATAACGTGAAGACGTCAGCACAAACATCAACTGTTTCTAGGGGAGGAGAACGACCACCGGTCGTATGTTACAAATGTGGGAAAGAGGGACATATCAGCCCAAACTGCCCACAACAATCCAAGGTATGTTATAACTGTGGAAAGGAGGGTCATATAGCTCGAGAGTGTTCTGTAGCAAAACCAAGTTCAGCGGGGATGGTGACTCCAAAAGCTTGTCCCGGATAAGTCGAAATCAGCGGTTCCTGGAAGGGCGTTTGTCGTTACTGGCCAAAACGCGAGAAACCCGAACGAGGTGATCACGGGTAAGCTAATCTTGAATTCTTGCGAAGTTTATACTTTACTAGATACCGGTTCTACCCATTCTTTTATCTCTCCTGCTTGTGCTCAACTTGACTCCGGAGAAATTGGACTTTAACTTATCTGTTGAAACTCCGTTGGGTCCACTGTTTATAAATCTTGCATGATCCAAGTTGGCACTATCACATTACCTGTTGATCTTATCTCTTTAAAGATACTTGCTTTTGATGTGATTTTAGGAATTGATTGGTTAACCACTCATCATGCTAAAATTGATTGTTTTCGTAAGGTTGTTAGTTTTCATATTCCTAACCAACCTGTTATTCGAATTCAAGCAACCAAACCATTGAAGTCAAACTCTTTCATATCAAGCCGTAAAGGTCATTCGTTTATTGAAAAACGGATGTCAAGCTTTCTTAGCCATGTCATGGACTTGAACAAAAATACGTCAGATTTGATGATATTTCTGTTGTTTGTTTTCTGACGTATTTTCCTGAAGAATTTCTTGGCCTACGCGTGATATTGAAATTTTGTATCATCTTTGAATCTGGTACAAAACTCCTTCTAAAATCTCATATCGAATGGCTCCTATTGAACTTCAGGAGTTAAAAACCCAACTATAGAAGTTGATAACCGAGCCTCTATCTGGTGACTTTCTTTGTGGAATGCTCCAAAGCAGACTCTCCGTAGGGGACGCCATATTCGTGCGGTAGTAAACTGATAGGTGTCATGTGACGTGCTATCCAAGGTTGGATTATGAGTCACAGTTGAGAGCAACCTAAGTCGGTAATCGAAATACGTAGCTTTCTGGCTTAGCTGGTTATTATCGGAGATTTGTGGAAGGATTTTCTCGAATCGCTACTCCGTTAACTCAGCTGACTCGGAAAGATACAAAATTCGTATGGAGTGAGGAATGCGAGAAGAGTTTCCAAGAACTCAAGAGGAGACTCATTTCGGCACCTGTTCTGACAATACCATCTGGTTCGGATGGATTTGTTATCTACAGCGATGCTTCAGGCAAAGGGTTAGGATGTGTTCTCATGCAACATGGGAAAGTCATAGCCTATGCCTCACGACAACTCAAAGAATATGAGAGGAATTATCCTACTCATGATTTGGAGTTGGCAGCAGTCGTTTTTGCGTTGAAGATCTGGAGACACTACCTGTATGGGGAGAAAGTGGAGATCTATACAGATCATAAAAGCCTCAAATATTTCTTCACCCAAAAGGAACTCAACATGCGGCAACGACGTTGGCTCGAGCTGTTGAAAGATTACGATCATACCATCCAATATCATCCTGGAAAAGCAAACGTAGTAGCTGACGCATTGAGTAGAAGATCATATGCGGGTACGAGTGCAATATTGTTAACACAAAGGCCCATTTTGTATGACTTGCAAAGGATGGAGATAGAGATGAAGGCTCCAAGTACCCACATGATGATATCAAATATACGAGTAGAACCGACTTTAATCGATAAAGTTAAAGCTGCTCAAGCTACGGACATAGAGCTGATGCGTATGAAGAAGAAAGTGCAAGAAGGTGCTATTCCAGAAGCAAGAATCGATGAAGAAGGAATACTTCGAGTCAACTCCAGACTTTGTGTTCCTAACGATTTTGACTTGAAGCATAGAATAATGATGGAGGCACACAACACACCGTTTGCAATCCATCCTGGGAGTACCAAAATGTATCACGATCTTCGACATACATTTTGGTGGAGCAATATGAAAAGAGAGATCGCGGAGTTTATCTCGAGGTGTTTAACTTGTCAACGTGTAAAGGCGGAGCATCAAGTACCAAAGGGTCCATTGCAACCACTTGAGATCCCGAAATGGAAGTGGGAACACATTACTATGGATTTTGTTACGGGTCTTCCCAAGGTTTCTCAAGGCATAGATGCGATTTGGGTTATTGTTGATAGATTAACCAAGTCCGCTCATTTCTTGCCGATACGTGAGACTTATTCCCTTGAACGTCTTGCTAGTATGTACGTGAACGAGATTGTGAGATTGCATGGCATGCCAGTATCCATAGTTTCGGATCGTGACCCAAGATTCACTTCACGATTTTGGGTTAGCTTGCAGAAAGCTATGGGCACGGATTTACGATTCAGTTCAGCATACCATCCTCAAACGGACGGACAATCAGAGAGGACTATTCAAACTCTTGAAGATCTATTAAGACTTTGTGTCCTAGATCTCAAAGGGAGTTGGGATAAGTACCTACCATTGGTGGAATTCTCCTACAACAACAGTTATCAGGCGAGCATAGGTGTGGCTCCATTTGAGGCGTTGTATGGAAGAAAATGTCGTTCTCCAGTATGCTGGGACGAGGTGGGTGAAGCAACATTGTTGGGACCAGAATTGGTACGCATTACTACAGAGAAGATCCAAACGATTCGACAACGTATACAAACGGCACAGGATCGACAAAAGAGTTATGCGGATCTTCATCGGAAGGACGTGGAATTTAATATTGGGGATCATGTATTGTTACGTGTTGCACCATGGAAGGGAGTTACAAGATTTGGGAAGAGAGGAAAGCTCAATCCAAGATTTGTTGGTCCATTTGAGATTCTTGAGCGAATAGGAAATGTGGCATATAGACTCGCATTACCTCCAAGCATGTCTCGTGTTCATAATGTTTTTCACATATCTATGCTTCGTAAATATGTTAAAGACCCGAACCACATTATTGAGTTAGAACCAGACGAGATAGCTGAAGATTTAACGTACGAGGAGGTACCTGTTAAGATCTTGGATAGGAAAGAGCATGTCCTACGCACGAAGGTTATACCACAAGTTAAGGTTTTGTGGAGAAACCATGCTATTGAAGAAATGACCTGGGAGTTGGAATCAGAAATGAAAGCGAGGTATCCTCACCTTTTTGAAACATCAGGTACGTACGTCAATTTCGAGGACGAAATTTCATAAGGAGGGAGGTTGTAAGACCCCAACTTATTAATGAATAAAATCAAATTTTCTCTAAATATTATTGTGAATAATAAGGGGTTAATTTGATATAATACTTTGGTTATGGGTGAAATGTGCAAATTTTGCAAAATAAGCAAGTGGTTATAAAATATTTATTTTTGGTCGGTGAATATTCGGTTGGTCGTGGAATATTCTTGCTGTCGGGGAATATTCGTACGACGACGCAGCCTTGTGTGGGCCCCATAACGGAAAGCGATTGGATGAAGAAAACGACAAATATAAGTAGTTGTTACCGTTAATACTGTTGGAATACCCGGTGGTTAAAATACAGTAGCACACGGTATTGCACCAATTATTGATTCTTACGTAAGAAGGCACTACTCAATAATTGTTACAGTAGTTATTATTCAATATTTTATTTTATTGATTCAATAATTGCTGCGTTGATATTTTATATTATTGTTGTTTCAATAATTGTTGCTGCACAGTATTTTCATTTATCAGATCAATAATTCATATTATTTGAATAATATTATTAGATAACATTATTGGCAATGTCTAGAAAGTTCTGTCTAAGGAGAGGTTTGGTCATCTAATTGCGCGCCAGTAAGGAGAAATCCTTATTGGAAAGCCCCCTCTTTCCTGGGAACGGCCTGGTTGTCATAAATGTGATTCTGTAATATTATTTGTGAATAATTAATTATTGATTCATATGATAAGGAAATATTTATTTTATGTGGATATAAATGAGGGATATATTTTTGTGGTTAAAAATGAAGGAGTTAATGTTGAGGTTTTTATCAGTATTTTTGTCGGAATGGAGGTATTAAAAATCAGGGTTTTTGAGATAGTTTGCGGGGGTTATAATTTTTAATCCGACCGTTGGATCGTGGTAATTTTTGGATATGTTATACATATATAAGTTGAGTATATGTCCACAAATTTTGAACCGTTAAAAATGAACGTATGATTTATTACGAATTTTACAAGATGACTGGTTCAGAAATTGTTGAATTTTCGGAGTTTATCATTTTGGTGGAAAATTCTAGAATTGGTGGGCCCCACTTGTGGTTGGTGAAGAAATGTGCTGAATTATATTTCAAATGTGGTGGGGGAATAGTAGCAGGTAAAGCCATCAGGTTGCAGGTCAAACCTACCAAAATTTTCCTATAAATAGAGGGCTAAGTTAGAATTAAAAATCACACCAGAAACAAGTTTTCTCTCTTTCTCTCTCTAGATTATTGAGTGTATTTTGTGAGTATTTAGATACTTTGAGAGTTTCTATTCATCAGAGCAAGTTTCTTTCAGCCTTATACCGGTATTCCGACCAGAAGTACTGATATTTTGAGGTAAGGGATATTATTTTCTTCTTAAATGATATTATTTTCTTCAATATCATTATGCTGAAATATTGATATGAGTTTTTATCAAATTTGAAACTTTTTGTGTCGGGAGTTACTATTCACGTATACGGCACTATTCACGTATACGGCACTATTCACGAATACGGCACTATTCACCGAAAAATAAAATTTTCCCTTTTTGTCCAAGATGTCTATTATGGTTACTATCTTTGATTGTATCCATGTTTTGATCTTTATTTTTGAATTCTGCTTCACAATTGATTATTATGAAGTATTATTGATCTTGGATAAACTGTTATACGAATCCCTACTATTTGTCCTTCTGTCTCATTGGATTCGTTCTCTTTAAGATATTTTTCATCATCCTCAGTCCTAAATGATGATATTAATGAATATCTTTGGCCTGTAGTGCAAAGATGTATGATTACTTGATGAATATCTTTGGCCTGTAGTGCAAAGATGAACAGGTGTTGAGATGAACATGACCGACTGATGATACAAATGAATATCTTTGGCCTGTAGTGCAAAGATGAATATTTGGTTAAAGATGATTATTAATTGATGTTACAGGGATAAAATATTGATGATGGACTTTTAAATCTTAGAAGATAGTAGAATTCTTTCTCTACTTGACTCTTCTAATGGTTTGCTGTTTCCGCTGCAGTTGTTGATCTAAAACTTGTTGTCGATTATATTTTATCAGATTTTTCCCTGTTGAAGACTAACGATAATTTGTTGTATATTATCTTAGTCATAATATTCTTTACTGGGCTAGTTGAGCTCACCCTTTTCCTTTTTGTTCCATTTTTCTTCTCAGGAGGTGAGAACATAGCAGGATCTAGTCGGGGTATGGAGTGATGGTTCTAAAAGATGTTTTAGCAGTCCTCACTATTTCTGTAAAATAGTGTTTGAATAATTGTAATGAGGATTTATTTGAGTGTGGATATTGTCTAGAAGACAATATTTGTATTTAAACTCACAGTATGTATTGTCGTATTTTGCACGACATTTGTATTATTGAAGTTGTAGTTTGCTTTCTGTACCATGTATTTGGCGACTCAGAATGGGTGTTGTATACCTATTTTGGGGGCGTCACACTACGGGCCAAAGATATTTATCAATAATTCATCTTTTACACTACAGGCCAAAGATATTCAAAACAATTCATCTTTGCACTACAGGCCAAAGATATTCGTTAATATCACATCCATGAATTATCCATGCACTACGAGCTAAGGATATTCATTATTATCACATCCATGAATAAATATTTAATCGCTGAGACTCAGCTCAATAATAAATCCACATCACTGAATTACCCATGCACTACGGCTAAGGATATTCATTAGTATCACGACTACAAATTATCCATGCACTACGGGCCACGGATAATCGTGTTTTCATCAACGGTCATGATCACGCTATAAATAAATTCATCTTTGCACCCTTTGCCGAAGAGAACTCATGGTCATGATCATACCAAAAACTGTCCATCAATGCACTACGGGCCATTGAGGACTTTTACCACATCATTTGTAACATTACGGTTATGATTATAACGAATAATCTCTGGTCATAATCATACCAAGTCCATCTATGGACTACGGCCAAAGATGACTTTCAACACAATATAAGCATGAGGATGATGACAATGATATAAGAATTCAATTAAATGAGATAAATGATAAATATTAAACATTTATAATATAATTTATTCAGAGTTCAAGAATATTCAAATATTATCAATCACTTAATAATCTCATAATCTAATATAATTAATATTATAATAATATTTTAATCATTTTTTAAACTTATAAATAATTTATTTTAATTGTTTACACTTTACTAATTAATGCATTTCATCATCCTAAAATGCCAAACTCATAAAATTTAATTATCAATAACCAAAACTCTCATCAAAAATTTGCATATACTTTATATAGGATTCTCAAGCCATAAAATACTATTTTCAATTTTCTTACTTCACATAACATATTTAATTAATTTACTCATAATTAGTCCATTTTCATGAAAAATACCAAATCAGTCCTAAAAAATTTTATTTTTTTGGATTTAATAGAATATAGTCCTATATTAAACATATATTTTTCTCGAAATTTTTAAAATTCATTAACTATTTTTTATATGGCCAAAACTGTCGAATATTTAGACATTTATCATAAATTATACTTTTGTCTAAAAATTTCGAAATTTATAGAGTATACTTTTGTTATATATATGTACTCCCAATAAAAATTTCACTAATTTTGGAGTTAACCACAAGGAGTTATAAGGGTTTACTTTTAAAATAGTTTTTTCTCATAAAATTCATAACTCCTAATCTATACATTCAAAAATCGCCATTTTTGGACACAATCTCGAAAAGTCATCAAATTATCATTTCAAATTTTTTAGAATTTTTGAGGGTGAGAAAAATTACGAAACTGAAAAATATAATAACCCTTACAATCATTTACCTCAAAAGAGCAGTATTTCTGACTGAAATATCAGATGAAAAGTCGAAGAAAACTTGCACTGAATAGCAACTCTTAAAGTATCTAAATACTCACAAAAATACGCTCAATAATATAGAGAGAGAAAACGTATGTTTCTGGTGTGATTTTCAATTCTAACCTAAGCACCTATTTATAGGAAAATGTTAGAACGCCAAAAGAGACTAATTTAATAAAATATTATTTTTTTTTGCTACGCCACCTCTGTTGAAAAACTGAGCAACCTTCTTTGAAAGAAAAATATCAGCACATGTTTTCAAAATAAAACAAAAGTGGGTCCCACCCAATTTTAAATAAAAAATTATTTTTATTTTCTGAAACTTCAGTAATTCATAATAAATAGCCTTTTTATCAGAAAAATACGAATTTTATGTCCATTCCACATAAAATCGAATTCTCTACAACTTTGTAACTTTAAATTTTTCCAAATTCCAAACAGAAAATATCCGAAATCCATAAACGGATGATTTTCAACACCTCTTAAAATTCATAACAAATCATACGTTAATTTTTAACTGTTCAAAATTTATAGACATATACTCAACTTATATATGTATAACATATTGAAAATTCACAATGATCCAACGGTCGGATTAAAATTATAACTCACGCAATAGAGCTTTAAGAACACTGATTTAATTTTTAATACCTCCATTCCGACAAAAATACTGATAAAACACCTCAACATTAATTCTTTAATTTACATCCATACAAAATAAATATTTTCCTATCCATCATTTGTAAGGCCCCAACTTTTATAAATAAAGATGAATTTTCTATAAATATTATTTTTGAATATTATGGAGTTAATTTGATATAATGTTATAGTTGTGGGTAATATTTATAAATTTTGTAAAGTACGCAAGTTGTTATATAATATTCGATTGGTCGGGGAATATTCGTTTTAACAGGGAATATTCGTACAACGGCACAATCATTGGTGGACCCCACAACGGAATTATTGTCGGATTAAGAAAACGACAAAAATATTTTATTAAAAATAACGACGAAAGTTTTACCATTGATACTGTTGAACTACTCGGTAGTAAAAGTACAGTAATACGTGTGGTTGCATAGTAGCACACGGTATTGATTATTAATACTTATGTGAGAAGTCACTCAGTTTGATTCAATTATTGTCAGTTAATAATATGAATTATTTAGCGATAATGACGTTTTGTTTTATTCATATTATTAACGTAATAAAACAGAAACGTCTTTTTATATAAAACAGAATACTTTATTAAAGTTATTCTATAAATAGAATATATTATATTTTATTTAAAAGATTTTTCTTTAAATATGGACCGTCAGATTAAAGTAATCAATCTGGACCGTTCATGGATTAGTTACTATGCATTCTATTTTTCTATAAATAGCAGCTCATTCCTTCATTATTTCTTACGAATTCACTGAACTCTAGAGAGAGAAACTATAGAGAGAAACTATAGAGAGAGAGAAGAAGAGTATTCTGCTACTTAACTACTTCCTTATTTCAGCTCTTCTTTAAAACGGTAAGGGGTGTTATTCTTTCTTATTCATGAAGAGAACTGTTGTTATTTTATTTCTTATTATTCTGTTGGAATAACCTGTATACGCGGTCTACCCTATACTTGGTGACATTTTTCTATTATTCTGTTGGAACATCCTGTCTGTGGGTTTTACACCGGACCTAGTTCCGTTTTTATTATTATTCTGTTGGAACATCCTGTCTGTGTGTTTTACACCGGACATGGTTCCGTCTTTATTATTATTCTGTTGGAACATCCTGTCCGTGTGTTTTACACCGGACCTGGTTCCGTCTTTATTATTATTCTGTTGGAACATCCTGTCTGTGTGTTTTACACCGGACCTGGTTCCATTATTTATTATTCTGTTGGAATAACCTGTCTGTGCGGTCTATCGCATGCATGGTGATTTCTTTTGTTATTCCATTCTTAATTATACTAAGTTGGTTAAGTTTTGACTTCTATACTCCATGAAATTAGTGAAATATCCTTGATAATTGCGGTTCATCCAGTATCTTTTCATGAAAATATTCTTCTATGTATTCTTAAATTTTACTCCACACAAGCAGTACCATGTTGAAAATTTGGACGTTGTTAATTCTTGGATAAATTAATTCTTGAACTTGTTTTATTGAATTCTTATATCATTGTCATCATCCTCATGTTTATAAAAGGTTGAAAGTCATATGTGGCATGTAATGCATAGATGGACTTGGTATGATTATGACCAGGGATTATTCGGTATAATCATGACCGTAATGTTACAAATGATGTGGTAAAAGTCTTCATTGGCCCGTAGTGCGTTCATGGACAGTTGTTGGCATGATCATGACCATTAATGAATACACGAATATCCTTGCCCGTAGTGCAGGGGTGATTCGATGATGTGGATTATTTTATTAAGCTGAGTCCTAGCGATCACAGTGTTGAAATACCTTTTAAATCATAAAAGATAGTAGAGTTTATTTTCTACTTGACTCTTGTAATGGATTGCTTGTTCCGCTGCAGTTAAACTTGATGTCTATTATATTTTATCAGTTTAACATTATTGAAGGCTAATGATAATTTATTCTGCATTATCTTAGTCATAATATTTCTTACTGGGCTAGTTGAGCTCATCCTTTCTTTCACTGTTCTCTTCAGGAAATGAGAACGTGGCTGGGGCAAGTCGGGGAACGGAGTGATGGTCCGAATGATAGTATTAGTTAGTAGTCCTCACTATTCTATATAATGGTGTGTTAATAAATGTAATGAGGACTCCTTTTGAGTATGAATACTCTCTAGAAGATAATATTGGTATTCAAACTCACAGTTTATGTTTTGTCGTATTGTATATGATAGTTGTATTAGTAAGTTGTATTTGTATTCTGTACTATGTATCTGACGACCCAAGATGGGTGATGTATACCTAATTTTGGGGGCGTCACATCATTTATGTCCACATAAAATAAATATTTCCTTATCATAAAAATTAATAAATAATTATTCACAAATAATATTACAGAATCACAATAATGATAATCAGGCTGTTCCCAGGAAAAAGGGGGCTTTCCGATAAGGATTTCTCCTTACTGACGCGCAATTAGGTGACCAAACCTATCATTGACAGAACTTTCTAGACATTACCAATAATGTTATCTAATAATATTATTTAAATAATATAAATTATTGATCTGATAATGGGAAATACTATGCAATGACAATTATTGAAACAACAATAATATAAAATATCAACGCAGCAATTATTGAACCAATAAAATAAAATATTGAACAGTAATTACTGTAACAATTATTGAGTAGTGCCTTCATACGTAAAAATTAATAATTCAAAAATACTGTGCAATACCGTGTGCTACTGTTCAACCACGCGTATTACTGTATTTTAACCACCGGGTATTCCAACAGTGTTAACGGTAACGATTACGCCGTTATTTATAAAAACTCAAACTTGTCATTTTCTTTATCCGACAGTTATTCTGTTATGGGGTCCACAAATGGTTGCGCCGTAGTACGAATATTCCACGACCAAACGAATATTCTCCGACAATAATGAGTATTTTATAACCACTTGCGTATTTTAAAAATTTTATATATATTACCCTTAACTTTAAACTTTTATCAATTTAACTATTTACTAAATAGAAAAATTGAATACTTTTATTTCATAAAATTCGGGGTCTTACACTGTAGTAACCATCTCCAATCAAGAAGCACAATGGCCGGTCCATCTCCGGAGAGCAATGATATCTTCGGCGAGCTCTAGCGCCTTGCGACGCTCCCCATCCCTGAAACACCTGGTCTCACCGACCCTCCCAAGTCCGAGGGTTTCTTGATCGTGGCTGCCAAATTAGTAGGGGCTTAGATTTTCTTTGATTCTGAATAGGAGATATAATCTGATGTGGTGTTTGGTCTGGGGGGTTTTGGATCTTGATGTTTGTTTTGATGTTGGTTTGATTTGGGATTTGGGTCTATGTATTTGGGTAGGCGACCGGTGGTGTTGGTGAGAAAGAAGATGAACAGTAGGGTTTGAGTTTGAATTAATTAATAAATAATGTTTTATTTATTTATGTTTGTAATTTGCATTATTTTTTTTTGTCTGAAAATTTTTAAAAAAAAATTGGTCTTATACCGTTAAATATAAAGTCAACATGTATTGTACATGGCAAAATTATATTTTTATTTATTATTTTATTTTTGGCTTATTTATTCATTTTGAAGGAGAAAGAAAATAGGAAATGAAAATGTTATTAAAAAATGAATTAAAATATTTATTTTAATTTTGTTATTTTAATTATTTTTTTGCCACATAATTAATGATTTTTTAT
>CM029013.1:76277931-76605431 GCA_016801055.1 Panax notoginseng
GAGTTAAAATTAGGAGTTCAAAACATTTTTCTTAACATTTTAGTGCTTTATATTAGATTTTTGAGAAATACGGATAAGTAGACAAATGTTCATTACAATAATTTTATAATATATTTTTTTACATATTTGTGTTTTATGATAATTTTTTCTTTCTTCCCGATTTTCAAGTTAAATTTCAAACAAAAGAGCTCACCGCCTAATTTTATACTCTCTTAGTTCCGAATTGTAAGATAACTATTAACTTTTAATTTGAGTTATTTTTAAATTTAAAATTGACATGATTTATTTAAATTTTGAAATTTTTTTATTATAATCAGTAGTACCTTTTAGATAATTTATGATATTTATAATTGTATTGAAATAAATTAAATGAATTTATATCAAACTTGTATTTGAAATTAATTTTTTAAATATAAATACTGATCAAATAATTTGAAATGGAGATAATATTTAATTTATGAAGTTTCTTTAAGTTTGCTTTTTATAGATGTTAAAGTTACTTTCACTAACAATGCAATGAGCATGCCGGCTAAAATTCGTTTGCTATCTAATTTCTCCCCCCGAATTTATACGCATCAAATATATATATATATATATATATATATATATATATATATATATATATATATATATATATATATATATATATATATATATACACACACACACACACGGTCCGGATCTTAAATTTACCACTTATCTAACATATCTCTCTTTAGCGACGGATCGAGCGACGATTCGATCCGTCGCTATATGTTGTTCGTGGCTAAAAATTAAGACGAATGTTCTATATATAGCGACAGATCGAATTGTCGCTATATACAGTGACGAAGTTATATAGACAATTGTGGGGTCAATTGAACCCATTGAAAAAAATAATTATTTTATAATGTAAGATAAATTAAAAAAAAAAGTAGGTATTATATATAAATCGACCCCACTAAAATTTTATAAATTTTCTATTACACGGGGTCAAATTTAAAATTTATAATTTTGTTAATCAAATTTTAACCACGTATGACTCATATCTTCTCAATATATGTATATCTCTCTATAATATTTTAAACTTAATAATAATCTAATTTATATTATTTTAACAATAATTAATGAATTAATTACTTATGAACAATTGTGAATTAAAAAGTCTATTATGAGTCAATATAGTGTATATAAATCATATATTATTACTTATTATATTGTCATTGTAATATAGTATATACTATATATATACATATGTGTGTGTGAGACCTGAAAATACAAAAATATTAGAAAAATGGCTCGGGGGCACTGCCTCCGAACTCCCGCCAAATTATTTATAATTTCGACCCCAGTACAAATAATTTCTGGCTTCGTCACTGGCTATATATATATATATATATATATATATATATATATATATATATATATATATATATATAATGATATTCCTTGTATTCAATCAGGGAGTGGTTAACATGAAATTAATTTTGGTCAATTAACTAATACACTGTCGATACGCAAGTCGGAAAATGATCTCTCACTTTACGTGTCAATATTATATTGATCAATTGATCAATTAATTGATCAATTTAATATAAAATTAACTTCATAATAATCGAATGGAATCAACCAACCTATCATGATATATGGTAATTAAGAGCAACTGAGTAATTATCAAAATGGAGCAACACTTGTCTTTAAAAGCTCACTGACCAGGGACCAGAAGTCTCATAGTATCCAAAGTTTATAAGACAACAAATTAGAAAAAAATAAAAACTTTATGAATAATTTAAAAAAGGACCCCTTTTAATTATGACAATTTGAAAAAGAAATTTCAACAGAAAATTAAAAGAAATTTCTTTTTCGTGTGGGGTTCATTAATTAATTATCATATGCTGCATGAACTTAAGCTAAAATGAGACCCTACAAAGATCAACCAAAACCAATAATTATTTTATTCTTTTTTTATTTTATTTTATTAATTTGTTTGTCATTCTTTAAAATTGAGTTGACAATTGACATGACCATTAATCCTAAGAAGCAAATTTAATAGAGAATAATTGGGTATGTGGCTCCTTCTCTTCTAGTCAAATTCACAAATTTTTTAAAAAAAAAATCCAATGGAACCTTCCACTAAAACTATGGACATGGTCGGTAAAATATTAAACAAACTTAAGATACTTACTTAAATATTAATCCTACTGGTCAATTATTTATAAATATTAATATCAATAAATGTTCAACTCTTGATTTATTTTACTTGGCCAATATAATTTAGAGACTTCTAAGTTTTTATTTATTGGAGTACCGGTGCGGTGTGGCATAACGAAGTGAGATAAAATACTTTTAAATTTAAAATTTTGACGAAATACTTTTATGAGAAAGTTTAAATAATGCATATTTAAAAAAAAATCATAAAAGTGGTTGTAAAATATTAATGATAAATTTAACATAACAAATGGTATAATATATATATATATATATATATATATATATATATATATATATATATATATATATATATTACATTTTTATAAAACAAGGATAATTTGTATTTTTGCGAGAAGTGTTTTTAGTCAAAAACATAAATTTTCTAATTCAATCAAAAATATTTATAAGTCCAAATATCTACTTTTAAAAAGTATTTTATGAAAACTATCAAACACCAAAGTATTAATATTTTTAATTAAAAGATACTTTAAATTCCAGCAAAAAGATAAAAACTCTGCCAAAGGGGTTCTAATTATTTAATTCTTCTTTTTCCATCTTTTATTTAATTATGAGTATTATTTTCGTCGTCTTTTATGGAGTAATGATCGAGTATTACATCAAATTTACTCAATATGTTTCCTTGTTTTAAGGCAAAAAGAAAGATAAGAAAAATAATGATAAAATTGTACAAGAATGGTGGGCTCGTAATTTGTCATGGACGATCAAAAAGTATGACTCAACTAAAATGAGCAAATGGAATTATAATTATTTATCTGACTGTATCATTTGTGTTCCTAATCTCAAAGGCGCTCACTTCTATGTAAACCCTTTTGTAATATATATATATATATATATATATATATATATATATGGTAACCCTTGAATTGATTTCATCATTATCTTAAGTTATGTTTGTTTGTAAGGATTATAATTTCAGGATTATAATTCATGATATTATAATTCCAAAATTAATAATCCTAAGATTATAATCCCGACATTATAATTATAATCTCAAGACTATTAAGTCATTTTATAATCCCTAGACTAATAGTCTCAAGTTTAAATTTAAAAACAAACAAGACACTTAAAATTAATAGATCTATCCTAACTATAATTCTTACAAACAAACATAGCCTTAAAGAACAAGAACATGAACATGGGGTTTAGTGATGGTAATATTAAGATGTCATGAGACAAATCATTTTTTATCATAAGGTGGAGAAAGGGCCTACTTAATTCCAAAAAAAAGATCAACAAAAAAATAAAGGTCAGAATATTTTAAACTATAGATTAATAATTTTATTGTAAACATTAGACTCAGTTGTGACATTTATCACAGGAGTCAATAGTAAATTCATATGCTAATATATGCTGTAATTTGTGAGATCACAGGTGGAATTTTGAGTAAATTACATATGGTACTTTATGTTTTGTAATATATATATATATATATATATATATATATATATATATATATATATATATATATATATATATATATATATATACTTTATCCAACTTTATATATACGCTGCCGAATAGACGGATTTGTCTTTTTAAAATTTTTGTTTTGATGTGGCGGGGGTGCATTATTTTTGGATTAAGAACGAGTGCATGCACATGCTAATTGCGAAAAATGGAAAAAGGACATTTTGAACAATGCATTGATACGAAAACATTAAGAAACCATGCCATATAGAACAAATGAGTGATCATTGAAGAGACCTTCGAGAAAGAATCAAGTAAGAACAATTGAATATATATTATATATATCGGCTTTTTTCACCGAACTGGAGTGAGCTAATTAAAAACGAATCGGTTATGACGACGGTTTTTTCCGTCGCTATAGCATAAAAAACCTGCTATAGCGACGGAAAAAACCATTGCTATGGTCGATTCGTTCTTAGTTCGCTCCTTCTAATTCGCTGGAGAAGTGGACTATATATATATATATATAATTCATATCAAATATTTGTTATATACGATCTATAGCATTCAAATTAACAGGCAACGAATAAGATTTTAAAAAAATAATCATCATCCGCTAGAGATTACAATTTGTCATCGTAAACTATTATTAATAGTGAATAGTTTACAACATAATCTCGTTATCATCCGCTACTATTAATAGTAGATGTATCGTCATCCGTTACTAATAGTAGCAGATAATGAGTTTCAATTTTTTAATTTCAGTCGGTGGTCTTTGTGATGGATAGTATACATGTTATTTGTTTTATTTTGCTCTATAACAAATATATGTTATGTTGGGCCATAATACTTTAGACATGTTGGGGTGGGTCTTGATAGTATTGAGCCGGTTCATTGGGCCGACCCATTGGGTGGATAAAATATTTATCTGGAGCCTATAGAGTATTGGGCCAGTTAGTGGGCCGAATTGTTGGAAGAATATGGCTCCACTTGGGCTTTGACCGGTGATGATTATGGGGATAAGCTTTGACTGTCATCTCTGCATTGTATTTAATGAGGATTGGACAAGGCTTAGTCGGCTAAAGGTTGGGGGCCCAGGAAAGTCAGTTGCATACAGGACAAACCGGACTTTAGAGTATATGAGGCAAGGATCACACACAATCTAAAGGTAACTGATATTTTTCTCTCTCAATACTCTAGATATTTTATTCTTCCATTGTTAAACCTTGTAATTGCCTGTACTAACTCTCACGCCGGAGCTATCCCCTGACGGTCCCAGCCGTCAAGCTTTTGGTGTTGTCGTGTTTACTGTGCAGGGTCGGACGTGTCTTACGTGATTGGGATGCGTTGAAAGATCTTGGCATTAACATTGACGCTAGAAGGAGGGCTTTTCTAGTGTTCTTGATATTTTCAATCACAAATACTGCAAGCAAGAGACCTGATCAGGATCGAAAAAGGGTAGAAAGCACACTGCTTAGAACCGTATGCCGAGATGGTCAGACTGACAGAGCGTTCAAGTTAGCCAAGATGGCCGAAGAAGAGCTCATAAAGTTTTAAAAATTCTTCTGAAACAGCGGAAAGAAGCTTATGCACTCTGAAGATATATCTCGAGGCCGACCTCGTGACCGAAGACGACCCGGAAGCCATATTCTTGCGAAACCGAAGAGGGTAGTCTGCCCTATCGGGTCCCGGGATCATGGTTGAAGCAGCCGTGGAAGCAGCTCAAGGGGATATTCACCCGAGAATACGAAGAAGGCACTCTGCCTTGAGTATTCTCGCCACAGCGAAAGGGCTCAGCACCGAAGCAGATCAAGAAGCCATACTCCTGAGAGATCGAAGAGGGCACTCCACCTTATCGATTCTCGAGAGCATGGTAGAAGCAGACGAAGAAGCAAGTTCAGAGAATATATGTCTGAGAATACAATGAAGGTACACTGCCTTGAGTATTCTCACCACAGTGACAGAGCTCCACATCGAAGTATTTCCAAAAGTTACACTCCCGAGAATCCACTGAGGGCACACCGCCCTGTGGATACTCGTCTTCGGAGGAGTTCGTCTAAAGTTGTGGATTCAGAGGATGAGGGACCAGACTGTTCAGAAGAAGCTTTGAGGAAGTTTATGTCCAAACCGGCAGAAAGATGTTTGCCGATCTTTGATACGTTGAAAGGGCCGAAGAATGCTAAGACGTCCCAGTGTACTTCAGAATGTGAAGACGTCTTTCAGGGAATAGAGACCAATCTTTCTTCGGCACCTTTGTTGGTGAAGCTCGCTCCTGCTAAACCATTGTACTTATATTTGGCACCTCGTTCATTGACAGTGGGAGCAATTTTGGTGCATGAAGTTGGGGGTAAGCAGCACCTGGTTTACTATGTAAGCCATGTCCTTAGGGATGATAAAATAAGCTGATGATAATTAGGGAGAAGCTGAAGATTCCGATAAATCCGTTGCAGTGCCTGGGTAGAAGTAGAGTTCGGGGGTACTGTATGCAGATGGATCATCTACTTCGGACATCAGTGGAGCAAGTATTATTTTGACAGGTCCAAAGGGAGTCCAGGTGCAACATGCCATTATATTCGGGTTCACAGTTTTCAATATGAATCAGTGATGTATGTTGACCGTTCTAACTGCTGGTTGACTCTATATCTGGAGTATCTGGCATATGGCGTCCTTCCTTCTGATCAGTTGCTGGCCGAGAAAGTTAAGTACAATAGTGTTAACTTTATCCTTATTAATGGGGATCTTTATCGAAGGGCTTTTTCGTCTCCATTGCTGAAATGTTTGACTCCATCCGAAGCTGATTATGCTCTTCGGGAGGCTACCGAGTACGTGAAGAAGTGTCCAAAGTGCCAGCTCAACAGTCCGATCCCACATCAGTCACCAAAAGAGCTATACTCTATTTTATCTCTTATACCTTTTGTTGTCTGGGGGGTAGGTGCATCGAGTCCATTATTGTGGAATAAAAGTTTGGAGCAATATTGAAGGAATGGGTCATACAGCAGAAGGACTTTGGTAGCTCATCCACAGTCTAACGGGCACAAACAAACTTCATCGATGTAAAGAGGTTCGGGTGGACTCGCTGACCATTCGATGGTAGCCTTATCGGTAGGTGGTCCTTATGAATTTGTCAGACCCTTTGTGGTAGGCAAACTTCATCGGTGTAAGGAGGTTAGGGTTGACTCGCTGACTATTCGATGGTAGCCTTATCGGCAGGTGGTTCTTATGAATTTGTCAGGCCCTTCGTGGTAGGCAAACTTCATCAGTGTAAGGAGATTCGGGTGGACTCGCTGACCATTTGATGGTAGCCTTATCAGCAGGTGGTCCTTATGAATTTGTCAGGCCCTTCGTAGTAGGAAAACTTCATCGGTGTAAGGAGGTTCGGGTGGACTCGCTAACCATTCGATGGTAGCCTTATCGGCAGGTGGTCCTTATGAATTTGTCAGGCCCTTCGTGGTAGGCAAACTTCATCGGTGTAAGGAGGTTCGGGTGGACTCGCTGACCATTCGATGGTAGCCTGCATGGTCAATGGAATCCTGTGGGTTTGTTAGGCCCTTTGTGGTAAACAAATTCCCTATGATGCGAATCTACCTCACACTTCGGTAACGAATAAGTATTGCATTACTTTATTACCTGATTTTGTTTAAGTGTTGAGTTCGGATTGTATTATTGCTTGATCTTACCTGTTATATGACTTGCTTAATTGTTTACTAACAGTCTAAGTTAAGTTTAAAAAGATCTTGTACATTTTTCAAGTTGATTGATGGTGAAGTATTGGCAAGAAACGATCATAAGGATGTAATAAGGAATGAAGTTGATGTTTCATTGATATTTAATTATTTAACAAAGGAGGTATAAGTCTTTACAAGGAGTCCTAAAGTAACGGATGAAATGGTATCTTTATGTTTCCTTATCGTCTTCGCTGTCTGAAGAGTCGAGGAGAGTCGGGTTTACTTTGGCCACTACAAGTTTGGCTTTGTATTTATTTCGGCAGACCTCATACCCTTCAGAGTACATGTGGAAAATTTCATCATTCAGCTCGGCAGACTTTCTGTAATCTACTTCAATCTCCTTGCGAAGCTTGTCAGTCAATGGTGGGCCTAGATCCCTGAGAGCCCGGAGCTCTCGAAGTTCCTCTTCAAGCTTTTGATGATATGCCAGATGCCTTGCTTCTTTAGCTCGGATATCTTTATTTTGCTTCGCCAGGCTTAAGTTGGATTGGGCTAGATCTTCAGTCTGCTTCGTTAAGATTTCATTTTTCTGAAGCAGATCGACATTTATATCGGTGATAACTTGATAGGTAGCCTTGGTCGTCTTCACTTCTTTTTTGGTTTGAGTAAGATCTTTCTGAAGACGCTCATTTTTGAAAAGAGCAATGTCAAGATTAGTTCTCTCTTTCGCCAAGGCAGACTTAAGTGTGGCATTCTCTCTTCGAGCGACATCCTCTTCGGCTTCGGCTTCTTTATATTTGGGACGGAGGCGTCCGAAGATAGTGTTAGCCTGCGGATGGTCAATATTAATAAATCAATTCAAATCAATGGGCCGAGATGTAATTGGATAAGTCAAAAGACAACTTACTCTAGCTTGGTACTTCATCCCCTCGTCGATCAGGTTCGTTATGGAGCTGTTGCCGAATCGGTGGTCATCGGTCTCACGGACAAAGGAGTTGTAGAGCTGAAATAGGAAATTCTAATTGGAATCTGACCAGAGAGTGGGGGATCCCTCGGCTTCGGGCCTAAATTCCAAAGAGCTTGGTTTTCTTTTTCGAGCAGGTTTGGGTGTGCGCTCTACTTGTTCTTCGGGCTCTTCTTCAGAAACAGCGATTTCAACCGGGATGTCACCTTCTGTGGGAGGTACTTGTGGTTCTTGGGCGGCTGGAGGAGTTATTTGGATTTTTCTCTTTTTGGCACGAAGGATTCAGATCCGTTCGTCATGGGGCAAGTCGAGAAGGCACTCGTGGTGAGTTTGTGTGGGGGTGGGTCTGGGTTTTTGACTAACTTGCTTTCTTCGGCGAGGTTGGTTTGTTTCTTCAGTCAATAATTCGGTGGTTTGAGCTTTGAAAGTTAAAGGTTTTTCAGTTGGTACTTTGGTAGGGGCTGGCTAGGTCGAACCCGAGAGGAATTTGTCTAGATCCCTTCTGTCAGTCGACGTCGGTTTGATCAGAGACACTGCGAAAGATGAGGGACAATTATTCAGAATAAGTTACTGATGGAAATTGCGAGTTATGCGATAAATTGGGTTCGGGACTTACATCTATGGTCATACAACCATGCTTGCTTACTCAGAAGTCCGGAACTCCATTCCTTCATAGGAATCTTCTCCAGAAGATTCACCATTTCTCTCACACGTTCTTTTGAAATATATCCGAATTCTGCAGAGGTACGCTCGGAAGTGGTCCAGTCCGAAATAGAGGAGATTTCGGGTCCTTTGACGAAGAACCATTCCTTATGCCATTCCTCGTTGCTCGAAGGAGTGTCCATCAAAGGTCGCTTCTCGAATTTGGCGTTAGGTTTGGGGGATTGTTTACTCGACACCTTAAAACCTCGTTCCCAAGATTTACCGGTTATGAAGAGTGTGAAGAAGAAGTCGACAGCAGGTGAAATCCCTTGTTCGTGGCAGAAGGCGATAAATGCCAGGATGTGTATGTAGGAGTTCGGGACAAGCTGGGCGAATCCCACGCCTACGTACCTCAGTAAAGTTATAATGAAGGCATGGAGAGGTAGGCGAACTCCCCTCTCGAGAAAGGTCACCAACATGGCGGTCCAGCCTTCGGGTCGCTGGTACATTAGTTCATGGGGAGCTAGAGCTCTTACCAGATGGGTATCTGGAATCTAGTATCGAGTTTGGAAGTCACGCAACTTGATTTCTGTAAGAGTAGAAGAAGTATTGGCATGTTTGAAGTATTCTTCATTCTTGAAGAATTCTGAAGGAGTTGGTGGGGTATTCTTGCTAGGAGTAGCAGCAGATTTGGGGTTTGTACCTGAGGCTCCTTTGATAGGGCTTGGAGGAAGGGAAGCAATGGGGGTCACAGAAAGGGGAACCTCTTCGCCGGAATTCTGAGAAGCCATGAATGACGATTCGCAGGAAGAAAGATAAATATGGAGGAGGATAAAGGCGGGAGACGTCTAAAAATTCAAATTGACAGGAAAAATTGTCAAAGTTGGGGCAAGTCAGCTTTTATACTAGCAGTCCCTTCAACTTTTCACGAGGATCAAGGACGGCTCATTTAAATGTCAGCAGTGATGAGAATTTGAAAGGGTGGCGTACGATTTTGGTCTTAATTGTTAACCAGATTGGGCTGCTCGATTGGGCTTCCGGTTTTTGTTTATGTCGCTGTTTGGGTTGTATCAGTTGGGCCTTGGTGAGTTACATTTTTGGGCTTTTGATTAACCTTATCATGATTTCTTTTATCCATTACCAGGACCATGTACACTCTTTCATTAAACATCCTGTTTAATAAAAGACTGGGGGTAATGTTGGGCCATAATACTTTAGACATGTTGGGGTGGGTCTTGAAAGTATTGAGCCGGTTTATTGGGTCGACTCATTGGGTGGATAACATATTTATCTGGAGCTTATAGAGTATTGGGCCAGTTAGTGGGCCGAATTGTTGGAAGAATATGACTCCTCTTGGGCTTTGACCGGTGATGATTATGGGGATAAACTTTGACTGTCATTTCTACATTGTATTTAATGAGGATTAGACAGGGCTTAGTCGGCTAAAGGTTGTGGGCCCGGGAAAGTCAATTGCATACTGGACAAACCGAACTTTAGAGTATATGAGGCAAGGATCACACACAATCTAAAGGTAACTGATATTTTTCTCTTTCAAGACTCTAAATATTTTATTCCTCTATTGTTAAACCTTGTGATCGCCTGTAATGACTCTCACGCCGGAGCTATCCCCCGACGGTCCCAGCCGTCAAGCTTTTGGTATTGTCGTGTTTACTGTGCAGGGTCGGACGTGTTTTACGTGATTGGGATGCGTTGAAAGATCTTGGCGTTAACATGTTATATATATATATATATATATATATATATATATATATATATATATATATATATATATATATACACGGTCCGTCTCTAAAGCGAACCTTAAAAAGCGAACTAAAGACGAACCGTCGTCTTTGGTATCTATGGCGACGGTTCGATCCGTCGCCATAGCCATGTAGTCTTTGGCGACCGGTCGAACCGTCGCCATAGACACCAAAGACGACGATTCGTCTTTAGTTCGCTTTTTAAGGTTCGCTTTAGAGACTCTCCGTATATATATATATATATATATATATATATATATATATATATATATTATATATATATATATATATATATATATATATACTGTCTATTTGATATACCTATATATACTGTCTATTTGATATACCTATTGATTTTCTCACAAGCCTTGTGTGCAATATTGGACTGATCAATTCTATATTCCTTTATCCTGAATTATAATTTTGAGTGTATGTATAACCTTTAACGTACCTTTAATCATGTAATACTTATTTTTTCAATCATTTAAATAATTAAAATAAACTAATAATGCATATATTTCTCCCAGTATTACTTATATAGTACTCCATAATTTATCAAAGACGTGTATTTAAAATTTATTTTAGTTGTAATGATAAAAATGAATATTATACGAGTTAAAGGCAAGTCAAAGACCAATACGGTCATAAAATGAGTAATTAAATAAATAAAAATTGTGGCATCTGTTCACATGCAAGGGTAAAGGGTTGCAAATTTAAAATTTTACGACGTACTTTTTTTAGAAACAAAGTTTAAAAATTAAAACTTTCGAGGGATAATTTTACGGTTAGATCCAACAGAGAGAGAAACTTAAATATGTGATCTTCCAAGATACATTAGAAGCCTTTACCGCTAAACTATCATATTTGATTTTTAGATTTCTCTTTCTTAGTTTATATATGTATGGGTGTGCACATATTTCCTTTAGAATAAAATACATGTGCTTATATATTTTTGTAAAGAATTCTTAAGCTCCGCAAACTCATGATTTTTTTTATTCATTCAAATAATTTCTCCTTTATAAGAAATTGTATTTTCATTTTTTTCCCTCAATCAGGGACAAAGCTAGGAAGACCATAAAATTAATTTGATATTAGTATAATGATAAACAAAAATAAGGAAGAGAGATAAATTTATGAATTTGCTCATATGTTGATAGACTCTACGTACGGCACGTTTGCGTGAGTTGGTCCGCCTGGAATATCGTTTCTATCGAAGTTGTAAGGATGAAACTCTCTCGACACCTCAACCCAATACCTACAAAGAGAAGAGAACCTTGGTACAATCGATTAAGCAATGAAATCTGCGTTCAATTGACACCAACAATACCATGACCCTCGATTATATTGAAGCGGTAATCTTGGTACAATCGACGATTGATGCGGTAAAAACGCTACACATAATTATGTATTGTTGTATGATAAGTCAATATTGAAACTCACAGAAAAACCATGAATAGTTCGAGAGTTCTCAAAAAACTAAAGAAGACTAATCTCACCAGAATTTTATTAATAATTAATAAGTTGTATATATGTTACATCAGCCATGCATTCTATTTATACTAATAGAATAAAATCCTAATTCTATAGGACATAAGAATTTGAATGGAAATAGAAATCCTATCTAATAAATCATAAGGAAATCAAATGGAAATCAAATCCTACCTAAAAGTAACTTAGTTATAACGATATGAAACTAAAAAATACACTGAACATGGCTAATTTAAGAAGGAAATATGCGTTCAAATCTGTCAAAACTCGTCAACAAGATCAATAGAAAATCGACAAACTCGTTGGGGCGAAAACCTACAGAGAAGACTGTATGATTGCGGAAACATAATCAAAGCATACAATCTAATTGTAAACACAACGGAAGCATGCAAAATAGCAATTTAAAATTTTTAGCAATCCCAATGTATACCCTTATGAAAACATCATTAATTGAGGAAGGATAAATGTATATCTATGAAGCGTGTTAACCGTTGATGAAGACTTCAAATTTCAATCCTTGATCCTTCGCGATCTCTCCAATCTCCAGATCACACGTTCGTCACAAAGTGTATGCAACGCCCAAGAAATATCCACCAAGAGTAATAGATTGAAGATTTGATTTTAGACTCAACTAGGTCTTTGATGACTAGTTCTAATTCTCACTATCCTAACAACTTAGGATTTTGAGAATACTTGCAAGAGAGAAGCAATATGCATGTACATTCGTCTTTCCCATAATAAGACTTCTCTTATTTTAAAGATTAACCCTAATCCTAATCCTAAACCTTTTAGAAATTAGGGTTTTGTTTAATTCTCAATCTATTTAGGAACTAAATAATAATAATAATAATAATAATAATAATAATAATAATAATAATAATAATAATAATAACAATAATAATAATAATAATAAAACTCTTATTTATTTACAATCTCTTATTTCTCCAAATACTTAATTATAAATATTAGTATTTCTCTAAATACTATATTATTATTATTTAGTCAATTTAATAATAATAATAAGATGACTAATCTTATTAATTTATAGTATTAGTATTTCTCCAAATACTTGATTATAAATCTTAAGCTATTTAATTTATTCCACTAATAAATTAAATACACTTAATTTATTATTATAAAGTCAATCAATTCTAAAATCATATTTCTTCATTTTGTGATGTGACCCTCTAGGTTCAATATTAAGCCAGTAGTAGAATAAATAAATTAGAATAATTCGAATATTATTTATAATGAATTAAACTTTTTTAATTCAAATATAAATAAATTATATTTATTCTACATCATGAGTAACACCTTATAAATAATGTATCATGATTATTCGGATAATATGAATTCAACGTAAATCATAAATATTATCACAAAGAATACAAAGTACCTATTTCGTGAATAGTTATTGTACAATTCAATCTTTCTACCACACAATGTCCCAATTAAACATAAAACATGGAATCACTGTTAAATTTTATTTATTCGATTATATATATTTCGATTCTAAAATGCACAACAATAGTTAATGTAAATTAGAAACTTGTGACGCCCCCAAAATAGGTCCAATCCATCCAACCCATTCTGAGTCGCCAAATACATGGTACAAAAAATAACTACAACTTTATTATTACAATTGTCGTGCAAAATACGACAACACATATACTGTGAGTTTAAATACGAATATTGTCATCTAGACAGTATTCATACTCAATTAAGTCCTCATTATACTTATTGATACACTATTTTACAAAATAGTGAGGACTACTAAAACAACTGTCTTGAACCATCATTCCACACCCCGACTAGCACTCGCTACATTCTCGCCTCCTGAGAAGAAAAATGGAACAACAAGGAAAAGGGTGAGCTTAACTAGCCCAGTAAAGAATATTATGACTAAGATAATATACAACAAATTATCGTTAGTCTTCAACAGGGAAAAATTTAATAGAATACAATAGACAATAAATTTTAAATCAATATTCGCAGCGGAAATTAATAATTCATAGAAGAGTTACGTAGAGAATGAAATCTACGATTATCTATGAATTTAAAAGTCCATCATCAATATTTTATCCCTGTAACATCAATCAACATATATCTAGAAATCAAATATTCATCTTTGCACTACAGGCCAAAGATATTCATCAGTTGGTCATGTTCATCTCAACACCTGTTCATCTTTGCACTATGGGCCAAAGATATTCATCAGAAATCATTCATCTTTGCACTACAGGCCAAAGATATTCATTAATATCATCATTTAGGACTGAGGATGATGAAAAATATTTTAAAAAAAACGAATCCAGTGAAACAAAATAACAAATATTAAGGATTCGTATTTCGATTTATTCATGTCCAAAAATATCTTATAAATAATCATAGTGAAGTAAAATTCAAGAATGATCAAAACATGGATATAATCAAAGCTAGTATCCAGAATAGATATTTGGACGAAAAGAAGAAAATTTTATTTTTCAGTAAATAGTAACTCGTGAATAGTAACTCGTGAATAGTAACTCATGAATAGTAACCCCGACATGAAACGTTCCAAATTTGATAAAAAGTTCAGATCAATACTTCAGCATAATGATATTGAAGAAAATAATATCATTTAAGAAGAAATAACATCCCTTACCTCGGAAAGACGGTGCTTCTGACTGGAATACTAGATATAGTGCTGAAGAAAACTTGCACCGTATAGCAACACTCAAAGTATCAAATACTCACAAGAACACGCTCGATATAGAGAGAGAAATAGAGAGAAACTTGTGTTTCTGGTGTGATTTTTATTTCTAACCTAAGCACCCTATTTATAGGAAAATGCTTAGAACACCAAAGCCGAAAATTTAATATAATAATATATATATATATATATATATATATATATATATATATATATATATATATATAAATTTTCAAGCCCACCTTAGAAAATCTGAAATCAGCCACCTTGCACATGTTTATGATGTCCAAAAAAATACAAAAAATGTTTTTCTCAAAATAATTAACTAAAACTCCCAAAAAATCAATTATTTCGGAACTTTGAAACTTCAATAATTCATAATAAATAGCCCTTTTATCAGAAAATTCGAATCTCGCGAGTTTTTATAGGAAATTCAATTCTCTACAACTTTGCAGAAGAAAGTTTTTTCAAATTCTAAATAGAAATTGACCGAAATCCACAAACGGACGATTTTACAGTCTATAATAAATTTTCGGTCAAGAATTGTGTCCACCAACACACAAAACATGTGTTAATCATTTAATACCTCAAAAATACTCTTCCTCCTCATATACTCATATATCCCACATTCATTATAAAAATATCACCATCAATATATTATTAAAATAATATATTTAAATGAATTATTTTATCAGAAAAAGATAAAATATTAATTTTCAACAATTGTCACATTAAAATTTTTTTCCATCTATATCCACATAAAATCAATATTTTCCTCATCATATAAATCAATAATTAATTATTCACAAATAATATTACAGAATCACAGTACTGGCAACCAGGCCGTTCCCAGGAAAGAGGGGGCTTTCCAATAAGGATTTCTCCTTACTGGCGCACAATTAGATGACCAAACCTCTCCTTAGACAGAACTTTCTAGACATTACCAATAATGTTATCTAATAATATTATTCAGATAATATGAATTATTGCTCCGATAATGGAAAATACTGCGTAGTGACAATTATAAAATATCAACGTAGCAATTATTTAATCAATAAAATAAAATATTGAATAGTAATTACTGTAACCATTATTGAGTAGTGCCTTCTTACGTAAGAATCAATAATTGGTGCAATACCGTGTGCTACTGTGCAACAACGCGTATTACTGTGTTTTAACCACTGGGTATTCCAACAGTATTAACGGTAACAACTACGTCGTTATTTATAAACAACTTATTTTTGTCATTTTTTTCATCCAATCGCTTTCCGTTATGGGGCCCACAAAAGACTGCGCCGTCGTACGAATATTCTCCGACAGTAAGAATATTCCACGACCAAGCGAATATTCCCCGACAACAATGAATATTTTATAACTACTTGCTTATTTAAAATATTTGCGCATTTTACCCATAACTAACCACATTAATCAAATCAACCCTTACTATTTCAGAATAATAAATAGAGAAAATTAAATTTCATTTATTAATAATTTGGGGTCTTACAACCTCCCCTCCTTATGAAATTTCGTCCTCGAAATTGACATACGTACCTGGTGTTTCGAAAAGATGAGGATACCTCGCTTTCATTTCCGTTTCCAACTCCCAGGTCATTTCCTCAATAATATGATTTCTCCACAAAACTTTAACTTGTGGTATGACTTTCGTGCGTAGGACATGCTCTTTCCTATCCAAAATCTTGACAGGTACCTCCTCGTACGTTAAATCTTCAGCTATCTCGTCTGGTTCTAACTCAATAATGTGGTTCGGGTCTTTAACATATTTACGAAGCATAGATATGTGAAAAACATTATGAACACGAGACATGCTTGGAGGTAACGCGAGTCTATAGGCCACATTTTCTACTCGGTCAAGAATCTGAAATGGGCCAATAAATCGTGGATTGAGCTTTCCTCTCTTCCTAAATCTTGTAACTCCTTTCCATGGAGCTACACGTAATAATACATGATCCCCAATGTCAAATTCCATGTCCTTTCGATGAAGATCCACATAACTCTTTTGTCAATCCTGTGTCGTTTGTATACGTTGTCGAATCGTTTGGATCTTCTCTGTAGTCATTCGTACCAACTCTGGTCTCAACAACGTTGCTTCTCCCACCTCATCCCAACATACTGGAGAGCGACACGTTCGTCCATATAATGCTTCAAAGGGAGCCACACCTATACTTGCCTGATAACTGTTATTGTAGGAGAATTCCACCAATGGTAGATACTTATCCCAACTCCCTTTAAAATCTAGGACACAAAGTCTTAATAGATCTTCAAGAGTTTGAATAGTCCTCTCTGATTGTCCGTCCGTTTGAGGATGGTATGCCGAACGGAACCGTAAATCCGTGCCCATAGCTTTTTGCAAGCTAACCCAAAATCTTGAAGTGAATCTTGGGTCACGATCCGAAACTATGGATACTGGCATGCCATGCAACCTCACAATCTCATTCACATACATACTAGCAAGACGTTCAAGGGAATAAGTCTCCCATATCGGAAAGAAATGAGCAGACTTGGTTAATCTATCAACAATCACCCAAATAGCATTTATGCCTTGAGAAACCGTAGGAAAACCCGTAACGAAATCCATGGTAATGTGTTCCCACTTCCATTTCGGAATCTCAAGTGGTTGCAATGGACCCTTTGACACTTGATGCTCCGCCTTTACACGTTGATAAGTTAAACACCTCGAAATAAACTTTGCAATCTCTCTCTTCATATTGTTCCACCAAAATGTATGTCGAAGATCACGATACATTTTGGTACTGCCAGGATGGATCGCAAATGGTGTATTGTGTGCCTCCATCATAATCTTGTACTTCAAATCAGAGTCGTTAGGAACACAAAGTCTAGAGTGGACTCGAAGTATTCCTTCTTCATCGATTCTCGCTTCAGGAATAGCACCTTCTTGTACTTTCTTCTTCATACGCATCAGCTCCGGGTCTGTGGCTTAAGCAACTTTAACTTTATCGATTAAAGTTGATTCTACGCGTACACTTGACATCATCGCACTCGTTCTTGTATATGATCTTCTACTCAATGCGTCAGCTACCACGTTTGCTTTTCTAGGATGGTATTGGATGGTATGATCGAAATCTTTTAACAGCTCGAGCCAACATCGGTGTCGCATGTTGAATTCTTGGAAGCTCTTCTCGCATTCCTCGGTCCATTCGAAGTTCGTATCTTTTCGAGTCAGCTGAGTTAATGGAGTAGCGATTCGAGAAAATTCTTTAACGAATCTCCGATAATAACCAGCTAAGCCTAGAAAGCTATCTATTTCGATTACTGACTTAGGTTGCTCTCAACTGTGACTCATATCCCAATCTTGGATAGTACGTCACAATGACACCTATCAGTTTACTACCGCACGAATATGGTGTCCCCTACGGAGAGTCTGGCTTCGGTGCATTTCACAAAGGAAGTCACCAGATAAAGGCTCGGGTACAAACTTCTACAGTTAGGTTTTTAACTCCTGAAGTTCAATAGGAGCCATTCGATATGAGATTTTAGAAATGGGTTTTGTACCGGGTTCAAAGTAGATACAAAATTCAATATCACACTTTGGCCAAGAAATTCTTCAGGAAATACGTCAGGGATTTACTAACAATAGAAATATCATTCAAATCTGACGTATTTTTGTTCAAGTCCATAACATAGCTAAGAAAGCTTGACATCCGTTTTTCAATAAACGAATAACTTTATGGCTTGATATGAAAGAGTTTGACTTCAATGGTTTGGTTGCTTGAATTTGAATAACAGGTTGCTTAGGAATATGAAAACTAACAACCTTACAAAAGCAATCAATTTTGGTATGATGAGTAGTTAACCAATCAATTCCTAAAATCACGTCAAATGCAAGTATCTTTAAAGAGATAAGGTCAACAGGTAATGTGATGGTGCCAACTTCGATCAAACAAGATTTATAAATAGTGGATGTGATGAAAGTTTCTTCTAACGGAGTTTCTACAGATAGGTCAAAGTTTAACTTCTCTGGAATCAAGTTTAAACGTTGAGTATAAGCAGGAGAGATAAATGAATGGGTAGAACCGGTATCAAATAAGGTATAGACTTCGTAAAAATTTATAATTAACTAACCCGTGCTAATTTCGTTCGGGTTCCTCGCATTCTGACCAGTTACGAAAAACACTCTTCCAGGCCACCTTGCACATGTTTATGATGTCCAAAAAAATACAAAAAATGTTTTTCTCAAAATAATTAACTAAAACTCCCAAAAAATCAATTATTTCGGAACTTTGGAACTTCAATAATTCATAATAAATAGCCCTTTATCAGAAAATTCGAATCTTGCAAGTTTTTATAGGAAATTCAATTCTCTACAACTTTGCAGAAGAAAGTTTTTTCAAATTCCAAACAGAAATTGACCGAAATCCATAAACGGGCGATTTTACAGTCTATAATAAATTTTCGGTCAAGAATTGTGTCCACCAACACACAAAACATGTGTTAATCATTTAATACCTCAAAAATACTCTTCCTCCTCATATACTCATATATCCCACATTCATTATAAAAATATCACCATCAATATATTATTAAAATAATATATTTAAATGAATTATTTTATCAGAAAAAGATAAAATATTAATTTTCAACAATTGTCACATTAAAAATTTTCTCCATCTATATCCACATAAAATCAATATTTTCCTCATCATATAAATTAATAATTAATTATTCACAAATAATATTACAGAATCACAGTACTGGCAACCAGGCCGTTCCTAGGAAAGAGGGGGCTTTCCAATAAGGATTTCTCCTTACTGGCGCGCAATTAGATGACCAAACCTCTCCTTAGACAGAACTTTCTAGACATTACCAATAATGTTATCTAATAATATTATTCAGATAATATGAATTATTGCTCCGATAATAGAAAATACTGCGTAGTGACAATTATAAAATATCAACGTAGCAATTATTTAATCAATAAAATAAAATATTGAATAGTAATTACTGTAACCATTATTGAGTAGTGCCTTCTTACGTAAGAATCAATAATTGGTGCAATACCGTGTGCTACTGTGCAACAACGCGTATTACTGTATTTTAACCACCGGGTATTCTAACAGTATTAACGGTAACAACTACGTTGTTATTTATAAATAACTTATTTTTGTCGTTTTTTTCATCCAATCGCTTTCCGTTATGGGGCCCACAAAAGACTGCGCCGTCGTACGAATATTCTCCGACAGTAAGAATATTCCACGACCAAACGAATATTCCCCGACAACAATGAATATTTTATAACCACTTGCTTATTTAAAATATTTGCGCATTTTACCCATAACTAACCACATTAATCAAATCAACCCTTACTATTTCAGAATAATAAATAGAGGAAATTAAATTTCATTTATTAATAATTTGGGGTCTTACAAAACTCCTTTCTAATTTCCATTTAACCATGGCCAAGGATTTTCATGTTGTCACTTTATCGAATCACATATGACATTCTCTCATTTTACTGGAAGCGGTAGATCCTTTGTTGATCATTCATCTATCTCCATATATACTTTATTATATTCGAGCATACCCTACGACATACTCAAGAGTATTAAGGAATATGTCAAAACATAATTCAGTATATATATACAAGATACTATGATGATCTCAAGTCCAATAATCACTCGTACTACTATCACATTAGGAACTTCTATTAACAGACAAGTAAAACTCCATTAGGATTCCTTTATTAGTCACGTTCAGTGAACTTATGCTCTAATAAGCACCTACATACTAGCTTTAATATCTCCACACAAGTGATCATGAGATCAATCATCCTCTTCAACAGAGCAGGCTTAGTATGTACTAATCTATCCGGAATCAGTAATCCCACATTAGTGATTCATACGATTAGGAACATTTTAGTTTTGAGCTATCGTGAATTTACATCTCATTAGCATGATCAACATCATGATTCTAAAAGCATTGCTCAATAACTATGAGTTTATCACATTTATTAATTCAACAAATTAACATAGATAAATAATGCCTTATATAAAATAATTTCTCTTATTAATAAATGAACAAGATTACAAAGTAAATGCTTAGTATATCAAATGTAATTGACTTGAGGGCATATTACTTTCAAAGACTTAGTTGGGGCGAGCTCAGAACCGATTTGGGCGAGTTCGGGCTGAGGGGAACTCACCGGGGCGAGTTCGCTGGGCTTGACAAACGCGCAGGGGTAAGCTCAACTATTTCCACCAGAACATCTTCTTTTGCTTCCTAGGTTGGCACACATACTTGCATCCTGATCATGAACTTAGAAGTCAACTCCAAAGTAGTGTAACATGAACCCAATTCGCTTGTTCCACTGTAAGAATTTTTTTTATTTTCGACGGGCTTAATTCCCTCGGAATTAGCCTAATATCAACGGATTATTCTTTCGGGCATAATTCCCTCGAAAATAGTACTACCTCCGTTCCTAAAAGATTGTCGTTTAAGATTTTTACACATGGATTAAGAAAGTATCATTTACCAAGTAAAATTTATTTGAAATTTCATCACTATCCTTTTATGGGAAGTTAAAAACTATTAATAGAAGGAAGAGAATTTCTTGGGACAATGAGAGAAGGTAGGGGTAATTTAGGAAAGTAAATAATTTATTCTCCTCAAAAGTTCTAAACGACAAACTTTTTGGAACAAATTTTTTCTTCTAAAACGACAATCTTTTAGGAACGGAGGGAGTATAAATCTAACGAAATTTTGACAGAGATAGAAGTCATTCCTTAGCGCCAAACTTCCTGCCAGTGCCAATTTTACTTTCGAAGGAACCATGTTTAATGCCAACGAAGTTACCGTCGAAAATAAATTAATTCCGAAGGATTTATTGTTGATGAAACTTCTGTCGGAATTAACTTATAAAACCTAATACTAGCAGTCACCTCTACATATTTTATTATATTATAACCTCTCATTTCTCTCGCGATCTCTTACAGTCCACCTCCATCTTCTCTCATTTCGCCTCTGCTATCTCTTACTCCACCTCCCGACCCTCTTCTCTCTCCGAGCTGCTCACTCCGGTCACCGCTCCACACGCTGCCGACGCTCACGACCTGTTGGGCCACCTAACCTCTACCACCATTGTAGTTCACCTCCTTTTCATCCTTTAGCTGGATTGCAAACTAAGTCCTAAGGTTTGGTCATGGTTTATTTGTATATTTAGGGTTATTTTTTCCTTTAAAAATTTGTTTAATTTTCTGCCCTATATTTTACAAATTGGTGAAATATGTGTTTGAAATTACTCCTACTATATATCTATTGTTGGTGAAATTGCTGATATTGAAACTTAATTTGAACTATTGATGAAATTGAGACTAATTTTGAACGACTATTGATGAAATTGGCATGATTTATGTTCTGTAAATTTTGTTGTTGAAAATTGGGGTTATTTCTGATATGAAAATTAGGATTATTTGATTTCTGTAAATTGAGATTAATTGTTGTGCAAATTGGGATTAATATTAATGTATTGATAATTCACATCCTTAGGGTTTTTTTTGTGCAATTGCAACTTATGTTAGTGTAAAGCATCTGATAATTATTTCAATTTGCTTTTCTTTATTCAATTGTAGCTTATTATAGTGTAATTGTGCAATTAACGTATATGTTCATAATTTGATATTTGGGGTTTTATATATATATATATATATATATATATATATATATATATATATATATATATATATATATATATATATATATATATATATATATATATATATCTGTGTGTGTGTGTGTGTGTGTGTCAGTGCATTGAATCTTTATTTTGGGTTTCCTTTTTGCGTAATGTATAAATTTATGGTATAATTTGTATGTTGGTATGTTATTTATGAATGTGATATTTGATATTTCCAACGGAATCTCGGTCAGAATTCTTCAATTGCAAAATTTGTGGGCATTGCAAATAAATTTATGTATTATTTAATTAGTTTTCCAATATTAAAATAAACTAAGTAGTATTTTGTGACGCCCCCAAAATAGGTATACAACACCCATTCTGAGTCGCCAAATACATGGTACAGAAAGCAAACTACAACTTCAATAATACAATTGTCGTGCAAAATACGACAACACATACTGTGAGTTTAAATACAAATATTGTCTTCTAGATAATATTCACACTCAAATAAGTCCTCATTACAATTATTCAAACACTATTTTACAGAAATAGTGAGGACTGTTAAAACATCTTTCTAGAACCATCACTCCATACCCCGACTAGATCCTGCTATGTTCTCACCTCCTGAGAAGAAAAATGGAATAAAAAGGAAAAGGGTGAGCTCAACTAGCCCAGTAAAGAATATTATGACTAAGATAATATACAACAAATTATCATTAGTATTCAACAGGAAAAAATCTGATAGAATATAATCGACAACAAGTTTTAGATCAACAACTGCAGCGGAAACAACAAACCATTAGAAGAGTCAAGTAGAGAAAGAATTCTACTATCTTCTAAGATTTAAAAGTCCATCATCAATATTTTATCCCTGTAACATCGATTAATAATCATCTTTAACCAAATATTCATCTTTGCACTACAGGCCAAAGATATTCATTTGTATCACCAGTCGGTCATGTTCATCTCAACACCTGTTCATCTTTGCACTACAGGCCAAAGATATTCATCAAGTAATCATACATCTTTGCACTACAGGCCAAAGATATTCAGTAATATCATCATTTAGGACTGAGGATGATGAAAAATATCTTAAAGAAAACGAATCCAGTGAGACAGAAGGACAAATAGTAGGGATTCGTATAACAGTTTATCCAAGATCAATAATACTTCATAATAATCAATTGTGAAGCAGAATTCAAAAATAAAGATCAAAACATGGATACACTCAAAGATAGTAACCATAATAGACATCTTGGACAAAAAGGGAAAATTTTATTTTTCGGTGAATAGTGCCGTATTCGTGAATAGTACCGTATACGTGAATAGTGCCGTATACGTGAATAGTAACTCCGATACAAAAAGTTCCAAATTTGATAAAAACTCATATCAATATTTCAGCATAATGATATTGAAGAAAATAATATCATTTAAGAAGAAAATAATATCCCTTACCTCAAGATATCAGTACTTCTGGTCGGAATACCGGTATAAGGCTGAAAGAAACTTGTTCTGATGAATAGAAACTCTCAAAGTATCTAAATACTCACAAAATACACTCAATAATCTAGAGAGAGAAAGAGAGAAAACTTGTTTCTGGTGTGATTTTCAATTCTAACTTAGCCCTCTATTTATAGGAAAATTTTAGTAGGCTTGACCTGCAACCTGATGGCTTTACCTGCTACTATTTCCACCCACCACATTTGAAATATAATTCAGCACATTTCTTCACCAACCACAAGTGGGGCCCACCAATTCTAGAATTTTCCATCAAAATGATTAACTCCAAAAATTCAACAATTTCTGAACCAGTCATCTCGTAAAATTCATAATAAATCATACGTTCATTTTTAACGGTTCAAAATTTGTGGACATATACTCAACTTATATATGTATAACATATCCAAAAATTACCACGATCCAACGGTCGGATTAAAAATTATAACCCCCGCAAAATATCTCAAAAACCCTGATTTTTAATACCTCCATTCCAACAAAAATACGGATAAAAACCTCAACATTAACTCCTTCATTTTTAACCACAAAAATATATCCCTCATTTATATCCACATAAAATAAATATTTCCTTATCATATGAATCAATAATTAATTATTCACAAATAATATTACAGAATCACATTTATGACAACCAGGCCGTTCCTAGGAAAGAGGGGGCTTTCCAATTAGGATTTCTCCTTACTGGCGCGCAATTAGATGACCAAACCTCTCCTTAGACAGAACTTTCTAGACATTGTCAATAATGTTATCTAATAATATTATTCAAATAATATGAATTATTGATCTGATAATGAAAAATACTGTGCAGCAATAATTATTGAAACAATAATAATATAAAATATCAACGCAACAATTATTGAATCAATAAAATAAAATATTGAACAATAACTACTGTAACAATTATTGAGTAGTGCCTTCTTACGTAAGAATCAATAATTAGTGCAATACCGTGTGCTACTGTATTTTAACCACCGGGTATTCCAACAGTATTAACGGTAACAACTACGCCGTTATTTATAAACAACTTATACTTGTCGTTTTCTTCATCCAATCGCTTTCTGTTATGGGGCCCACACAAGGCTGCGCCGTCGTATGAATATTCCCCGACAGCAAGAATATTCCACGACCAAACGAATATTCCCCGATAAAATGAATATTTTATAACCACTTGCTTATTTTGCAAAATTTGCATATTTCACCCATAACCAAAGTATTATATCAAATTAAATCCTTATTATTCACAATAATATTTAGAGAAAATTTGATTTTATTCATTAATAAGTTGGGGTCTTACAACCTCCCCTCCTTATGAAATTTCGTCCTCGAAATTGACGTACGTACCTGATGTTTCAAAAAGGTGAGGATACCTCGCTTTCGTTTCTGATTCTAACTCCTGGGTCATTTCTTCAATAGCATGGTTTCTCCACAAAATCTTAACTTGTGGTATAACCTTCGTGCGTAGGACATGCTCTTTCCTATCCAAGATCTTAACAGGTACCTCCTCGTACGTTAAATCTTCAGCTATCTCGTCTGGTTCTAACTCAATAATGTGGTTCGGGTCTTTAACATATTTACGAAGCATAGATATGTGAAAAACATTATGAACACGAGACATGCTTGGAGGTAATGCGAGTCTATATGCCACATTTCCTATTCGCTCAAGAATCTCAAATGGACCAACAAATCTTGGATTGAGTTTTTCTCTCTTCCCAAATCTTGTAACTCCCTTCCATGGTGCAACACGTAACAATACATGATCCCCAATATTAAATTTCACGTCCTTCCGATGAAGATCCGCATAACTCTTTTGTCGATCCTGTGCCGTTTGTATACGTTATCGAATCGTTTGGATCTTCTCTGTAGTAATACGTACCAACTCTGGTCCCAACAATGTTGCTTCACCCACCTCGTCCCAGCATACTGGAGAATGACATTTTCTTCAATACAACGCCTCGAATGGAGCCACACCTATGCTCGCCTGATAACTGTTGTTGTAGGAGAATTCCACCAATGGTAGGTACTTATCCCAACTCCCTTTGAGATCTAGGACACAAAGTCTTAATAGATCTTCAAGAGTTTGAATAGTCCTCTCTGATTGTCCGTCCGTTTGAGGATGGTATGCCGAACTGAATCGTAAATCCGTGCCCATAGCTTTCTGCAAGCTAACTCAAAATCGTGAAGTGAATCTTGGGTCACGATCCGAAACTATGGATACTGGCATGCCATGCAATCTCACAATCTCGTTCACGTACATACTAGCAAGACGTTCAAGGGAATAAGTCTCACGTATCGGCAAAAAATGAGCGGACTTGGTTAATCTATCAACAATAACCCAAATCGCATCTATGCCTTGAGAAACCTTGGGAAGACCCGTAACAAAATCCATAGTAATGTGTTCCCACTTCCATTTCGGAATCTCAAGTGGTTGCAATGGACCCTTTGATACTTGATGCTCCGCTTTTACACTTTGACAAGTTAAACATCTTGAGATAAACTCCGCGATCTCTCTTTTGATATTGCTCCACCAAAATGTATGTCGAAGATCGTGATACATTTTGGTACTCCCAGGATGGATTGCAAACGGTGTGTTGTGTGCCTCCATCATTATTCTATGTTTCAAGTCAAAATCATTAGGAACACAAAGTCTGGAGTTGACTCGAAGTATTTCTTCTTCATCGATTCTTGCTTCTGGAATAGCACCTTCTTGCACTTTCTTCTTCATACGCATCAGCTCCATGTCCGTAGCTTGAGCATCTTTAACTTTATCGATTAAAGTCGGTTCTACTCGTATATTTGATATCATCATGTGGGTACTTGGAGCCTTCATCTCTATCTCTATCCTTTGCAAGTCATACAAAATGGGCCTTTGTGTTAACAACATTGCACTCGTACCCGCATATGATCTTCTACTCAATGCGTCAGCTACTACGTTTGCTTTTCCAGGATGATATTGGATGGTATGATCGTAATCTTTCAACAGCTCGAGCCAACGTCGCTGCCACATGTTGAGTTCCTTTTGGGTGAAGAAATATTTGAGGCTTTTATGATCTGTATAGATCTCCACTTTCTCCCCATACATGTAGTGTCTCCAGATCTTCAACGCAAAAACGACTGCTGCCAACTCCAAATCATGAGTAGGATAATTCCTCTCATATTCTTTGAGTTGTCGCGAGGCATAGGCTATGACTTTCCCATGTTGCATGAGAACACATCCTAACCCTTTGCCTAAAGCATCGCTGTAGATAACAAATCCATCCGAACCAGATGGTATTGTCAGAACAGGTGCCGAAACGAGTCTCCTCTTAAGTTCTTGAAAACTCTTCTCACATTCCTCACTCCATACGAATTTTATATATTTCTGAATCAGCTGAGTTAACGGAGTAGCGATTCGAGAAAATCCTTTCACAAATCTCCGATAATAACCAGCTAAGCCCAGAAAGCTACGTACTTCGATTACTGACTTAGGTTGCTCTTAACTGTGACTCATATCCCAATCTTGGATAGTACGTCACAATGACACTTATCGGTTTACTACCGCACGAATATGGCATCCCCTACGGAGAGTTTGGCTTCAGTGCATTCCGCAAAGAAAGTCACCAGATAGAGGCTCGGGTACCAACTTCTATAGTTGGATTTTTAACTCCTAAAGTTCAATAGGAGCTATTCAATATGATATTTTAGAAATGGATTTTGTATCGGGTTGAAGATCAATACAAAAATTCAATATCACGCTCTGGGTTAGGCCAGGAAATTCTTCAGAAAATACGTCAGGAAATTCACAAACAACAGAAATATCACTCAAATCTGACGTATTTTTGTTCAAGTCCATGACATATCTAAGAAAGCTTGACATCCGTTTTTTAATAAACGAATGACTTTACGGCTTGATATGAAAGAGTTTGACTTCAATGGTTTGGTTGCTTGAATTTGAATAACAGGTTGCTTAGGAATATGAAAACTAACAACCTTACGAAAGCAATCAATTTTGGCATGATGAGTAGTTAACCAATCAATTCCTAAAATCACATCAAAAGCAAGTATCTTTAAAGAGATAAGATCAACAGGTAATGTGATGGTGCCAACTTGGATCAAACAAGATTTATAAACAGTGGATGTAACGAAAGTTTCTCCTAACGGAGTTTCAACAGATAAATCAAAGTCTAATTTCTCCGGAGTCAAGTTTAAACGTTGAGTATAAGCAGGAGAGATAAATGAATGTGTAGAACCGGTATCTAATAAGGTATAGACTTCGCAAAATTTTATAATTAACTAACCCGTGCTAACTTCGTTCGGGTTCCTCGCATTCTGACCAGTAACGAAAAACGCTCTTCCAGGAGCCGTTGACTTTGACTTTTCTGGGACAACTTTTTGAGTCACCACCCCCGTTGGACTTGGTTTCGCTACAGTGCAATCTCGAGCGATATGTCCTTCTTTTCCACAGTTATAACATACCTTAAACTGTTGTGGATAGTTTGGGCTGATATGTCCTTCTTTTCCGTACTTATAGCATATGACCGGTGGTCGTTCTTCTCCCTTGGAAACAGTTGATGTTTGTGCTGACGTCTTCACGTTATCATTGTTGTACCTTCTCTTCTTGAAATCTCCTCCCGACTCGCTCTTTCTATTATCATGACCACGATTACCACCAGAGTGGTTACCGCTTTTGTCCGAATGTTTTCCTCCCTGCTGGTTTTCATTGCTTCGATGACTGCCGCCACCGGTATGATCCTGGTTGTGGTCCCTCAGTTGACCGTACTCATTATCTCGCTCTAATAATTGAGCCCTGTTGACAACATCTGAATAGAGAGAAAATTTATGAGAGATAAGATATTGTCGAATCTCGGGTTTTAGACCTCTCAGAAACATCCTTGTCATTCGTTCCTCATTTTCGACCAAATGAGGTGCAAACCTGGATAACTCTGTAAACTTCGCTTCGTACTGGGACACCGTCATGTTATTTTGTTCCAGTCTGATAAACTCCACCTCCTTCATATGACGAATACTTTCAGGAAAGTACTTGTCATTGAAAAGTTTTTGAAATGTTTCCCAGGACATGTTGAGTGCGTCAGGCTGGGTACGCTTCACAGACTCCCACCAGTAGTCTGCCTCACTGCGGAACATAAAGGTGGCGAATGGAACCTTTAGTTCCTCCGTGTATCCCAAGACATCGAATATCTTGGTAATTTGCTTGACCCACGTTTCCGCCATAATCGGATCCGGCTTTCCCTTAAATTCTGGTGGTCCCAATTCTTTGAACTGCTTAGCTGTGACAAACCGCGCGTTGTTATCATTTCCACCCGTATTCTGCACACGAGTCTCCCTCGTCTGATTTTGCATGAACTGCAAAAAGCTCTTAAACATTTCATCATTCATCGTTTGCTCGGTAACGTTGTTTACAGGAAGAATATTGCCTTCCTGTTGCACGTTCCCCTGGGTGGTGATCAAAGGTGTCTCCACGGTCTGATTTACTCCATTATTAACGTTCTCAGCTGCCATTCTTAAATACTACCATAAAACAAGGGATAATAGTCATGTCATATATTATCCCTATACTCTGACCGACCAAATAAACACCAAATAAACTTAGTCAGGTCATACTAGTAAAGGAATTCTCCGCCTCTCCTCTCCTAGTTCTTGTCTCACATCTCAGCCAAGGATCATATCCCTAAGCTCTGATACCAACTGTGACGCCCCCAAAATAGGTATACAACACCCATTCTGAGTCGCCAAATACATGGTACAAAAAGCAAACTACAACTTCAATAATACAATTGTCGTGCAAAATACGACAACACATACTGTGAGTTTAAATACAAATATTGTCTTCTAGACAATATCCACACTCAAATAAGTCCTCATTATAATTATTCAAACACTATTTTACAGAAATAGTGAGGACTGCTAAAACATCTTTCTAGAACCATCACTCCATACCCCGACTAGATCCTGCTATGTTCTCACCTCCTGAGAAGAAAAATAGAACAAAAAGGAAAAGGGTGAGCTCAACTAGCCCAGTAAAGAATATTATGACTAAGATAATATACAACAAATTATCATTAGTATTCAACAGGGAAAAATCTGATAGAATATAATCGACAACAAGTTTTAGATCAACAACTGCAGCGGAAACAACAAACCATTAGAAGAGTCAAGTAGAGAAAGAATTCTACTATCTTCTAAGATTTAAAAGTCCATCATCAATATTTTATCCCTGTAACATCGATTAATAATCATCTTTAACCAAATATTCATCTTTGCACTACAGGCCAAAGATATTCATTTGTATCACCAGTCGGTCATGTTCATCTCAACACCTGTTCATCTTTGCACTACAGGCCAAAGATATTCATCAAGTAATCATACATCTTTGCACTACAGGCCAAAGATATTCAGTAATATCATCATTTAGGACTGAGGATGATGAAAAATATCTTAAAGAAAACGAATCCAGTGAGACAGAAGGACAAATAGTAGGGATTCGTATAACAGTTTATCCAAGATCAATAATACTTCATAATAATCAATTGTGAAGCAGAATTCAAAAATAAAGATCAAAACATGGATACACTCAAAGATAGTAACCATAATAGACATCTTGGACAAAAAGGGAAAATTTTATTTTTCGGTGAATAGTGCCGTATTCGTGAATAGTACCGTATACGTGAATAGTGCCGTATACGTGAATAGTAACCCGATACAAAAAGTTCCAAATTTGATAAAAACTCATATCAATATTTCAGCATAATGATATTGAAGAAAATAATATCATTTAAGAAGAAAATAATATCCCTTACCTCAAGATATCAGTACTTCTGGTCGGAATACCGGTATAAGGCTGAAAGAAACTTGTTCTGATGAATAGAAACTCTCAAAGTATCTAAATACTCACAAAATACACTCAATAATCTAGAGAGAGAAAGAGAGAAAACTTGTTTCTGGTGTGATTTTCAATTCTAACTTAGCCCTCTATTTATAGGAAAATTTTAGTAGGCTTGACCTGCAACCTGATGGCTTTACCTGCTACTATTCCCACCCACCACATTTGAAATATAATTCAGCACATTTCTTCACCAACCACAAGTGGGGCCCACCAATTCTAGAATTTTCCATCAAAATGATTAACTCCGAAAATTCAACAATTTCTGAACCAGTCATCTCGTAAAATTCATAATAAATCATACGTTCATTTTTAACGGTTCAAAATTTGTGGACATATACTCAACTTATATATGTATAACATATCCAAAAATTACCACGATCCAACGGTCGGATTAAAAATTATAACCCCCGCAAAATATCTCAAAAATCCTGATTTTTAATACCTCCATTCCGACAAAAATACGGATAAAAACCTCAACATTAACTCCTTCATTTTTAACCACAAAAATATATCCCTCATTTATATCCACATAAAATAAATATTTCCTTATCATATGAATCAATAATTAATTATTAACAAATAATATTATAGAATCACATTTATGACAACCAGGCCGTTCCCAGGAAAGAGGGGGCTTTCCAATAAGGATTTCTCCTTACTGGCGCGCAATTAGATGACAAAATCTCTCCTTAGACAGAACTTTCTAGACATTGCCAATAATGTTATCTAATAATATTATTCAAATAATATGAATTATTGATCTGATAATAGAAAATATTGTGCAGCAATAATTATTGAAACAATAATAATATAAAATATCAACGCAACAATTATTGAATCAATAAAATAAAATATTGAACAATAACTACTGTAACAATTATTGAGTAGTGCCTTCTTACGTAAGAATCAATAATTGGTGCAATACCGTGTGCTACTGTATTTTAACCACCGGGTATTCCAACAGTATTAACGGTAACAACTACGCCGTTATTTATAAACAACTTATACTTGTCGTTTTCTTCATCCAATCGCTTTCTGTTATGGGGCCCACACAAGGCTGCGCCGTCGTACGAATATTCCCCGACAGCAAGAATATTCTACGACTAAACGAATATTCCCCGACAAAATGAATATTTTATAACCACTTGCTTATTTTGCAAAATTTGCACATTTCACCCATAACCAAAGTATTATATCAAATTAACTCCTTATTATTCATAATAATATTTAGAGAAAATTTAATTTTATTCATTAATAAGTTGGGGTCTTACATATTTACTTAGTTTCTTACTATTAAAATAAAATGAAATAAACTAAATAGTATTTACTTAGTTTTATCACTACTAAATAAAAAAATATAATATAATAACACAAACTAAATTTACATAATATAACATAAGAGAATATAATATAAAATTAAATAACACAAGATAAATAAGATAAAATAAAATAAAATAATTAAAAAAATAAATTATTGAAAAAAATAAAATAAAATAAATTAATAAATTAAATTAAATTATTAACATAAGATAATTAATATCAAATGAAATAAAATAAAATAAATAAAATAAAATAAATTAAATTATAATAAAATAAATAATATAATATAATGTAATAAGAAATAATTTAAAGAAAATAAGTATTTGTCTAAATGAAATAACTTAAATCAGATCTAATAAATAAATAAAATAAAAGTAATTATATTTAATTAATTAATATAATATAAATAAAATAAATAATAAATTAAAAGAAAAGAAAAGAAAATTAATATTATAAATAATATAATATTTAATTAAATTTAATATAATATAATAAAATAAATTTAAAAATTAGATAATATAATATAATATAAAATAAAAAACAAAATAAAATAGAATAAAATAAATTAAATTTAATTTAATTTAATTTAATAAAATGAAAATTTTAAAAATTATATAATATAATATAATAGAAAATCAAATCAAATAAAAATTTAAAATAAGATAAATTAAATTAAATTATGGCTAACTAAATTAACAGAAAATAATTGAAATAAACTAAGTAGTATTTACTTAGTTTTCCACAGTTAAAAAATAAATGAAGACGCACTATATTGATATATACATATATGTACTATATTTTGGAACTTAGAAACCCGTTTGACAAGTTGGAGTGAATTTCGAAGAGTAATCCCGATATTCAAATAATTAATAGTTCTAATAAATTGAGTATCATTTACTTAGTTCTAATAGTTCTCATAAACTGAGTAGCATTTACTTAGTTTTTTATTTGTAAAATAAACTAAGTAGCATTTACTTAGTTTGCCACAATCTTCAATAAACTCAATAATACTCTCTCTTCAATCTTCAATACACTCAATAGACGCCTTAATTTGACATTATCCTCAATAAACTCAATAGCTATAATCAATTATGACTATACATTTTATAGTACATATGTCATTACATTAATTTGTAAATATGTTGACCGCCTTAGTTGAGCTGGCAAGGGTTTGTTCGACAACAGTTGCAAGGTGCAAGAACAAAATAAGTTGGTATAAGCACGGTATTAGGTAACTTATCACTTTACTCATTATGAAGAAAGAATTAACTGCCTTGGCTTTCTTCATATTCCGTCCCCGCAACTGCATTTTAGGACATTTATAAGTTCTCTTTCTCCACTTAATCTTCCTATTTAAAAGTATTACAACTTTTATCCTTTTAAAACAGAAAGCTCATAAATTACAATGAACTATATATGAATGAGCAAAGAAGAGCAACTAATTAACCGGTTAATTGTAGAACTTGCGATTAGAATTCTTGGATGTTCCAGAGGTTTTGAGTGGGCAACGAATACCGCAACGATTGTAGAGAAAGTTAGGTGGAAAATATTCTAACCCGTCGCCACACTTTATGGGTTCAGGTCAACTCTTTATGCAACACGACAGCTTAAAGTATTCTCCACCTTCCGTTCTTTGCCCTCGTTGCAGTACTCGTTTGTAAGACCCCAACTTTTATAAATAAAGATGAATTTTCTATAAATATCATTTTTGAATATTATGAAGTTAATTTGATATAATGTTATAGTTGTGGGTAATATTTATAAATTTTGCAAAGTAAGCAAGTTGTTATAAAATATTCGTTTGGTCGGAGAATATTCTTTTTGTCGGGGAATATTCGTACGACGGCACAATCATTGGTGGACCCCACAACGGAATTATTGTCGGATTGAGAAAACGACAGAATTATCTTTCTATAAAAATAACGGCTGAGGTGTTACCGTTAAAATCGTTAAAACTGTTGAACTACTCGGTAGTAAAAGTACAGTAATACGCGTGGTTGCATAGTAGCACACGGTATTGATTATTGATGCTTACGTGAGAAGTCACTCAGCTATACTCAATTATTGCTACAGTAATTGCTGCATCATATCTCTTAAATTATTGTCATAGTATCATCTGTATAATATGTTATATTATTGAGACGTTGTGGTAAGTTTGGTTATTTTATGGGGGGCCATATGTCATCATCTAAGAGTCTCTTCGTCAATAGTAATTACCGTCGTCAATAGTAATTACCGTCGTCAATAGTATTTACCTTGGTCAATAGTAATTACCTTCGTCAATAGTATTTACCTTGGTCAATAGTAATTACCTTCGGTAATAGTATTTACCTTGGTCAATAGTAATTACTTTCGTCAATAGTAGTTGTCCCTTCAATATTACCAAGAGTCATTTGACCCTTCGTTAAGACCAAGAGTCATTTGACCCTTCGTTAAGACCAAGAGCCACCCTCAGTTTTTCTATAAATAGAGGCCTAGGGCTTCATTATTTTTCACGAATTCATTCAAGCTAAAGAGAGAGAAAGTATAGAGAGAATAAGAGAGAGAGAATAAAAGTATTCTGCTACATCACTTTTCCAATATCCAGTTCTTTTAAGGTAGGGAATATTATTTTTTTTATATTCATGAAGAGAACTTCTGTTATTCCATTTGTTATTATTCTGTTGGAATAACCAGTATACGCGGTCTACCCTATACTTGGTGACATTCTTCTATTATTCTGTTGGAACATCCTGTCTGTGTGTTTTACACCGGACCTGGTTCCGTTTATTATTCTGTTGGAACATCCTGTCTGTGTGTTTTACACCGGACCTGGTTCCGTTTTATTATTATTCTGTTGGAATATCCTGTCTGTGTGTTTTACACCGGACCTGGTTCCATTATTTATTATTCTGTCGGAATATCCTGTCTGTGCGTTTACGCCGGACCTGGTTCCATTATTTATTATTCTATTGGAATAACCTGTCTGTGCGGTCTATCGCATGCATGGTGATTTCTTTTGTTATTCCATTCTTTATTGTACTCAGTTGGTTAAGTTTTGACTTCTATACTCCATGAAATTTGTGGAATATCCTTGATAGTTGCGTTTCATCCAGTATCTTTTCAAGAAAATATTCTTCTAAGCATTCTTGAATTTTACTCCACAATGCAGTATCATGTTGACAATTTGGACGTTGTTAATTCCTGGATAAATTAATTCTTGAACTTGTTTTATTGAATTCTTATATCATTGTCATCATCCTCATGTTTATAAAATGTTGAAAGTCATCTGTGGCCTGTAGTGCATAGATGGACTTGGTATGATTATGACCAGGGATTATTCGGTATAATCATGACCGTAATGTTACAAATGATGTGGTAAAAGTCCTCATTGGCCCGTAGTGCATTGATGGACAGTTGTTGGCATGATCATGACCATTAATGAATACACGAATATCCTTGGCCGTAGTGCAGGGGTGATTCGATGATGTGGATTATTTTATTAAGCTGAGTCTCAGCGATCACAGTGTTGAAAAACTTTTTAAATCATAAAAGATAGTAGAGTTTATTTTCTACTTGACTCTTTTAATGGATTGCTTGTTCCGCTACAGTTAAACTTGATGTCTATTATATTTTATCAGTTTAACATTGTTGAAGGCTAATGATAATTTATTCTGCATTATCTTAGTCATAATATTTCTTACTGGGCTAGTTGAGCTCACCCTTTCTTTCACTGTTCTCTTCAGGAAATGAGAACGTAGCTGGGACAAGTCGGGGTACGGAGTGATGGTCCGAATGATAGTATTAGTTAGTAGTCCTCACTATTCTATGTAATGGTGTGTTAATAAATGTAATGAGGACTCCTTTTGAGTATGAATACTCTCTAGAAGATAATATTTGTATTCAAACTCACAGTTTATGTTTTGTCGTATTGTACACGACAGTTGTATTAATCAGTTGTATTTGTATTCTGTACTATGTATCTGACGACCCAAGATGGGTGATGTATACCTAATTTTGGGGGCGTCACAGTTGGTATCAGAGCTTAGGGATATGATCCCTGGCTAAGATGTGAGAATAGAACTAGGAGGGGAGAGACGGGGAATTCCTTCGCTAGTATGACATACCTAAGTTTATTTGCATGGTATTTAATTGGTCGGTCATAATATAAGGATAATATATGACATATCAATTAATTTTTATTTTGTGGCAGTATCTGAAAATGGCATCTGAGAATGTTGAGAATAGCAATGGAGCACAGACGACTGTTGATTCACCACATATCAATAATCAGGATAATGTGCATCAGGAAGGTGTCAATCCTCATGCAAACAACAACACTGACCAAATGATGAATGATCAAATGTTCAGAGGCTTTATGCAATTCATGCAACAACAGGTGAAAGCGGCTCCTGTCCACAACGTAGGTGGAAATACTGGAAACTCTCAGGCGGTCACCGCTAAACAGTTTAAGGAGCTGGGACCACCGGAGTTTAAGGGAGAACCCAAACCACTTGTAGCTGAAACATGGATAAAGCAGATCACCAAGATATTTGATGTCTTGGGTTGCTCCGAGGAGCAAAAGGTTCCCTTTGCCGCCTTTATGTTGCGAGGAGAGGCAGATTACTGGTGGGAATCGATAAAGCGTACTCAACCTGCCGCACTGAAGATGTCCTGGGAGAAGTTCCAAGAGCTGTTTAACGACAAATACTTTCCCGAGAGTATTCGTCACATGAAGGAGGTGGAGTTCATCAAATTGGAGCAGAATAATATGACCGTGTCGCAGTACGAGGCAAAATTTGCGGAGTTATCCCGGTTTGCGTCCCACCTGGTGGATAATGAAGAAAGAATGACGCGGATGTTTTTAAGAGGTTTGAAGCCGGAGATACGTCAACATCTTGTTTCTCATAAACTGTGTTTGTATTCAGATGTTGTAAATAGGGCTCAGTTGGTGGAGCGCGATAACGAGACAACGCAACCAAAAGAGAGCAGCCGGCAAAATGATAATACCAGTGAGAGCAGTCATCGAAGCGGTGACAACAAGCGTGGAGGGAATCAACAGGCCAGAAATGGTAACCACTTCGGTGGTAATCAGGGCCAAAACAATAAGAATGGACATTTCAAGAAGAGGAGATTCAACAATGATGGAAAGACGTCAGCACCAGCACCTGTCGTTAAGGAAGGAGAACGACCACCTATCATATGTTTCAAATGCGGAGGGGAGGGGCACATCAGTCCAAACTGCGCGATGCCGTCCAAAGCATGTTATAATTGTGGAAGAGAAGGTCATTTAGCCCGATTTTGTCGTTTACCGAAGACAAATTCAGCTAGGATGGAGGCACCAAAAGCCGTCCCAGAAAAGTCAAAACCGGTTGTGCAAGGGAGAGCGTTTGTTGTGAACTCCCAGAGAGCAAGGAACCCGAATGAGGTCATCACGGGTAAGCTTATCATAAACTCTAAAGAAGTTTATACTTTATTTGATACCGGTTCAACCCATTCTTTTATTTCTCCTACTTGCGCTCATCGATTAAATTTGATTCCGGAGAAATTAGACTTTGACTTATCTGTGGAAACTCCGTTGGGAGAAACCTTCATTACCTCCACTGTTTATAAGTCTTGTTTGGTTCAAGTTGGTACCCACACATTACCTATCGATCTGATTTCATTAAAAATACTTGCATTTGACGTGATTCTAGGGATTGATTGGTTAACTACTCATTATGCAAAAATTGATTGTTTTCGTAAGGTTGTTAGCTTTCATATTCCTAATCGACCTATTATGCGAATTCAAGCAACCAAACCATTAAAATCAATCGCTGTCATCTCAAGCCATAAAGCTATTCGTTTATTGAAAAACGGATGTCAAGCTTTCTTAGCTCATGTCACAGATCTAAACAAAAATACGTCAGTTTTGAATGATATTTCTATTGTTAATAAATTCCCTGACGTATTCCCTGAAGAACTTCCTGGCCTACCCCCAGAGCGTGAAATTGAATTTTGTATCGACCTTGAACCCGGTACAAAACCCATTTCCAAAGCCCCATATCGAATGGCTCCTATTGAACTTCAGGAGTTAAAGATCCAACTGCAGGAATTGTTAGACATTGGCTTTATTCGTCCTAGTACTTCTCCTTGGGGTGCTCCTGTTCTATTCGTGAAGAAGAAAGATGGAAGTATGCGACTTTGTATTGATTATCGGGAGTTGAATCATGTCACCATCAAAAATAGGTACCCATTGCCACGTATTGATGACCTGTTTGACCAGTTGCAAGGAGCACAATTCTTTTCAAAGATCGATCTTCGTTCTGGATATCATCAGCTGAAGGTTAGAACTGAGGATATTCCAAAGACGGCTTTTAGAACTCGGTACGGGCATTATGAATTCCTAGTCATGTCCTTTGGATTGACTAATGCTCCTGCTGCCTTCATGGATATGATGAACCGGGTATTCAAGGAATATTTGGATCACTTTGTGGTCGTCTTTATTGATGACATCCTTATTTATTCCAAAAGCCGTGAAGATCATGAGCAACACTTGAGGCTGGTACTCCAAAAGCTTCGTGAATACAAGCTTTATGCCAAGTTGAAGAAATGCGAGTTCTGGCTGGAGGAGGTAGCATTCCTTGGGCACGTAGTATCAAGTCGTGGAATATCGGTTGACCCGGCAAAGATTGAAGCTATTCAAAGCTGGGAGCAACCTAAATCAGTGACCGAGGTACGTAGCTTTCTTGGTTTAGCTGGTTATTATCGGAGATTCGTGGAAGGATTTTCTCGAATCGCTACTCCATTAACTCAGCTGACTCGGAAAGATACAAAGTTTGGTTGGAGCGAAGAATGTGAGCAGAGTTTTCAAGAACTCAAGAGGAGACTCATTTCAGCACCTGTTCTAACAATACCATCTGGCTCGGAGGGATTTGTCATCTACAGTGATGCTTCGAGCAAAGGGTTGGGATGCGTTCTCATGCAACATGGAAAAGTCATAGCCTATGCATCAAGACAACTCAAGGAATATGAGAGGAATTATCCTACTCATGATCTAGAGTTGGCAGCTGTTGTCTTTGCACTTAAAATTTGGAGGCATTACTTGTATGGGGAGAAGGTGGAGATCTTTACGGATCATAAAAGCCTCAAATATTTCTTCACTCAAAAGGAACTCAACATGCGACAACGACGTTGGCTTGAACTGTTGAAAGATTATGATCATACCATTCAATACCATCCTGGAAAAGCGAACGTGGTAGCTGACGCATTGAGTAGAAGATCATATGCGGGTACAAGTGCAATATTAACAACGCAAAGGCCCATTTTGTGTGACTTGCAAAGGATGGAGATAGAGTTGAAGACTCCAGGGACCCATGTGATGATGGCGAATATACGAGTAGAACCGACTTTAATCGATAAAGTTAAAGCTGCTCAAGCTACAGACCTGGAGCTGATGCGTATGAGGAAGAAAGTGCAAGAAGGTGCTATGCCGGAAGCAAGAATCGATGAAGAAGGAATACTTCGAGTCAACTCCAGACTTTGTGTTCCTAACAACCCTGATTTAAAGTATGAAATCATGATGGAGGCGCACAACACACCGTTTGCAATCCATCCTGGAAGTACCAAAATGTATCATGATCTTCGTCATACATTTTGGTGGAGCAATATGAAGAGAGAGATAGCGTTGTTTATCTCAAGGTGTCTAACTTGTCAACGAGTCAAAGCGGAGCATCAAGTACCAAAAGGTCCATTGCAACCACTTGAAATTCCAGAATGGAAGTGGGAGCACATTACCATGGATTTCGTTACCGGTCTTCCTAGGGTTTCTCAAGGTATTGATGCGATTTGGGTCATTGTTGATAGATTGACCAAGTCTGCTCATTTCTTACCGATACGAGAAACTTATACACTTGAACGTCTTGCTCGTATGTACATAAACGAGATTGTAAGACTGCATGGTATGCCAGTATCCATAGTTTCTGATCGAGACCCAAGATTCACTTCACGATTTTGGGTTAGTTTACAAAAAGCTATGGGCACGGAGTTACGATTTAGTTCAGCATATCATCCTCAGACGGACGGACAATCAGAGAGGACTATTCAAACTCTTGAAGATCTATTAAGACTCTGTGTCTTTGACTTCAAGGGAAGTTGGGACAAGTTCTTACCATTGGTGGAGTTTTCCTACAACAACAGTTATCAAGCAAGTATTGGCATGGCTCCATTCGAAGCATTGTATGGAAGAAAATGTCGTTCTCCAGTATGCTGGGATGAGGTGGGCGAAGCAACGTTGTTGGGACCGGAGTTGGTACGTATGACTACAGAAAAGATTCAAACGATCCGACAACGTATAAAAACCTCACAAGATCGACAAAAGAGTTATGCTGATCTTCATCGAAAGGACGTGGAATTTGATGTAGGAGATCATGTGTTCTTACGTGTTGCTCCATGGAAAGGAGTTACGAGATTTGGAAAGAGAGGAAAGCTAAATCCTCGATTCATCGGTCCATTTTTAATCCTCGATCGAGTAGGAACTGTGGCTTATAGACTCGCTTTACCGCCAAGTATGTCTCGTGTTCATAACGTTTTCCACATATCCATGTTACGCAAATATGTGGAAGACCCGAACCACATTATTGAGTTAGAACCGGACGAAATAGCGGAGGATTTGACGTATGAAGAAGTTCCTGTTCAAATCTTGGATAAGAAGGAACATATTCTACGCTCCAAGGTTATACCTCAAGTCAAAGTTTTGTGGAGAAACCACGATGTTGAGGAAATGACTTGGGAGTTAGAATCAGAAATGAAATCAAGGTATCCTTACCTCTTCGACATACCAGGTACGTACCCTAATTTCGAGGGCGAAATTTCATAAGAAGGGGAGGTTGTAAGACCCCAACTTTTATAAATAAAGATGAATTTTCTATAAATATCATTTTTGAATATTATGGAGTTAATTTGATATAATGTTATAGTTGTGGGTAATATTTATAAATTTTGCAAAGTAAGCAAGTTGTTATAAAATATTCGTTTGGTCGGAGAATATTCTTTTTGTCGGGGAATATTCGTACGACGGCACAATCATTGGTGGACCCCACAACGGAATTATTGTCGGATTGAGAAAACGACAGAATTATCTTTCTATAAAAATAACGGCTGAGGTGTTACCGTTAAAATCGTTAAAACTGTTGAACTACTCGGTAGTAAAAGTACAGTAATACGCGTGGTTGCATAGTAGCACACGGTATTGATTATTGATGCTTACGTGAGAAGTCACTCAGCTATACTCAATTATTGCTACAGTAATTGCTGCATCATATCTCTTAAATTATTGTCATAGTATCATCTGTATAATATGTTATATTATTGAGACGTTGTGGTAAGTTTGGTTATTTTATGGGGGGCCATATGTCATCATCTAAGAGTCTCTTCGTCAATAGTAATTACCGTCGTCAATAGTAATTACCGTCGTCAATAGTATTTACCTTGGTCAATAGTAATTACCTTCGTCAATAGTATTTACCTTGGTCAATAGTAATTACCTTCGTCAATAGTATTTACCTTGGTCAATAGTAATTACTTTCGTCAATAGTAGTTGTCCCTTCAATATTACCAAGAGTCATTTGACCCTTCGTTAAGACCAAGAGTCATTTGACCCTTCGTTAAGACCAAGAGCCACCCTCAGTTTTTCTATAAATAGAGGCCTAGGGCTTCATTATTTTTCACGAATTCATTCAAGCTATAGAGAGAGAAAGTATAGAGAGAATAAGAGAGAGAGAATAAAAGTATTCTGCTACATCACTTTTCCAATATCCAGTTCTTTTAAGGTAGGGAATATTATTTTTTTATATTCATGAAGAGAACTTCTGTTATTCCATTTGTTATTATTCTGTTGGAATAACCAGTATACGCGGTCTACCCTATACTTGGTGACATTCTTCTATTATTCTGTTGGAACATCCTGTCTGTGTGTTTTACACCGGACCTGGTTCCGTTTATTATTCTGTTGGAACATCCTGTCTGTGTGTTTTACACCGGACCTGGTTCCGTTTTATTATTATTCTGTTGGAATATCCTGTCTGTGTGTTTTACACCGGACCTGGTTCCATTATTTATTATTCTGTCGGAATATCCTGTCTGTGCGTTTACGCCGGACCTGGTTCCATTATTTATTATTCTATTGGAATAACCTGTCTGTGCGGTCTATCGCATGCATGGTGATTTCTTTTGTTATTCCATTCTTTATTGTACTCAGTTGGTTAAGTTTTGACTTCTATACTCCATGAAATTTGTGGAATATCCTTGATAGTTGCGTTTCATCCAGTATCTTTTCAAGAAAATATTCTTCTAAGCATTCTTGAATTTTACTCCACAATGCAGTATCATGTTGACAATTTGGACGTTGTTAATTCCTGGATAAATTAATTCTTGAACTTGTTTTATTGAATTCTTATATCATTGTCATCATCCTCATGTTTATAAAATGTTGAAAGTCATCTGTGGCCTGTATTGCATAGATGGACTTGGTATGATTATGACCAGGGATTATTCGGTATAATCATGACCGTAATGTTACAAATGATGTGGTAAAAGTCCTCATTGGCCCGTAGTGCATTGATGGACAGTTGTTGGCATGATCATGACCATTAATGAATACACGAATATCCTTGGCCGTAGTGCAGGGGTGATTCGATGATGTGGATTATTTTATTAAGCTGAGTCTCAGCGATCACAGTGTTGAAAAACTTTTTAAATCATAAAAGATAGTAGAGTTTATTTTCTACTTGACTCTTTTAATGGATTGCTTGTTCCGCTACAGTTAAACTTGATGTCTATTATATTTTATCAGTTTAACATTGTTGAAGGCTAATGATAATTTATTCTGCATTATCTTAGTCATAATATTTCTTACTGGGCTAGTTGAGCTCACCCTTTCTTTCACTGTTCTCTTCAGGAAATGAGAACGTAGCTGGGACAAGTCGGGGTACGGAGTGATGGTCCGAATGATAGTATTAGTTAGTAGTCCTCACTATTCTATGTAATGGTGTGTTAATAAATGTAATGAGGACTCCTTTTGAGTATGAATACTCTCTAGAAGATAATATTTGTATTCAAACTCACAGTTTATGTTTTGTCGTATTGTACACGACAGATGTATTAATCAGTTGTATTTGTATTCTGTACTATGTATCTGACGACCCAAGATGGGTGATGTATACCTAATTTTGGGGGCGTCACATCGTTGCCCGCTCAAGACCTTTAGAACATCCAAGAATCCAAATCGCAAGTTCAACAATTGACCGGTTAATTAGATGTTCAATTTTGCTCATTCGTATATAGTTTAGTACTATAATTTATGAGCTTTATGTTTTTACATGATAAAAACTATAATACTTGTAAGGGGGAAGATGAAGTCGAGAGGGGAAAACTTATACATATCCCAAAATGCAGTTGCGGGGCGGGATTTTGAAGAAATACAAGACATATAATGTTTTCTTCACAATGAGTTGGGTGATAAGTTGCATAATATCATGTTGATGCCAACTTCTGTTGCTCTTGCACCTTACAACTACAGTCGAACAACCCCTTGATAGCTCAAATTAATAAGGCGGACAACATATTTGCAAGTTAATAGATGTGACGCCCCGAAAATAGGTATACATCACTCATTCTGAGTCGCCAAATACATGGTACAGAATACAAATATAAACTTAAATATACAACATGAGATGTGAGTTTGAATACAAATATTGTCGTCTAGACAGTATTTAAACTCAAAATAAGTCCTCAATACATTTATTCTCACACTATTTCACAGAATAGTGAGGACTACTAATGCAAATATCTGGACCGTCACTCCGTTCCCCGATTAGTCTCAGCTATATTCTCATTTCCTGAAGAGAACAATAAAAGCAAAGGGTGAGCTCAACTAGCCCAGTAAGAAATATTATGACTAAGATAATACATAATAATTTATCGTTAGCCTTCAATAGTGTTAAATTGATAAAATATAACAAACATTAAGTTTAACTGCAGCGGAACAAGCAATCCATTAGAAAAGTCAAGTAGAGAATAAAATCTACTATCTTCAATGATTTAAAAGGTTTTTCATCACTTTTATCGCTGAGACTCAGCTTAATAAATAGTTCACATCATCCCTGCACTATGGCCAATGATATTCATTAGTATCACGACCACAAATTATCCATGCACTACGGGCCAAGGATATTCGTGTATTCATCAATGGTCATGATCATGCCAACAACTGTCCATCAATACACTACGGGCCAATGAGAACTTTTACCACATCATTTGTAACATTACGGTCATGATTATACCGAATAATCCATGGTCATAATCATACCAAGTCCATCTATGCACTACAGGCCACAGATAACTTTCAACATAATATAAACATGAGGATGATGACAATGATATAAGAATTCAATAAAACAAGTTCAAGGATAAATTTTTAAATATTTATAATTTAATTTATACAAAAATAAATAACGTCCAAATTGTCAACATGATACTGCTTTGTGGAGTAAAATTCAAGAATAATATTGTACCAAAAATGATTTGGACAAAAAATGAATTAATTTTTATCATGAATAGTACTCCGGGTGAATAGCACTCGAGTAAATAGTATCCCGTCAATAGTATTTCGAGAATAGTAACTCCGTGAATAGTACTCCGGCATAAAAAAGTTAAAACTTATCAAGAATGCTCAGAATAATATTTTCATGAAAAGATACTGAATGAAACGCATATATCAAGAATATTCTACTAATTTCATGGAGTATAGAAGCCAAAATTTTAACAAAACGAGTATATAATGAAGATAAAAATATGGATACAATCAATGATAGTAACCATAATAGACATCTGGGACAAAAAAGAGAAAATTTTATTTTTCGTTTAATAGTGCCGTATTTGTGAATAGTGCCGTATACGCGAATAGTAATTCTGACACAAAAAGGTAGGAATTTCACAATAAAACTTATATCAATAATTCAGCATAATGATATTGAAGAAAATAATATCATTTACGAAGAAAATAAAATTCCTTACCTCCAAAAAGACAGTACTTCTGACTAGAGTACTGGATATAACGCTGAAAGGAACTTGCACCGTATAGTAACGCTCAAAGTATCAAAATACTCATAAGAATACGCTCGATAATATAGAGAGAGAAAACTTTAGTTTCTGGTGTGATTTTCAATTCTAACCTAAGCACTCTATTTATAGGAAAATGCTTAGAGCACCAAAGCAGAAAATTTAATAAAATATTATTATTTATATATAAATTTCCTACGCACACCAAGAATTCTGAATTCAGCATCTTACACATGCAAGTGGGGCCCACCAAAATGAAAAACATGTTTTAAATATTTTTTGTAACTAAATAAATTCAGAACCAATATTCTGGAACTTCAATAATTCATAATAAATATCTCTTTTATCAGAAAAATTCGAATCTTGTCCTTCCATAGGAAATTCAATTCTCTACAACTTTGTAAGTTTAAGTTTTTCCAAAATTCAAACAGAAATTGACTGAAATCCATATACGGACGATTTTGCAGGCTATAATCAAATTTCAGTCAAAAATAGGGTCCACCAACACACAAAACATGTGTTAAATATTTAGTGTAACAAAAATACTCTTCCTCCTCATTTATTCATATATCATTCATTCATTATAAAAATATCACATTTATTATATTATTATAATATTATAATATTTAAATAAATTATTTTATCATAAAAGATAAACTATCAATTTTCAACAATTGTTACATTAAAAAATTTCTCCATCTATATCCACATAAAATGAATATTTTCCTTATCATATAAATCAGTAATTAATTATTCACAAATAATATTACAGAATCACAATACGGACAACCAGGCAGTTCTCAGGAAAGAGGGGACTTTTCAATAAGAATTTCTCCTTACTGGCGCGCAATTAGATGACCAAACCTCTCCTTAGACATAACTTTCTAGACATTACCAATAATGCTATCTAATAATATTATTCAAATAATATGAATTATTGATCTGATAATGGAAAATACTGTATAGTGACAATTATTGAAACAACAATAATATAAAATATCAACGCAGCAATTATTGAACCAATAAGATAAATTACTGAACAGTAATTACTGTAACAATTATTGAGTAGTGCCTTCTTACGTAAGAATCAATAATTGGTACAATACCGTGTGCTACTGTGCAACACCGCGTATTACTGTATTTTAACCACTGGGTATTCTAACAGTTAACGGTAAAACTTTCGCTATTATTTTATAAAAAGATATTTTTGTCATTTTCTCAATCCGATAATAATTCCGTTGTGGGGTCCACCAATGATTGTGCCGTCGTACGAATATTCCCTGTTAAAGCGAATATTCCCCAACCAACTTGTGTACTTTGCAAAATTTAAAAATATTACCCACAACTATAATATTATATCAAATTCACACCATAATACTTAAAAATATTTTGAGAAAGTTAAATCTTTATTCATAATTTTTGGGGTCTTACAATCTCCCCTCCTTATGAAATTTTGCCCTCGAAATTAGGGTACGTATCTGGTATGTCGAAGAGGTAAGGGTACCTCTCTTTCATTTTCGACTCCAACTCCCAGGTCATTTAATAGCACGGTTCCTCCATAAAACCTTGACTTGTGGTATAACCTTTGTGCGTAGGACATGCTCCTTTCTATCCAAGATCTTGACAGGTACCTCCTCGTACGTTAAATCTTCGGCTTTCTCGTCTGGTTCTAACTCAATTATGTGGTTAGGGTCGTCCACATAATTACGTAACATCGATACGTGAAAAACGTTATGAACACGCGACATACTTAGCGGTAAAGCGAGTCTATTGGCCACAATTCTACTTGATCGAAGATTTCAAATGGACCAATAAATCGAGGGTTGAGATTTTCTCTCTTCACTGACTCTTGTTTCTAGAATAACACATTCTTGTACTTTCCTCTTTATACGCATCAGCTCCGAATTTGTGGCTTGAGCAGCTCTAACTTTATCGATTAAAGTAGGTTCTAATCGTATATTCGACATCATCACGTTGGTCCCTCAAGTCTTTAACTCTATCTCCATCATTTGTAAGTTATACAAAATGGGCCTTTGTGTTCGACAATATTGCACTCCTAACCGCATATGATCTCTACTCAATGCGTCAGCTACCACGTTCGCTTTTCCAGGATGGTATTGGATGGTATGATCGAAATCTTTCAACAGCTCGAGCCAACGTCGTTGTCGCATGTTGAGTTCTTGGAAGCTCTTCTCACATTCCTCGCTCCATTCGAATTTTGTATCTTTTCGAGTCAGCTGAGTTAATGGAGTAGCGATTCGAGAAAATTCTTCCACGAATCTCCGATAGTAACCACCTAAGCCTAGAAAGCTACGTATTTCGATTACTAACTTAGGTTGCTCTCAACTGTGACTCATATCCCAATCTTGGATAGCACGTCATAATGACACCTATCAGTTTACCACCGCACGAATATGGCGTTCCCTACGGAGAGTCTGGCTTCGGTGCATTCCACAAAGGAAGTCACCAGATAGAGGCTAGGGTACCAACTCCTGTAGTTGGGTTTTTTTTTAACTTCTAAAGTTTAATAGGAGCCATTTGATATGAGATTTTAGAAATGGGTTTTGTACCGAATTCAAAGTCGATACAAAATTCAATATCACGCTCTGGGGGTAGGCCAGGAAATTCTTCAGGAAATACGTCAGGAAATTCACTAACAACAAAAATATCATTCAAATCTGACGTATTTTTGTTCAAGTCCATGACATGGGCTAAGAAAGCTTGACATCCATTTTTTAATAAATGAATGGCTTTATGGCTTGATATAACAGTGATTGACTTTAATGGTTTGGTTGCTTGAATTCGTACAACAAGTTGGTTAGGAATATGAAAACTAACAACCTTACGAAAACAATCAATTTTGGCATGATGAGTGGTTAACCAATCAATCCCTAAAATCACATCAAATACAAGTATTTTCAAAGAAATGAGATCGACAGGTAATGTGAGCGTATCGATTTGAACCAAACAAAACTTATAAATAGTGGATGTAATGAAGATTTCTCCTAACGGAGTTTCAACAGATAAGTCAAAGTCTAATTTCTCCGGAGTCAAATTTAAACGTTGAGCGCAAGTAGGAGAAATAAAAAATAGGTAGAACCGATATTGAATAAGGTATAAACTTCACAAGAATTTATAATTAACTAATCCGTGATAACTTCGTTCGATTCCTCGTCACGAAAAACGCTCTCCCTTAAACTACCAACTTTGTTTTGTCTATATCCTCCTTTGGTGCCACCGTCCCAGCTGGACTTGACTTCGCTACATGACAAAATCGAGCTATATGACAGTCTTTTCCACAACTAAAACATACCTTGGAAGGCTGTGAACAGTTTGGACTTATGTGTCCCTCCTCTTCGCATCTGTAGCATCTAACTGGCGGTCGTTCTCCTCCCCTAGAATTTGTTGCTGGTGCTGCTGTTGCTGCCAACATCTTCCCGTCATCGTTAAATCTTCTCTTCTTGAAGTTTTCACTTGAATCATTTCTTCTATTATCTTTGCCATGATTACCACCGAAGTGGCTACCATTTCTGGCAAGATAATTTCCTCACGATAGTTATCATTGTTCCGATAGTCGTTGCCACCGGTAAGATTATTATCGTGTTGTTGGTCGTTAACTTTTGATTGGGCTGACTCATTATCGCGCTCCAATAACTGAGCCCTATTCACAACATCTGAATATAAACAAAGTTAGTGAGAAAAAAGGTATTGACGTATTTTGGGTTTCAAATCTCGCTGAAACATTCGCGTCATTCGCTCCTCATTGTCTACCAAATGGAATGCAAACCGGGATAGCTCAACAAACTTAGCTTCGTACTGCGACACGGTCATATTGTTTTGCTCCATTGCTCATCTCAAAATTTTTAGTTGTCATTCTCAAATACTGCCACAAAACAAGGGTTAATTGACATGCTACATATTATCCCTATACTTTGACAGACCAATTAAATACCAAATAACTTAGGTAAGTCATACTAGTGAAGGAATTCCCCGTCTCTCCCCTCTTAGTTCTTGTCTCACATCTCAGCCAGGGATCATATCCCTAAATTTTGATACCAACTGTGACGCCCCGAAAATAGGTATACATCACTCATTCTGAGTCGCCAAATACATGGTACAGAATACAAATATAAACTTAAATATACAACATGAGATGTGAGTTTGAATACAAATATTGTCGTCTAGACAGTATTTAAACTCAAAATAAGTCCTCAATACATTTATTCTCACACTATTTCACAGAATAGTGAGGACTACTAATGCAAATATCTGGACCGTCACTCCGTTCCCCGATTAGTCTCAGCTATATTCTCATTTCCTGAAGAGAACAATAAAAGCAAAGGGTGAGCTCAACTAGCCCAGTAAGAAATATTATGACTAAGATAATACATAATAATTTATCGTTAGCCTTCAATAGTGTTAAATTGATAAAATATAACAAACATTAAGTTTAACTGCAGCGGAACAAGCAATCCATTAGAAAAGTCAAGTAGAGAATAAAATCTACTATCTTCAATGATTTAAAAGGTTTTTCATCACTTTTATCGCTGAGACTCAGCTTAATAAATAGTTCACATCATCCCTGCACTATGGCCAATGATATTCATTAGTATCACGACCACAAATTATCCATGCACTACGGGCCAAGGATATTCGTGTATTCATCAATGGTCATGATCATGCCAACAACTGTCCATCAATACACTACGGGCCAATGAGAACTTTTACCACATCATTTGTAACATTACGGTCATGATTATACCGAATAATCCATGGTCATAATCATACCAAGTCCATCTATGCACTACAGGCCACAGATAACTTTCAACATAATATAAACATGAGGATGATGACAATGATATAAGAATTCAATAAAACAAGTTCAAGGATAAATTTTTAAATATTTATAATTTAATTTATACAAAAATAAATAACGTCCAAATTGTCAACATGATACTGCTTTGTGGAGTAAAATTCAAGAATAATATTGTACCAAAAATGATTTGGACAAAAAATGAATTAATTTTTATCATGAATAGTACTCCGGGTGAATAGCACTCGAGTAAATAGTATCCCGTCAATAGTACTTCGAGAATAGTAACTCCGTGAATAGTACTCCGGCATAAAAAAGTTAAAACTTATCAAGAATGCTCAGAATAATATTTTCATGAAAAGATACTGAATGAAACGCATATATCAAGAATATTCTACTAATTTCATGGAGTATAGAAGCCAAAATTTTAACAAAACGAGTATATAATGAAGATCAAAATATGGATACAATCAATGATAGTAACCATAATAGACATCTGGGACAAAAAAGAGAAAATTTTATTTTTCGTTTAATAGTGCCGTATTTGTGAATAGTGCCGTATACGCGAATAGTAATTCTGACACAAAAAGGTAGGAATTTCACAATAAAACTTATATCAATAATTCAGCATAATGATATTGAAGAAAATAATATCATTTACGAAGAAAATAAAATTCCTTACCTCCAAAAAGACAGTACTTCTGACTAGAGTACTGGATATAACGCTGAAAGGAACTTGCACCGTATAGTAACGCTCAAAGTATCAAAATACTCATAAGAATACGCTCGATAATATAGAGAGAGAAAACTTTAGTTTCTGGTGTGATTTTCAATTCTAACCTAAGCACTCTATTTATAGGAAAATGCTTAGAGCACCAAAGCAGAAAATTTAATAAAATATTATTATTTATATATAAATTTCCTACGCACACCAAGAATTCTGAATTCAGCATCTTACACATGCAAGTGGGGCCCACCAAAATGAAAAACATGTTTTAAATATTTTTTGTAACTAAATAAATTCAGAACCAATATTCTGGAACTTCAATAATTCATAATAAATATCTCTTTTATCAGAAAAATTCGAATCTTGTCCTTCCATAGGAAATTCAATTCTCTACAACTTTGTAAGTTTAAGTTTTTCCAAAATTCAAACAGAAATTGACTGAAATCCATATACGGACGATTTTGCAGGCTATAATCAAATTTCAGTCAAAAATAGGGTCCACCAACACACAAAACATGTGTTAAATATTTAGTGTAACAAAAATACTCTTCCTCCTCATTTATTCATATATCATTCATTCATTATAAAAATATCACATTTATTATATTATTATAATATTATAATATTTAAATAAATTATTTTATCATAAAAGATAAACTATCAATTTTCAACAATTGTTACATTAAAAAATTTCTCCATCTATATCCACATAAAATGAATATTTTCCTTATCATATAAATCAGTAATTAATTATTCACAAATAATATTACAGAATCACAATACGGACAACCAGGCAGTTCTCAGGAAAGAGGGGACTTTTCAATAAGAATTTCTCCTTACTGGCGCGCAATTAGATGACCAAACCTCTCCTTAGACATAACTTTCTAGACATTACCAATAATGCTATCTAATAATATTATTCAAATAATATGAATTATTGATCTGATAATGGAAAATACTGTATAGTGACAATTATTGAAACAACAATAATATAAAATATCAACGCAGCAATTATTGAACCAATAAGATAAATTACTGAACAGTAATTACTGTAACAATTATTGAGTAGTGCCTTCTTACGTAAGAATCAATAATTGGTACAATACCGTGTGCTACTGTGCAACACCGCGTATTACTGTATTTTAACCACTGGGTATTCTAACAGTTAACGGTAAAACTTTCGCTATTATTTTATAAAAAGATATTTTTGTCATTTTCTCAATCCGATAATAATTCCGTTGTGGGGTCCACCAATGATTGTGCCGTCGTACGAATATTCCCTGTTAAAGCGAATATTCCCCAACCAACTTGTGTACTTTGCAAAATTTAAAAATATTACCCACAACTATAATATTATATCAAATTCACACCATAATACTTAAAAATATTTTGAGAAAGTTAAATCTTTATTCATAATTTTTGGGGTCTTACAATCTCCCCTCCTTATGAAATTTTGCCCTCGAAATTAGGGTACGTATCTGGTATGTCGAAGAGGTAAGGGTACCTCTCTTTCATTTTCGACTCCAACTCCCAGGTCATTTAATAGCACGGTTCCTCCATAAAACCTTGACTTGTGGTATAACCTTTGTGCGTAGGACATGCTCCTTTCTATCCAAGATCTTGACAGGTACCTCCTCGTACGTTAAATCTTCGGCTTTCTCGTCTGGTTCTAACTCAATTATGTGGTTAGGGTCGTCCACATAATTACGTAACATCGATACGTGAAAAACGTTATGAACACGCGACATACTTAGCGGTAAAGCGAGTCTATTGGCCACAATTCTACTTGATCGAAGATTTCAAATGGACCAATAAATCGAGGGTTGAGATTTTCTCTCTTCACTGACTCTTGTTTCTAGAATAACACATTCTTGTACTTTCCTCTTTATACGCATCAGCTCCGAATTTGTGGCTTGAGCAGCTCTAACTTTATCGATTAAAGTAGGTTCTAATCGTATATTCGACATCATCACGTTGGTCCCTCAAGTCTTTAACTCTATCTCCATCATTTGTAAGTTATACAAAATGGGCCTTTGTGTTCGACAATATTGCACTCCTAACCGCATATGATCTCTACTCAATGCGTCAGCTACCACGTTCGCTTTTCCAGGATGGTATTGGATGGTATGATCGAAATCTTTCAACAGCTCGAGCCAACGTCGTTGTCGCATGTTGAGTTCTTGGAAGCTCTTCTCACATTCCTCGCTCCATTCGAATTTTGTATCTTTTCGAGTCAGCTGAGTTAATGGAGTAGCGATTCGAGAAAATTCTTCCACGAATCTCCGATAGTAACCACCTAAGCCTAGAAAGCTACGTATTTCGATTACTAACTTAGGTTGCTCTCAACTGTGACTCATATCCCAATCTTGGATAGCACGTCATAATGACACCTATCAGTTTACCACCGCACGAATATGGCGTTCCCTACGGAGAGTCTGGCTTCGGTGCATTCCACAAAGGAAGTCACCAGATAGAGGCTAGGGTACCAACTCCTGTAGTTGGGTTTTTTTTTAACTTCTAAAGTTTAATAGGAGCCATTTGATATGAGATTTTAGAAATGGGTTTTGTACCGAATTCAAAGTCGATACAAAATTCAATATCACGCTCTGGGGGTAGGCCAGGAAATTCTTCAGGAAATACGTCAGGAAATTCACTAACAACAAAAATATCATTCAAATCTGACGTATTTTTGTTCAAGTCCATGACATGGGCTAAGAAAGCTTGACATCCATTTTTTAATAAATGAATGGCTTTATGGCTTGATATAACAGTGATTGACTTTAATGGTTTGGTTGCTTGAATTCGTACAACAAGTTGGTTAGGAATATGAAAACTAACAACCTTACGAAAACAATCAATTTTGGCATGATGAGTGGTTAACCAATCAATCCCTAAAATCACATCAAATACAAGTATTTTCAAAGAAATGAGATCGACAGGTAATGTGAGCGTATCGATTTGAACCAAACAAAACTTATAAATAGTGGATGTAATGAAGATTTCTCCTAACGGAGTTTCAACAGATAAGTCAAAGTCTAATTTCTCCGGAGTCAAATTTAAACGTTGAGCGCAAGTAGGAGAAATAAAAAATAGGTAGAACCGATATTGAATAAGGTATAAACTTCACAAGAATTTATAATTAACTAATCCGTGATAACTTCGTTCGATTCCTCGTCACGAAAAACGCTCTCCCTTAAACTACCAACTTTGTTTTGTCTATATCCTCCTTTGGTGCCACCGTCCCAGCTGGACTTGACTTCGCTACATGACAAAATCGAGCTATATGACAGTCTTTTCCACAACTAAAACATACCTTGGAAGGCTGTGAACAGTTTGGACTTATGTGTCCCTCCTCTTCGCATCTGTAGCATCTAACTGGCGGTCGTTCTCCTCCCCTAGAATTTGTTGCTGGTGCTGCTGTTGCTGCCAACATCTTCCCGTCATCGTTAAATCTTCTCTTCTTGAAGTTTTCACTTGAATCATTTCTTCTATTATCTTTGCCATGATTACCACCGAAGTGGCTACCATTTCTGGCAAGATAATTTCCTCACGATAGTTATCATTGTTCCGATGGTCGTTGCCACCGGTAAGATTATTATCGTGTTGTTGGTCGTTAACTTTTGATTGGGCTGACTCATTATCGCGCTCCAATAACTGAGCCCTATTCACAACATCTGAATATAAACAAAGTTAGTGAGAAAAAAGGTATTGACGTATTTTGGGTTTCAAATCTCGCTGAAACATTCGCGTCATTCGCTCCTCATTGTCTACCAAATGGAATGCAAACCGGGATAGCTCAACAAACTTAGCTTCGTACTGCGACACGGTCATATTGTTTTGCTCCATTGCTCATCTCAAAATTTTTAGTTGTCATTCTCAAATACTGCCACAAAACAAGGGTTAATTGACATGCTACATATTATCCCTATACTTTGACAGACCAATTAAATACCAAATAACTTAGGTAAGTCATACTAGTGAAGGAATTCCCCGTCTCTCCCCTCTTAGTTCTTGTCTCACATCTCAGCCAGGGATCATATCCCTAAATTTTGATACCAACTGTGACGCCCCGAAAATAGGTATACATCACTCATTCTGAGTCGCCAAATACATGGTACAGAATACAAATATAAACTTAAATATACAACATGAGCTGTGAGTTTGAATACAAATATTGTCGTCTAGACAGTATTTAAACTCAAAATAAGTCCTCAATACATTTATTCTCACACTATTTCACAGAATAGTGAGGACTACTAATGCAAATATCTGGACCGTCACTCCGTTCCCCGATTAGTCTCAGCTATATTCTCATTTCCTGAAGAGAACAATAAAAGCAAAGGGTGAGCTCAACTAGCCCAGTAAGAAATATTATGACTAAGATAATACATAATAATTTATCGTTAGCCTTCAATAGTGTTAAATTGATAAAATATAACAAACATCAAGTTTAACTGCAGCGGAACAAGCAATCCATTAGAAAAGTCAAGTAGAGAATAAAATCTACTATCTTCAATGATTTAAAAGGTTTTTCATCACTTTTATCGCTGAGACTCAGCTTAATAAATAGTTCACATCATCCCTGCACTATGGCCAATGATATTCATTAGTATCACGACCACAAATTATCCATGCACTACGGGCCAAGGATATTCGTGTATTCATCAATGGTCATGATCATGCCAACAACTGTCCATCAATGCACTACGAGCCAATGAGGACTTTTACAACATTATTTGTAACATTACGATCATGATTATACCGAATAATCCCTGGTCATAATCATACCAAGTCCATCTATGCACTACAGGCTACAGATAACTTTCAACATAATATAAATATGAGGATGATGACAATGATATAAGAATTCAATAAAACAAGTTCAATGATAAATTTTTAAAGATTTATAATTTAATTTATCCAAAAATTAATAACTTCTAAATTGTCAACATGATACTGCTTTGTGGAGTAAAATTCAAGAATAATATTGTAACTAAAATGATTTGGACCGAAAACGAATTAATTTTTATCATGAATAGTACCCCGGGTGAATAGTACTCAAATGAATAGTACCCCGTGAATAGTACTTCGGGAATAGTAATCCCGTGAATAGTACTCCGACATAAAAAAGTTAAAACTTATCAAGAATGCTTAGAATAATATTTCTACAAAAAGATACTGAATGAAGCGCAAATATCAAGGATATTTTATTAATTTCATGGAGTATAGAAGCTAAAATTTTAACAAAACGAGTATAGAATGAAGATTAAAACATGAATACAATCAATGATAGTAACCATAATAGTCATCTAGGACGAAAAAGAGAAAATTTTATTTTTCGGTGAATAGTGCCGTATTTGTGAATAGTGTCGTATACGTGAATAGTGTTGTATACGTAAATAGTAACCCTGACATAAAAAGGTTGAAATTTCACAATAAAACTCATATCAATAATTTAACATAATGATATTGAAGAAAATAATATCATTTATGAAGAAAATAACATTCCTTACCTCCAAAAAGACAGTACTTCTGACTAGAATACTGGATATAACATTGAAAGGAACTTGCACCGTATAGTAACACTCAAAGTATCAAAATACTTACAAGAATACGCTCGATAATATAGAGAGAGAAAACTTTAGTTTCTGGTGTGATTTTCAATTCTTACCTAAGCACTCTATTTATAGGAAAATGCTTAAAACACCAAAGCAGAAAATTTAATAAAATATTATTATTTATATATAAATTTTCTACGCACACCAAGAATTCTGAATTCAGCATCTTACACATGCAAGTGGGGCCCACCAAAATAAAAAACACGTTTTAAATATTTTTTGTAACTAAATAAATTCAAATTCAATATTCCGAAACTTCAATAATTCATAATAAATAGCCCTTTTATTAGAAAAATTCGAATCTTATGTTCTTCCATAGGAAATTCAATTCTCTATAACTTTATAAGTTTAAGTTTTTCTAAATTCCAAACAGAAATTGACCAAAATCCACATACGGACTATTTTGCAGGCTATAATCAAATTTCAATCAAAAATAGGGTCCACCAACACACAAAACATGTGTTAAACATTTATTGCAACAAAAATACTCTTCCTCTTCATTTATTCATATATCATCCATTCATTGTAAAAATATCATCATTATTATATTATTATAATATAATAATATTTAAATGAATTATTTTATCATAAAAGATAAACTATCAATTTTCAACAATTGTCACATTAAAAAATTTCTTCATCTATTTTCACATAAAATGAATATTTTTCTTATCATATAAATCAATAATTAATTATTCACAAATTATTTTATAGAATCACAATACGGACAACCAAACAGTTCCTAGGAAAGAGGGGGCTTTTCAATAAGGATTTTTCCTTACTGGCGCGCAATTAGATGACCAAACCTCTCCTTAGACAGAACTTTCTAGACATTGTCAATAATGTTATCTAATAATATTATTCAAATAATATGAATTATTGATCTGATAATAGAAAATACTGTGTAGTGACAATTATTGAAACAACAATAATATAAAATATCAACGCAGCAATTATTGAACCAATAAGATAAATTATTGAACAGTAATTACTATAACCATTATTAAGTAGTGCCTTCTTACGTAAGAATCAATAATTGGTGCAATACCGTGTGCTACTGTGCAACACCGCGTATTACTATATTTTAACCACTGGGTATTCTAACAGTTAACGGTAAAACTTTCGCTGTTATTTTATAAAAAGATATTTTTGTCATTTTCTCAATCCGATTATAATTCCGTTGTGGGGTCCACCAATGATTGTGCCGTCGTACGAATATTCCCTGTTAAAACGAATATTCCCCGACCAACTTGCGTACTTTGCAAAATTTATAAATATTACCCACAACTATAATATTATATCAAATCCACACCATAATACTTAAAAATATTTCGAGAAAGTTAAATCTTTATTCATAAATTTTGGGGTCTTACAATAGAGGGATCTATGTACTATACTTTGGAACTTAGAATCCCGTTTGACATTCACTCAATAGGAGTGAATGTCAAATAGTCCCTAGTTTGGGACTGTTACTTGATGTTGTATCTCTCACTTAGGTTGGTTTTAATTCACAGAGTAAGTTTTTTTTTAAGGATTTTTCGGATGTTATCTCTACGTGTTCTTCAAGTGCATACTTAGATTAAGTTATCTTAGTCTATATTTTGTACTTGAAGACCATGGGGAGGTGTTGCCGAAATTTTCTTAAAACAGATGAAATGTGCTCAACGTGTTTGTACTAGTGAGGAGACGCATCCAGGAACAGGATATAAGCCTTAGCCCTATCCTGTAGAGTGGAGATACTAGGAAAATATAATTCATGAATGGACCGCATATATGAATATCCATGTATTGAATGTGTCTTTTGTTTAGTTAAAGATGCCAGCCGACCAGAGTTAGATGTACTGTAGGATACCCATTGATGGGATGGGATTAGTCTCAGCTTTTCGTGATGGAGTGTCTAACTTTTTTAACAAAGCAATAGAACATGCATGTTGATGATTCGAACGGAAAGATGAGATGGCCATGTATCAAGTGTAAAAACCTCATCTGAAAGAAAGCTGACGAGATTAAATTTGACTTATTTTCTCGTGGGTTTATGGATGGGTACCCTGTATGGATTCATCACGGAGAATCAGTTGAGTTGAGAGAACTGACCGGCGATGCTCAGTAACCTGTTTATGGGGATTCATACCTCGATAACTATGATGTCGTGGAGATGTTGGTCGATGCGTATGGCCTTGACAATATAAATTGAGCTGACAACGAGCATAAGTCAAGCAGTGCTCAGCAAGGCCCAAATGATACAACGTCTACCTTTTACAAGTTGTTATCTGAATCGGGGGTCCTGACCGAGTGCATGCGCTTCAGCCAATACAAGCAGTAAAATACTGAGTTTATGGATACTATCTTGCGGGAGTTTTACATAAGTTAATTTCCTTTAAGTTAATTTCCTTAAATCCTAACAATTATATGTACATATTCGTTGCCTAATAAAGTAAATGTTCCTTACTTTTTGAATTTTGTTATAGCTGTTGATTAATTTCGCAATCAATGAATACGTGCAAGTATACACGCTCAACAAGTAATAAAGTTAAAGTAGAGTATCGTTCTCATAGAGAAAATAACTAAAATTTATTCTAACAACTACTAGATTTATATTATCTCAATTTTATTAAACAAATAATCAAGTTTATGAAAGTTATGAAAAACTACTGATTAAATAAAACTAACTAACTACCACAAGATTTAAACAAGAATTTTGGAAATTTAAGCCTACAACTTCACTTAATATTTCACTTAAACCGACACACTTCCCGTTAACTCAAATCAACTTTTCCTGGTTGTAATCAAGAACGCGAAAATACATATAACCATCTCTCAATGCATTATATCATATCAACTTAAATCCACAATTGATAGAATTAAGAAGAATACCCTAATTAACTAATTCAATATATCTCTATGTGAATTACAATTAAAGAGGATTTAAAACACAAGTTCTCTATTGAATTACATATGATGTATATGTATATCTCTTCCTAGACATAAATCATAAATTCCAACGCCATGCAAAAAACACAATCACATACTATTATGATCAGATCTAAATCTATAATCCGTTTCTCAATTTCATATAGATTATCACGGTAATTGTTAGCTAGGCAATTAAGCAATAAACACAAACCATAATAGACAATCCAAGAATAGTTAACAAAACTAACAAGGAAACATATCAAAATAAACTACACAACAAGATCAGTTGTAATCTCAAAATCGAATTTAGTTCATGATTGAATTAAAATCCATAATCCACAATTGAATAAACATTCAAGATACAAAAGTAGAAGATAAGGAAGATAATAGAATCTATAGACGAAATCCTTGAGTCTCCCCATTAGCTCCTACAATGAATCCTTCGCGCTCCCCCTCAATTGCTTCAATCTTCAATCTAATCTAAACTAGGGTTTTTACCAAATCTAATCTTTTCTTATCTAATGGAATGATCTCTACTAAACCTTGTGAATTCTCCTCCTTTTATATCCTTCTTTTCGTGTCTTTTATCCCTCCTTTAAGTCCTTAAAATGATCAGCCCAACAAATCCTTCTCTGACTCAACTTCTGAAATCACCTCTCTTTCTTCCCGACACCCCCGCCCCGGCGAGTTTTTTGTACTGAAGATGCCCACCCCGGATGGTGTACTTTAGAACTTGGCTCCGGCGGGCATTTTATACTGAGGATTGCCGCCCCGACGGGCTTTCTTGACTAGAAATTATAGAAATGCAACTAGGCTCCATTTTTCATGTTTTCACCCTCTAAAGTCGTTTCCTACAACACAAACACAAAAAAAAGTAAAATGACACTAAAAACAATTAAAGTTAATAGAGAATTAAGCCTTAAAGATGTCCAAATCAAATGTATAAAATCCACTCATTAAATACCCCCAAATTCAAGACTTTATTTTTTAAATCTATCCAATTCCTCTACAATAATTGAGAAATCCTCCATCCATCAGTAGCAATATATCTTTTAGGAGGTTCCTATTAGTAATGGCCAGTGGATAAAAGTCACCTAGCATATTCTGTTTAGATAGATTTCCAATTACGAACGTCAAATAACTTGGTGCTTCCTCCATTGTGTCTGTGATCAAATTGGGCCATTGAAGCTTCTCAAACACAACGGGCTCTTCTTCTACCTTCTCTTTCTCATCCCACCATGGCTCCAACTTTATACTAGCTCTCATGTCATAAAGAGTTTTGTCGACGACATAACTACTAATTGGGCACGATTTTACAATTCTGACTGGATCCTTGAACTTTGGTAGAGAAGGCACTTGGGGCACTAACGAAGTCGACTCATTTTCTTTGGAACTCATAGTTAGATCTTCGCCAATCTAATTTTCCTTATCCCCACTTGTCTCCTATCTTTCACAGTTAGATCAAATTACATGCGATGTATAGGTATATCTCTATCCTAGATATAAATCATGAATTCCAAAGCCATACAGAAAACACAATCACATGTTATTATGATCAAATCTAAATCTATAATCCGTTTCTCAATTTCATATAGATTATCACTGTAATTGTTAGTTAAGCAATGAAGCAATAAACACAAATCATAATAGACTATCCAAGAATAGTTAACAAAACTAACAAGGAAGCATATCAAAATAAACTACACAACAAGATCCATTGTAATCTCAAAATAGAATTTAGTTCAACATGATTGAATAAGAAACCAAAATCCACAAATAGAATAACATTCTGAATATAAGATTAAAGATGAAGAGCGAAGACAAAAATTGTGAAGTAATTTACTGCTCTTCTCCACGTTCGTCTTGAATCCTTCGTGCTAGCCTCCTCGCTTTAATTCTCCAAATTTGATGTCTAACTAGGGTTTATGTTAATACATTTCAGTATATCCCCTCTGCCCTCCAATTAGCCTCTTTTTACTTCCTCATCACGCTCCCTTTCCATTGGCCCAAGATCTCTAGAATCATAATTGAACAAGGAAATTTCAAGTCAGCCCCGACTGCCCCCACCCCGGCGGTGTCTATCTTAGCAACTGCTAAATTTCTTTTTTAGCCCTTTTTGCATTCATTTCTTGCTTTGCCATCCCAACATGTTCCTGCAACACATGGACACAAAAACGCATAAAATAATACTAAAAACACTTAAAGTAGCAATGAATAAAGCTTAAAAGATAGTCGATTCGTAGGTATAAAACTCACTCATCAAATACCCCCAAACTTGAAACCTTGCTTGTCCTCAAGCAAAATACAATGCAAATGCAAACTACCTACATGCCTACGAATCCAGTTGTTAGACAGTATAAAATATAAAAATCATGCCTTAAAGAAATCATAATAGATATGAACAGTAAATTCAACCCAAAACACGTCAGCAATCCATATTAATCCATAAATTAACGCATGTTATCACTAATGCAGTGTGTGTGTGTGTGTGTGTGTGTGTGTGTGCTCAATGACCATAGAGACCGACTACAGCTCAAATATATCACATAATACCCTTCTTAGAGGAAAGGGCACAGGCTTAACTTAAGACATTTCACAAACACGCCAAGCTCTGACTAAAACTATGCAACTACCAAGTCAGAAGTTAATACGAGATTTTTTTACTACGTTTATTCAATTACGGGGGCATTTTACTCTTTTTCCCGTATTTCTACTTTACACATAATTGTGCAATATCTAGTCCTCTTAGGCTTTTCAATGCTATCCATTAATTAGCAAGCTTTCGACCAACGATTCCCAAACCAGACGGCTTTAGGGCGCTGAGTGTAAAGACATCCCCTGGGTGTACTTACTCGAGTAAAAAAGCCTGCATAACTAAATTAAACTAGTTACGGTGTTTATTCACATTTTTCTATTCTTTTTCTGGCCTTTTATTTTATTTTATTTTGACCATAATATCCCGTATCTTCCCCCAAACTTAGGTCTTTGTATAATCCTAGCCTTCACCACTAGTTTACTGATATTCTTTCATTAAAACCCCAATTTCCCTCAAGAAGTCAATTATGTGTTTATTTCAACTAAGTTAGTCAACATGGTCATTTTACTATGCTATCTGGTTTCACCAGTTTCAAACAGGCAAGGATTTACGTCATGCTATGAAATTACATCTATGTCCTAGTTGTAGATACGGATCAAGTGTCTATTCAATTCCAATCTCATCATAGGCCAAGTTCACTTCATACTAACTGACAAACTAGAATCATGCAACATGAACTAACTACATTCAACAGATATGATAAACTAAAATATTTTTGTGATTTTTAGTTTTTTATATAGAATACAAAAACAAAATTAAACTATCATTGTAAGACCCCAACTTATTAATGAATAAAATCAAATTTTCTCTAAATATTGTTGTGAATAATAAGGGGTTAATTTGATATAATACTTTGGTTATGGGTGAAATGTGCAAATTTTGCAAAATAAGCAAGTGGTTATAAATTATTCATTTTGTCGGGGAATATTCGTTTGGTCGTGGAATATTCTTGCTGTCGGGGAATATTCGTACGACGGCGCAGCCTTGTGTGGGCCCCATAACGGAAAGCGATTGGATGAAGAAAACGACAAGTATAAGTTGTTTATAAATAACGGCGTAGTTGTTACCGTTAATACTGTTGGAATACCCGGTGGTTAAAATACAGTAGCACACGGTATTGCACCAATTATTGATTCTTACGTAAGAAGGCACTACTCAATAATTGTTACAGTAATTATTGTTCAATATTTTATTTTATTGATTCAATAATTGTTGCGTTGATATTTTATATTATTGTTGTTTCAATAATTATTGCTGCACAGTATTTTCCAGTATCAGATCAATAATTCATATTATTTGAATAATATTATTAGATAACATTATTGGCAATGTCTAGAAAGTTCTGTCTAAGGAGAGGTTTGGTCATCTAATTGCGCGCCAGTAAGGAGAAATCCTTATTGGAATGCCCCCTCTTTCCTAGGAACGGCCTGGTTGTCATAAATGTGATTCTGTAATATTATTTGTGAATAATTAATTATTGATTCATATGATAAGGAAATATTTATTTTATGTGGATATAAATGAGGGATATATTTTTGTGGTTAAAAATGAAGGAGTTAATGTTGAGGTTTTTATCAGTATTTTTGTCGGAATGGAGGTATTAAAAATCAGGGTTTTTGAGATATTTTGCGGGGGTTATAATTTTTAATCCGACCGTTGGATCGTGGTAATTTTTGGATATGTTATACATATATAAGTTGAGTATATGTCCACAAATTTTGAACCGTTAAAAATGAACGTATGATTTATTATGAATTTTACGAGATGACTGGTTCAGAAATTGTTGAATTTTTGGAGTTTATCATTTTGATGGAAAATTCTAGAATTGGTGGGCCCCACTCTTGGTTGGTGAAAAAATGTGCTGAGATTTTTATTCAAATGTGGTGGGTGGGAATAGTAGCAGGTAAAGCCATCAGGTTGCAGGTTAAGTCTGCTTCGGCGTGCTAACATTTTCCTATAAATAGAGGGCTAAGTTAGAATTGAAAATCACACCAGAAACAAGTTTTCTCTCTTTCTCTCTCTAGATTATTGAGTGTATTTTGTGAGTATTTAGATACTTTGAGAGTTTCTATTCATCAGAGCAAGTTTCTTTCAGCCTTATACCGGTATTCCGACCAGAAGTACTGATATTTTGAGGTAAGGGATATTATTTTCTTCTTAAATGATATTATTTTCTTCAATATCATTATGCTGAAATATTGATATGAACTTTTTATCAAATTTAGAACTTTTTGTGTCGGGGTTACTATTCACGTATACGTTACTATTCACGTATACGGCACTATTCACGAATACGGCACTATTCACCGAAAAATAAAATTTTCCTTTTTTGTCCAAGATGTCTATTATGGTTACTATCTTTGATTGTATCCATGTTTTGATCTTTATTTTTGAATTCTGCTTCACAATTGATTATTATGAAGTATTATTGATCTTGGATAAACTGTTATATGAATCCCTAATATTTGTCCTTCTGTCTCACTGGATTCGTTTCTTTTAAAATATTTTTCATCATCCTCAGTCCTAAATGATGATATTACTGAATATCTTTGGCCTGTAGTGCAAAGATGTATGATTACTTGATGAATATCTTTGGCCTATAGTGCAAAGATGAACAGGTGTTGAGATGAACATGACTGACAGGTGATACAAATGAATATCTTTGGCCTGTAGTGCAAAGATGAATATTTGGATAAAGATGATTATTAATTGATGTTACAGGGATAAAATATTGATGATGGACTTTTAAATCTTAGAAGATAGTAGAATTCTTTCTCTACTTGACTCTTCTAATGGTTTGTTGTTTCCGCTGCAGTTGTTGATCTAAAACTTGTTGTCGATTATATATTCTATCAGATTTTTCCCTGTTGAATACTAATGATAATTTGTTGTATATTATCTTAGTCATAATATTCTTTACTGGGCTAGTTGAGCTCACCCTTTTCCTTTTTGTTCCATTTTTCTTCTCAGGAGGTGAGAACATAGCAGGATCAAGTCGGGGTATGGAGTGATGATTCTAGAAAGATGTTTTAGCAGTCCTCACTATTTCTGTAAAATAGTATTTGAATAATTATATTGAGGATTTATTTGAGTGTAGATATTGTCTAGAAGACAGTATTTGTATTTAAACTCACAGTATGTGTTGTCGTATTTTGCACGACAATTGTATTATTGAAGTTGTAGTTTGCTTTCTGTACCATGTATTTGGCGACTCAGAATGGGTGTTGTATACCTATTTTGGGGGCGTCACAGTTGGTACAGAGCTTAGGGATATGATCCTTGGCTGAGATGTGAGACAAGAACTAGGAGGGGAGAGACGGGGAATTCCTTCGCTAGTATGACCTGACTAAGTTTATTTGGTATTTATTTGGTCGGTCAGAGTATAGGGATAATATATGACATGACTATTAACCCTTGTTTTATGGCAGTATTTAAGAATGGCAGCTGAGAACGTTAATAATGGAGTAAATCAGACCGTGGAGACACCTTTGATCACCACCCAGGGGAACGTGCAACAGGAAGGCAATATTCCTCCTGTAAACAACGTTACCGAGCAAACGATGAATGATGAAATGTTTAGGAGCTTTTTGCAGTTCATGCAAAATCAGACGAGGGAGACTCGTGTGCAGAATACGGGTGGAAATGATAACAACGCGCGGTTTGTCACAGCTAAGCAGTTCAAAGAATTGGGACCACCAGAATTTAAGGGAAAGCCGGATCCGATCATGGCGGAAACGTGGGTCAAGCAAATTACCAAGATATTCGATGTCTTGGGATGCACCGAGGAACAGAAGGTTCCATTCGCCACCTTTATGTTTCGCGGTGAGGCAGACTACTGGTGGGAGTCTGTGAAGCGTACCCAGCCTGACGCACTCAACATGTCCTGGGAAACATTTCAAAAACTGTTCAATGACAAGTACTTTCCTGAAAGTATTCGTTATATGAAGGAGGTGGAGTTTATCAGACTAGAACAAAACAACATGACGGTGTACCAGTACGAGGCGAAGTTTGCAGAGTTATCCAGGTTTGCACCTCATTTGGTCGAAAATGAGGAACGAATGACAAGAATGTTTCTGAGAGGTCTAAAACCCGAGATTCGGCAATATCTTATCTCTCATAAATTTTTTTTATATTCAGATGTTGTAAACAGGGCTCAATTATTAGAGCGAGATAATGAGTATGTGCAACCGAGGGACCACAACCAGGGTCATACCGGTGGCGGCAGTCATCAAAGCAATGAAAACCAGCAGGGAGGAAAATATTCGAACAAAAGCGGTAACCACTCTGGTGGTAATCGTGGTCGTGATAATAGAAGGAGCGAGTCGGGAGGAGATTTCAAGAAGAGAAGGTACAACAACTATAACGTGAAGACGCCAGCACAAACATCAACTGTTTCTAGGGGAGGAGAACGACCACCGGTCGTATGTTACAAATGTGGGAAAGAGGGACATATCAGCCCAAACTGCCCACAACAATCCAAGGTATGTTATAACTGTGGAAAGGAGGGTCATATAGCTCGAGAGTGTTCTGTAGTAAAACCAAGTTCAGCGGGGATGGTGACTCCAAAAGTTGTCCCGGATAAGTCGAAATCAGCGGTTCCTGGAAGGGCTTTTGTCGTGACTGGCCAAAACGCGAGAAACCCGAACGAGGTGATCACGGGTAAGCTAATCTTGAATTCTTGCGAAGTTTATACTTTACTAGATACCGGTTCTACCCATTCTTTTATCTCTCCTGCTTGTGCTCAACGTTTAAACTTGACTCCGGAGAAATTGGACTTTAACTTATCTGTTGAAACTCCGTTGGGTGAAACCTTCGTTACATCTACAGTTTATAAATCTTGCATGATCCAAGTTGGCACTATCACATTACCTGTTGATCTTATCTCTTTAAAGATACTTGCTTTTGATGTGATTTTAGGAATTGATTGGTTAACCACTCATCATGCTAAAATTGATTGTTTTCGTAAGGTTGTTAGTTTTCATATTCCTAACCAACCTGTCATACGAATTCAAACTACTAAACCACTAAAATCAGTCACTGTCATATCAAGCCACAAAGCTATTCGTTTATTGAAAAACGGATGTCAAGCTTTCTTAGCCCATGTTATGGATTTGAACAAAGACAAGTCAGATTTGAATAATATTTCTATTGTTAGAGAATTTTCCGATGTATTTCCTGAAGAACTTCCTGGTCTATCCCCAGAACGTGAAGTTGAATTCTTTATTGACCTTGAACCCGGTACAAAGCCCATTTCTAAAACCCCATATCAAATGGCTCCTATTGAACTTCAGGAGTTAAAAGTCCAACTACAGGAGTTGTTGGACATCGATTTTATTCGTCCTAGTACATCTCCTTGGGGTGCTCCTGTGTTATTCGTAAAGAAGAAAGACGGGAGTATACGACTTTGTATCGACTATCGAGAATTGAATCATGTCACTATCAAGAATAGGTATCCGCTACCTCGTATTGATGACCTGTTTGACCAGTTGCAAGGAGCACAATTCTTTTCAAAGATCGATCTTCGTTCTGGATATCATCAGCTGAAGATTAAAACTAAGGATATTCCAAAGACTGCCTTCAGAACTCGGTACGGGCATTATGAATTCTTAGTCATGTCTTTTGGATTGACTAATGCTCCTGCTGCCTTCATGGATATGATGAACCATGTATTCAAAGAATATTTGGATCAGTTCGTTGTTGTCTTTATTGATGACATCCTCATCTATTCCAAAAGCCGTGAAGATCATGAGCGCCATTTGAAGCTGGTACTGCAAAGGCTTCGTGAAAATAAGCTATATGCCAAATTGAAGAAATGCGAGTTCTGGCTTGAGGAAGTAGCATTCCTTGGGCACGTGGTGTCAAAACATGGAGTATCTGTCGACCCGGCGAAGATTGAAGCCATACAAAGTTGGGAGCAACCGAAGTCGGTAACCGAAGTACGTAGCTTTCTGGGCTTAGCTGGTTATTATCGGAGATTTGTGGAAGGATTTTCTCGAATCGCTACTCCGTTAACTCAGCTGACTCGGAAAGATACAAAATTCGTATGGAGTGAGGAATGCGAGAAGAGTTTCCAAGAACTCAAGAGAAGACTCATTTCGGCACCTGTTCTGACAATACCATCTGGTTCGGATGGATTTGTTATCTACAGCGATGCTTCAGGCAAAGGGTTAGGATGTGTTCTCATGCAACATGGAAAAGTTATAGCCTATGCCTCGCGACAACTCAAAGAATATGAGAGGAATTATCCTACTCATGATTTAGAGTTGGCAGCAGTCGTTTTTGCGTTGAAGATCTGGAGACACTACCTGTATGGGGAGAAAGTAGAGATCTATACAGATCATAAAAGCCTTAAATATTTCTTCACCCAAAAGGAACTCAACATGCGGCAGCGACGTTGGCTCGAGCTGTTGAAAGATTACGATCATACCATCCAATATCATCCTGGAAAAGCAAACGTAGTAGCTGACGCATTGAGTAGAAGATCATATGCGGGTACGAGTGCAATGTTGTTAACACAAAGGCCCATTTTGTATGACTTGCAAAGGATGGAGATAGAGATGAAGGCTCCAAGTACCCACATGATGATATCAAATATACGAGTAGAACCGACTTTAATCGATAAAGTTAAAGCTGCTCAAGCTACGGACATGGAGCTGATGCGTATGAAGAAGAAAGTGCAAGAAGGTGCTATTCCAGAAGCAAGAATCGATGAAGAAGGAATACTTCGAGTCAACTCCAGACTTTGTGTTCCTAACGATTTTGACTTGAAGCATAGAATAATGATGGAGGCACACAACACACCGTTTGCAATCCATCCTGGGAGTACCAAAATGTATCACGATCTTCGACATACATTTTGGTGGAGCAATATGAAAAGAGAGATCGCGGAGTTTATCTCGAGATGTTTAACTTGTCAACGTGTAAAAGCGGAGCATCAAGTACCAAAGGGTCCATTGCAACCACTTGAGATTCCGAAATGGAAGTGGGAACACATTACTATGGATTTTGTTACGGGTCTTCCCAAGGTTTCTCAAGGCATAGATGCGATTTGGGTTATTGTTGATAGATTAACCAAGTCCGCTCATTTCTTGCCGATACGTGAGACTTATTCCCTTGAACGTCTTGCTAGTATGTACGTGAACGAGATTGTGAGATTGCATGGCATGCCAGTATCCATAGTTTCAGATCGTGACCCAAGATTCACTTCACGATTTTGGGTTAGCTTGCAGAAAGCTATGGGCACGGATTTACGATTCAGTTCGGCATACCATCCTCAAACGGACGGACAATCAGAGAGGACTATTCAAACTCTTGAAGATCTATTAAGACTTTGTGTCCTAGATCTCAAAGGGAGTTGGGATAAGTACCTACCATTGGTGGAATTCTCCTACAACAACAGTTATCAGGCGAGCATAGGTATGGCTCCATTCGAGGCGTTGTATGGAAGAAAATATCGTTCTCCAGTATGCTGGGACGAGGTGGGTGAAGCAACATTGTTGGGACTAAAGTTGGTACGCATTACTACAGAGAAGATCCAAACGATTCGACAACGTATACAAACGGCACAGGATCGACAAAAGAGTTATGCGGATCTTCATCGAAAGGACGTGGAATTTGACATTAGGGATCATGTATTGTTGCGTGTGGCTCCATGGAAAGGAGTTACAAGATTTGGGAAGAGAGGAAAGCTCAATCCAAGATTTGTTGGTCCATTTCAGATTCTTGAGCGAATAGGAAATGTGGCATATAGACTCGCATTACCTCCAAGCGTGTCTCGTGTTCATAATGTTTTTCAGATATCTATACTTCGTAAATATGTTAAAGACCCGAACCACATTATTGAGTTAGAACCAGACGAGATAGCTGAAGATTTAACGTACGAGGAGGTACCTGTTAAGATCTTGGATAGGAAAGAGCATGTTCTACGCACAAAGGTTATACCACAAGTTAAGGTTTTGTGGAGAAACCATGCTATTGAAGAAATGACCTGGGAGTTGAAATCAGAAATGAAAGCGAGGTATCCTCACCTTTTCGAAATATCAGGTACGTACGTCAATTTCGAGGACAAAATTTCATAAGGAGGGGAGGTTGTAAGACCCCAACTTATTAATGAATAAAATCAAATTTTCTCTAAATATTATTGTGAATAATAAGGGGTTAATTTGATATAATACTTTGGTTATGGGTGAAATGTGCAAATTTTGTAAAATAAGCAAGTGGTTATAAATTATTCATTTTGTCGGGGAATATTCGTTTGGTCGTGGAATATTCTTGCTGTCGGGGAATATTCGTACGACGGCGCAGCCTTGTGTGGGCCCCATAACGGAAAGCGATTGGATGAAGAAAACGACAAGTATAAGTTGTTTATAAATAACGGCGTAGTTGTTACCGTTAATACTGTTGGAATACCCGGTGGTTAAAATACAGTAGCACACGGTATTGCACCAATTATTGATTCTTACGTAAGAAGGCACAACTCAATAATTGTTACAGTAATTATTGTTCAATATTTTATTTTATTGATTCAATAATTGCTGCGTTGATATTTTATATTATTGTTGTTTCAATAATTATTGCTGCACAGTATTTTCCAGTATCAGATCAATAATTCATATTATTTGAATAATATTATTAGATAACATTATTGGCAATGTCTAGAAAGTTTTGTCTAAGGAGAGGTTTGGTCATCTAATTGCGCGCCAGTAAGGAGAAATCTTTATTGGAAAGCCCCCTCTTTCCTGGGAACGGCCTGGTTGTCATAAATGTGATTCTGTAATATTATTTGTGAATAATTATTTATTGATTCATATGATAAGGAAATATTTATTTTATGTGGATATAAATGAGGGATATATTTTTGTGGTTAAAAATGAAGGAGTTAATGTTGAGGTTTTTATCAGTATTTTTGTCGGAATGGAGGTATTAAAAATCAGGGTTTTTGAGATATTTTGCGGGGGTTATAATTTTTAATCCGACCGTTGGATCGTGGTAATTTTTGGATATGTTATACATATATAAGTTGAGTATATGTCCACAAATTTTGAACCGTTAAAAATGAACGTATGATTTATTATGAATTTTACGAGATGACTGGTTCAGAAATTGTTGAATTTTTGGAGTTTATCATTTTGATGGAAAATTCTAGAATTGGTGGGCCCCACTCTTGGTTGGTAAAGAAATGTGCTGAGATTTTTATTCAAATGTGGTGGGTGGGAATAGTAGCAGGTAAAGCCATCAGGTTGCAGGTTAAGTCTGCTTCGGCGTGCTAACATTTTCCTATAAATAGAGGGCTAAGTTAGAATTGAAAATCACACCAGAAACAAGTTTTCTCTCTTTCTCTCTCTAGATTATTGAGTGTATTTTGTGAGTATTTAGATACTTTGAGAGTTTCTATTCATCAGAGCAAGTTTCTTTCAGCCTTATACCGGTATTCCGACCAGAAGTACTGATATTTTGAGGTAAGGGATATTATTTTCTTCTTAAATGATATTATTTTCTTCAATATCATTATGCTGAAATATTGATATGAACTTTTTATCAAATTTAGGACTTTTTGTGTTGGGATTACTATTCACGTATACGTTACTATTCACGTATACGGCACTATTCACGAATACGGCACTATTCACCGAAAAATAAAATTTTTCCTTTTTGTCCAAGATGTCTATTATGGTTACTATCTTTGATTGTATCCATGTTTTGATCTTTATTTTTGAATTCTACTTCACAATTGATTATTATGAAGTATTATTGATCTTGGATAAACTGTTATACGAATCCCTAATATTTGTCCTTCTGTCTCACTGGATTCGTTTCTTTTAAAATATTTTTCATCATCCTCAGTCCTAAATGATGATATTACTGAATATCTTTGGCCTGTAGTGCAAAGATGTATGATTACTTGATGAATATCTTTGGCCTATAGTGCAAAGATGAACAGGTGTTGAGATGAACATGACTGACAGGTGATACAAATGAATATCTTTGGCCTGTAGTGCAAAGATGAATATTTGGATAAAGATGATTATTAATTGATGTTACAGGGATAAAATATTGATGATGGACTTTTAAATCTTAGAAGATAGTAGAATTCTTTCTCTACTTGACTCTTCTAATGGTTTGCTGTTTCCGCTGCAGTTGTTGATCTAAAACTTGTTGTCGATTATATATTCTATCAGATTTTTCCCTGTTGAATACTAATGATAATTTGTTGTATATTATCTTAGTCATAATATTCTTTACTGGGCTAGTTGAGCTCACCCTTTTCCTTTTTGTTCCATTTTTTTCTTAGGAGGTGAGAACATAGCAGGATCTAGTCGGGGTATGGAGTGATGATTCTAGAAAGATGTTTTAGCAGTCCTCACTATTTCTATAAAATAGTGTTTGAATAATTGTATTGAGAATTTATTTGAGTGTGGATATTGTCTAGAAGACAGTATTTGTATTTAAACTCACAGTATGTGTTGTCGTATTTTGCACGACAATTGTATTATTGAAGTTGTAGTTTGCTTTCTGTACCATGTATTTGGCGACTCAGAATGGGTGTTGTATACCTATTTTGGGGGCGTCACAATCATAGCTAAATAACTAAACTAAACATGCAATTAAACTAAAATGCAACTACATGAAACAAAAACTAAAACTGCCATGCAACAACATGAAACTATCTACTATGCACAGAATACACAACCAATTCAATCACGAGGGCATTTTTGCTCTTTCTCGTGTTTATAATTAACTCTTAACCAAACTAATTTTATTTAAACAATCAATTTAAAGTTTGAAATTAAATTATTTAATTAAACTAATACTAATTACCACTCGTTAAAAATCAGATTATGGAGATTTAAGATCACAACTTCACTTTTTAATTTACTTAAATTAATACACTTCTTATCAATTATGCTCACTATTCTGAATTGTTAATCAAGAACACAAAAATAAATATGATCATCTCTCAATGCATCCCATCATACTCAAATCAACTTAAATCTACAGATCATAGAATTAAGAGGAACACTCTAATTAACTAATTCATTATATCACTACGTGAATTACAATTAAAGAGGATTTAAAGCACAAGTTCTCTATCAAATTACATATGATTTATAGATATATCTTTATCCTATACATAAATCATGAATTCCAACGCCATGCAGAGAACACAATCACATGTTATTATGATCAGGTCTAAATCTATAATTCGTTTCTCAAGTTCATATAGATTATCACGGTAATTGTTAGTTAGACAATTAAGAAATAAGCACAAACCATAATAGACAATCTAAGAATAGTTAATAAAACTAACAAGGAAGCATATCAAAATAAACTACACAACAAGATCCATTATAATCTCAAAATAGAATTTAGTTCAACATGATTGAATAAGAAACCAAAATCCACAAATAGAATAGCATTCTGGATACAAGATTAAAGATGAAGAGAGAATATAAAAGCTGTGAAGTAATCTGTTGCTCTTCTCCACATTCTTCTTGAATCCTTTGTGTTAGTCTCCTCGCTTCAATTCTCCAAATTCGATGTCCAACTCGGGTTTATGTTAATACATCTCAATATATCTTCTCTGCCCTCCAATTAGCCTCTTTTTACTTCCTCGTCGTGCTCCCTTTCCATTGGCCCAAGATCTCTAGAATCATAATTGAACAAGGAAACTTCAAGTCAGCCCCGACTACACCCTCCCCGACGAGTGTTTTTGCCCTATTAAGGTCCGCCCCGGTAGGTGTCTGTCTTAGCAACTGCGAAATTTCCTTTTTAGCCTTTTTTGCTCCCATTTCATGGTTTGCCATCCCAACCTGTTCCTGCAATACATGGACACAAAAATGCACAAAAAAAATACTAGAAACACTTAAAGTAGCAATGAATAAAGCTTAAAAGATAACTGATTCGTAGGTATAAAACTCACTCATCAATAACTTTATTTTAGATATGGGAGGGCATCTTTGAGAGAGCCGACGATGATGTTATTATTGCACATGTCTCTAAGAATTATGCTAGCTCTATGAGATGAGACAGAGGGCAGCCCAGGAAGTTGAGCTCCAGTCTGGGACCACCATCAGAGATCATCAGTCCCGTATAGTCTCCAATTCAGCATGGGAGGCTATGTGTGCGTACTAGGCTGCTGATGAGTTTAAGAAGTCCGAGCAGGCAAAAAAGAACCGTGGTCAGCTCTGAGTCGTACACACTACTGGCTCACAGTCTTTCGAGGAGGTGAAGTCGGTAAGTGTCATGTGTTTAGTTGTTTAGTTACCAAATTATCACATGAATACTTAATAACTGTTTTATGAATGTATTTATTAGGTCATGAAGAGGACCTTGAACTGAGCTTCGACTATGGTAGAGTTCTGGGATAGAGCCCACACGCCTAAGGACAACACTATGTCTCAGACAGTAGTAGTTATACATGTAAAACTAATCTTATTTTTAAGTAATTATTAATATTCACTCGTTAATAAAATGATTTAATTAACTCATGTTGTGACGCCCCCAAAATAGGTATACATCACCCATTTTGAGTCGCCAAATACATGGTACAGAATACAAATATAAACTTAAACATACAACATGAGTTGTGAGTTTTAATACAAATATTGTCGTCTAGACAGTATTAAAACTCAAAATAAGTCCTCAATACATTTATTACTACACTATTTCACAGAATAGTGAGGACTACTAATCAACATCTGGACCGTCACTCCGTTCCCCTATTAGTCCTAGCTATATTCTCATTTTCTGAAGAGAACAATGAAATCAAAGGGTGAGCTCAACTAGCCCAGTAAGAAATATTATGACTAAGATAATGCATAATAATTTATCGTTAGCCTTCAACAGTGTTAAACTGATAAAATATAATAAACATCAAGTTTAACTGTAGCGGAACAAGCAATCCATTAGAAGAGTCAAGTAGAGAATAAAATCTACTATCTTCTATGATTTAAAAAGTTTTTCATCACTTTTATCGCTGAGACTCAGCTTAATAAATAATCTATATCATCCCTACACTACGGTCAAGGACATTCATTAGTATCACGATCACAAATTATCCATGCACTACGGGCCAAGGATATTCATGTATTCATCAATGGTCATGATCATGCCAACAACTGTCCATCAATACACTACGGGCTAATGAGGACTTTTACCACATCATTTGTAATATTACGATCATGATTATACCGAATAATCCCTATTCATAATCATACTAAGTCTATCTATGCACTACAGGCCACAGATGACTTTTAACATAATATAAACATGAGGATGATGACAATAATATAAGAATTCAATAAAACAAGTTCAATGATAAATTTTTAAAGATTTATAATTTAATTTATTCAAAAATCAATAACGTTCAAATTGTCAACATGATACTGCTTTGTGGAGTAAAATTCAAGAATAATATTATACCAAAAATAATTTGGACCGACAACGAATCAATTTTTATCATTAATAGTACCCCGGGTGAATAGTACTCGAGTGAATAGTATCCCGTAAATAGTACTTTGGGAATAGTAATCTCGTGAATAGTACTCCGGCATAAAAAAGTTAAAACTTATCAAGAATGCTCAGAATAATATTTTTATGAAAAGATACTGGATGAAGCGCAAATATCAAGGATATTCTACTAATTTTATGGAGTATAGAAGCTAAAATTTTACAAAACGAGTATAGAATGAAGATCAAAATGTCGATACAATCAATGATAGTAACCATAATAGACATCTGGGACAAAAAAGAAAAAAATTTATTTTTTCGATGAATAGTGTCGTATACGTGAATAGTGTCGTATAAGTGAATAGTAATCCCGACACAAAAAGGTAGAATTTTTACAATAAAATTCATATCAATATTTTGGAATAATGATATTGAAGAAAATAATATTATTTACGAAGAAAATAACATCACTTACCTCCAAAAAGACAGTACTTCTGACTGGAATACTGGATATAACGCTGGAAGGAACTTGTACCGTATAGTAACGCTCAAAGTATCAAAATACTCACAAGAATACGCTCGATAATATAGAGAAAGAAAACTTTAGTTTCTGGTGTGATTTTCAATTCTAACCTAAGCACTCTATTTATAGGAAAATGTTTAGAACACCAAAGAAGAAAATTTAATAAAATAATAATATTTTCTAAATTTTTCCTACGCACACCTTAGAATTCTGAATTCAGATTTTACACATGCTAGTGGGGCCCACAAAAATGTAAAACATATTTTAAACAATTTTTGTAACAAAATCAATTGAGACCCAATATTCCGGAACTTCAATAATTCATAATAAATAGCTCTTTTATCAGAAAAATTTTAATCTTATGTTCATTCCATAGGAAATTTAATTCTCTACAACTTTATAAGTTTAAGTTTTTTCAAATTCCAAACAGAAATTGACCGAAATCCACATACGGACGATTTTGCAGGCAATAATCAAATTTCAGTCAAAAATAGGGTCCACCAACACACAAAACATGTGTTAAATATTTATTGCAACAAAAATACTATTCCTCCTCATTTATTCATATATCACTCATTCATTGTAAAAATATCACCATTATTATAATATAATAACATATTTAAATAAATTATTTTATCAGAAAAAGATAAAATATCAATTTTCAACTATTGTCACTTTTCTAAAAATTTCTTCATTTATATCCACATAAAATAAATATTTTCTTTATCATATAAATTAATAATTAATTATTCACAAATAATATTACAGAATCATAATTATGACAAACATGTCGTTTCCAAAAAAGAGGGGGCTTTTCAATAAGGATTTCTCCTTACTGGCACGCAATTAGGTGACCAAACCTCTCCTTAGACAAAACTTTCTTAGACATTGTCAATAATGCTATCTAATAATATTATTCAAATAATATGAATTTTTGATCTGATAATGAGAAATACTGTGAAATGACAATTATTGAATCGACAATATAAAATATCAACGCAACAATTATTGAATCAATAAAATAAAATATTAAATAGTAATTACTATAACAATTATTGAATAGTACCTTCTTACGTAAGAATCAATAATTGGTGCAATACCGTGTGTTACTATGCAACACCGCGTATTACTGTGTTTTAACTACTGGGTATTCTAACAGTATTAATGGTAACAACTACGCCGTTATTTATAAAAACCCATACTTGTCGTTTTCTTCATCCAATCGCTTGCCGTTATGGGGCCCACACAAGGTTGTGTCGTCGTACAAATATCCCCGACAGTAAGAATATTACATGACCAAACGAATATTCCCCAACAGAAATGAGTATTTTATAACCACTTGCGTATTTTGAAAATTTTATATATATCACCCTTAACTTTAAACTTTTATCAATTTAACTATTTACTAAATAGAAAAATTGAATACTTTTATTTCATAAAATTCGGGATTTTACACATGTATACAAAATTAATTACAAGACCGATTTCAAAAGCTTCGGGATCAGCGTATAGTTGAGTTGTGGAATTCTATGGGGGATTCTGAGCCATTAGATTCCACCATCCCCTCACTCGAGATTGATTTATCTCGTGATAACGAGCTAAGACCATGGGTCGCGTCTCAAGATCCCTCTACTAGCAGTATCGACAAGTATCGCATGTTGGGCCTGTCGAGGATACCAACGTATACCCTACCTGGAGGTAACAATTATATTTCTCGTTATATCTTAATGTATAACAATAATATAAATTAATATGTATTATTTAATATTCTATTTACTTTCGCAGGCTCTAGCCAGTGCCAGTGTCCGAGACCACCTGTTATACCATCTCATACGGGAGTTGGCTTGGACGACGCGCTATTCCATAGGGTTATACTGGCGGTGTCAGATAGGTTTCGGATGGATCTGGTTTTCCGTCATCAGCAATTGCCTAGGTATGCTCGCCTTCACCAGTTAGCTTAGGATATTGCTGCAGGGGCCACCGTCGAGTGTACGGGATTACCGCAGGAGCAGTTCGCCGCTTAGTGCTCCGGATGGTGGTTACCCTACTATTGCAAGCTTTAGGTCAGCCCTCGCAGCCTACTCACGTATTCTGCATGTTATTTTATTTTCATTTAGTAGTCTCTTTAATTCTTGCATATATACAGATCAGACTAATAATTTCTATTTTTAATCCTATTAACAGGGTGGCGATGGCGAGCGAGGGGACGACGACGTTGATTTTCATTATAGTGTAGATCATTTGTAGTTTAGTTTAGTTGAGTATGTATGAGTTTTATAAATCATATTGTATAATTTATGGAACATTGATGTGTGCATAATTGTTATTGTTGATCAGTTACTTCATTGATGTATGTATAATTGTTATTGGTGATCAGTTACTTCATTGATGTATGTATAATTGTTATTGTTGATCAGTTACTTCATATTAACATTAATTATTGAGTTTACGTTTGATATGATGAAATAAAACAGGTTTTTATAGTTATGTTGGATGTAAAATATATTACTGTATGTGTTGTTAGGATAAAACAGGTTACAGGTATAAAAATAGGGTTTAAAAATCTAGAAAATATAATTTTTAAAAATTTAATTAAAAAAAAATCCAGTTAATCTCGACTAAATAAGGTATTTTCGACGAAAATTCCGTCGATATTTTATTTTTTAATTTTTTTTAAAAATCACTATTTCTGACAAAACTATACTATTTCTGAGGGAAATTCTGTCGGAATTATTTTCCTTTATCATCGACGAAATAATGACGACAAAAAATCGTAAAAATTAATTTATTTCCGACGGAATTTTAGTCGGCATTATTTTGTTGATTTTAAAGATTTTCGACAAATTAATCCCAACGACTGTATATCCGACGGCATTCCTGACGGAATATTCCGTCGGAGATAGGCTAAAGTCGACGGAATAGAGTCATTTCCAGCGAAATAATCCGTCGGAATTAAGCCTTTTTCTTGTAGTGTTCTATGCCTTCCAATCTCGTGTTGTCGCGTGATAGACTGTATGTTCCCATTCATGCTTGGATATTCAAAACGTCGTACATAAGCTTGTAATCTTCCCGTGAACTGGAGCATAACCTTGATGCAAATTAGACGACACAAACGAACACAGTCTTGATGATTAACTTGAGCTTCAACGAAAACTTCCTTAAGTACTCTTTAGCCCAATCACTGAAGGTCATTCTTGAAATCCTCGAAACTTGAGTTGAGTCGATGTTATATTCGATGCGGGCCTGATCAGAATCGCATCATATGTTAAATTGATTTTTTTTTTAATAACTCTTATAGTTGGAACCCATGATGTACATTATTAAATATTTTACGAAATACAATATATACTTAATTTTTTTCATAGATCTTGGATGACTTGAATAAAAAATGCCAAAAATTTATAAGTTTTAAAAATAGTACTATCCAATATTCTACCAGCACCGACTTTGTACATAAAGGACATAAGAAATATTGCATGGAAAAATTGTAGGAAGATGGTAGGAGTAAGGAACTCCATGAATTCAAAACCTAGGGACAACTTTTTCTTCTTACTTGGAGGGCGGCTAGAAGAACATGCATGCATAATAATAATATATAGTAGGGACATCTAGCAAATTAAATAATAATAGTACAAAGCTTGATTGTCAATTTGTCATGTGAAAAGACTAGACTCAAAAGGAAGAAATGCATGGTGGATACTCAATCCACCCATGAATCCAATTTTACATGCATGGTCACCTTCTTTTTGTTTTTTTGTTTTTGTTTTTGTTTTTTGACAATATTTTTAAATGATTTCATAAACCCTTTTCAGTGTAAATTGAGTAAATTATCGGGGTGCGGGATACAAGTCTTAGGGAATTAATATTTAACCGGTTTCAGTGCATTTTTTAAGGCACTTATCAATAGGTTTTACCAACACTTATGAGCACATTTTTAGAGCTTGAAGAAATCACTATCGACTCTTTCTTAACAAATAGTAATAGTTTTATGCTAAATATCACCATTTCCCCTATTTGTCTCATTATTCTGTGTCACACAATATATTATTATGACGTTTTATATGATTTTATTTTTTAAAATTATTTATCATTTTATATAATTTAGGAAAATTAATTATAATCTTTTTAAAATTCTCTCATGAGAAAATGTTACATATGAGAGAGAATATGTGATAACTATGGTAATAAATAAAAATTTAAAAGTATTATAGATAATTGAAATTATATTTAATGTTATCTAACTATTTCATTAATTCTTGTGCACAACTCTAAAACGTTATATATTATGGTACCGAAGGAGTATATGATAACTAATTATAGATTTGTTCAATCATACGACATAATTACTTATTACTTACTCTCTCGGTCTCAAAATAAATGCTCAATTTTAACTTTTTAATTAAATTAATTATTTTTAAAACTAAATTTTTACAATTTAAGTTAACTATTCTATCATTATTATCTTATTATGATAATTAATTTTTAAATCTCCTCCGAGAATGATTTGAAAGATCCAAAATCAAAAATAATATTAGACCACTATTCATTATAAAGTTTTTGTGGGCCAATTTGGTGCTATGAATCTACTGGATAGTGGCCCACAAAGCTTAGGAAGGTAGTCCAGCCACGCTTCATGATTGTGTGTTGCTTTCATTATATATTTATATTCTCATTTTTAAAGATATAAATAAACCGAGTGGAGTCGAATATATTGAGTTGCTTATATTTGGTTTATAAAATTAATCGAGTATAAAATAAAGTTTGATTGAGTCTCGTCTAACTACCTAGTCGAGCACAATCTCGAATCAATCCCTAGCAGTTTGAATTTTCCAAACGAATATGATCCGAGTATAATAGAAAATTGTAATTTGAGAAGGTTCAAGTAATTTATCGAATTTTAAAATTTGTTTATATTTGAATCATTTATATTTCGAGTCGAGCTCGAATCGAACTTTTAGTCGATTGAATACGAATAAAACCCGAACTGTTTGCTCATTTTACATCTTTACTCATTTTACTATTCATACCTAGTTTTTGTGTGTGTGTGTGTGTGTGTGTGTGTGTGTATATATATATATATATATATATATATATATATATATATATATATATAATCCATGTTTTTATGATGAAGTACTACTCCATGGACACTTCAATTGCTTTGCCATTTATAAGTGAATGATAGAATTCAGTATTGGAGTAGGCGGTGCAACCAAATTTCATCTACTTTTATTATCTCTAATTTTTAAGTGCTCAGGGATGAATGATTTAAAATGGTTTATATAATTTGATGATACCACAAATTTTGGATGTTTGCCCTATTTTTGTACTCAAAATTTCACTTTTGTTCGTGTTAATCAATTAAAAGTTTAATGAAAGTATAAATTTTCAATCGAGTGTATCTGAAATTCGGGGGAGGGGGAGGGGGAGGGGAAGGAATGTAAAAATTAAAATTATAAAAACTACCCTTTTTGAAAAGGAAAAAATTGAGATTTTTTTTTCCAAGATAAATTGGCTTTAGTTATTGTCTTTATATTTTTACTAAAAAAAATTCATGCAGAAGGAACTTTTATTTTGGGAGAAGCTAGAGGGAGAGTTATTCCTTCATGATTGTTGTGATGCTTCCAAAATAGGTCCACACAACACATCTTGAGTCGTCAAAATTCATAGTACAGAATTCAAATACAAATCTTCCTATATACAACTATTAAATTGTTGTGCAAAATACGACAACACATAAACTGTGAATTTGAATACAAATACTACACCGTACATAATACAACAATATTCAAACTCAAATTAAGTGTTCATTACAGTTATAATCACACTATTTCATAACATAATGAAGACTTCTATAGTAACTATTTCAAACCATTACTCCACTCTCCGACTAGTCCCAGCTACACTTTCATTTCCTGAGAACAACAATGAAACAAAAAGAAAAAAGGGTGAGCTCAACCAGCCCAGTAAAGAATATTATGATTAAGATAATGAATGATAAATTATCTTTAGCCTTCAACAATGATAAATCAGATAAAATATAATGGACAACAAGTTTTAGATCAACAACTGCAGCGGAACAAATAATCCATTAAAAGAGTCAAGTAAAAAATGATGTCTACTATCTTTTATCATGACTTAAAAGTTCATTATCAATATTTTATCCTTGTAACACCAATCAATAATCATTTCAAATCAACGAATTATCTATGCACTACGGGCCAAGGATATTCGTATGTATCACCAATGGTCATGATCATGTCAAACACATGTCCATCTATGCACTACGGGCCAAAGAGGGCTTTCACCACAAACCTATATATGTAACATTAAAGGTTATGATTATACCAATACATAATTTCTGGTCATAATCATATCAATCAACAATTCATCTTTACACTACGGGCCAAAGAAGACTTTCACCACAATATAAGTATGAGGATGATAACATTGATATAAAGAATAAATCAAGTGAGATCAATGATAAATATTAGAGATTTATAATTTAATTTATCTATTAACCTATCTTTTCTAGTATGTTTAAGCTGTAAAATTCTAAGTTGGTAATAATCTATTAGATTTTTAATTTCTGTATAGACTGGAAACATAGATCTAAATTCTTAAGAACTTTAAACTCAAGTTTTTCTTATCCTTACTTGGTACTAACCAATCCTATATGTAGAAAAGTTATGACTTAAGTTTTCCCATTTTAAAGATTTTTACTTTTTCTTAATTCAGATTTTTATAAGATCTGAATAAACCTATTAATATCGGACATTCGTATAATCTATATGATCCCTCTAGAGCTAATAAGATCGGACATTCGTATGAACTACCAAATCAATCAATAACTGATAAGATTGGACATTCGTATGAACTACTAGATCAATCGATATCTGAGAAGATCGGATATTCGTATGATTTGACACCCCCAAATTCGGGTAATTCATTCTCACAAAATTTGGTGTTCACTGTCCAAAACATTCACATCTAACTATCCACAATAAAGGATAATTAAAATTCATAAACATAAATAAATAATCATCCCGTTAATGGTTATATAAACTTAAAACAAATCTCAGACTATCTAACCTTTATTACATCATTCATATACGGAAACAAAACATTTAAATAAATTAGTCCTGTACACAAACTTTAAATGAAAAACACAAGTCCTCATCACTTGTTCATTTTTCCCTTGCCTCTACTAGTGGACGGCTCGTCAGTTTTCTCAATCTTAGCTGCAGTGATTTTATATGTAAGAGTGAGCAAAACAAATGCTCGCTGGAATAATAATGAATAATAACAATAAAACTCGTCTGGATTATACCACTTCTTCTGTCAAGGATAATCAAAAATTGAAAGTTAAACAAATGAGTTTAGACAATGAAATATATTGAGGGTCTCAAGACCACAAACTATGCCTTAGGTTAACAAGTATCTCTCCTGTAACCTTTAACAGTTTAATATACTATATCCGGACTAACCGTCTTGTACTCCGAGGGATCAGCCCTTCGTACAATGTATTGTGTACAACCATTTCAGCGCTTTCACGTAAGTAACCCCTATACTAGGGTTGTTCATCTCAGCTTTGGCATTCGAGTCCGCACCAAAAGAAGTTTAGTTTGGATTAGCTTAAACAATAGTTCCAGAATTTTAGAACGCTCATCAACTGTGGACTAGTCGAAGGAATAAGGTTTCACTAGCCATTCAAAGTTTGATACAATAACTTGGTATCGAATAACGATGTCTAAATCAAAGATTAAATCATGGTAATATACAATTGAATGAAACATTGTATATCCAATGTGCTACTTTCAAAGAAATTAGAAACTCCCGTTTGAATTAATGAACAATTTAAGCTTTGAAATAGTAAGAAATAACGGTCAGGAACTCTCTCAATCTATATAGACAACTTGAATAATCATACTCAAAACAACAATAAGTTTAAGATTAGGAAACTTACTTAATGAAAAATACGGTTTAAAAACTTGCGTAATAATAAACAAGATAAGGTTAAAGAACTTGCCTCGTGCGTAAACTACACAATTATAACACACGTTCGCCAAATACCCTATATATACCATTAAAATCGTAATACCGATTAGTTAAACTAACAATAACCCTATAGGTTTAATTCTCATTCAAGTTCATCTTGCTATCCTAATTCATATTCTGATCACTGACATCATTTACAAGTCTGAAATCACAAGTCTAGTAAAGCAACATCACACTTAAACAACATCTTAAGACTTTATAAACAACAAGTTAAAATTTTCACAACTTATTATCTTTTCAACCAAAGATCATCAAATACATGTTTAAAATATATTCTAGAACTTTATTACACGTTTAACACATTATCATGAACATTAGACTAGGTTAGGCCAACATGTCATGAACTAAACAAAATAAAAAAAATGTTCCTACTCAGGGGAGGGCGCAGCTGCGCTGCCCCAAGCCTTAGCACTGACGCAGTTGCGCTGGTGCTCAATCTCAAAAAAACTCAGCAGGTGTAGTTGCGTCGTTTCAGCACAGCTGCGTCGGTACGCAGACATGAACATTACAGACTGTTTTCTTGCTTCACAGTTCAACCCAAACTCCTAATTTCCTTCAATCAATTAGAAATATAACACTTTCAGACACTATAAACTTAGTAACAACATCACCAAGCATTCACACCACATTTCTATCAACATGAACACCTAAAATAATCAATTTTAACGGATTAAAATCATGTTTATGCTTAAAACCCCAAATTTTGACATGTTTAATGAATCGTATCAATACGACTTCGTTAATTCACCAAATCAATGAAATTTTGTTGCATTCTTTTCGTAATTCAACAAACTAACATATTTAACAATCAATTTACAAATTACCAAATAAATTAAACACAAATTTTGACTCCAAAATTATACATGGCATATATATATATATATCACCAAAAACTCAAGAACACCAAAAATCTCCATTCTAAAACATAACTTCATGAATTTTAACTTCTGAAAATTGTTTCTAAATGATAACCACTAGATTACATATATACTAACCAACACATACAATTCAATTCCTCACAAATTCTACATTAAGACTCCAATTTAAGAGAAAACTCAAGAAACAAAACTAAGAACATGAAGTTGGGTTTTATACCTTTGGTTCTTGATTAATCATAACAAAGATGATGGAGAATTGCTTGCTAAAACTCCCCCTTCTCTCTTGATACTTCAATTTGACTATCCAAAATCTCAGAATTCCTTTCCCTCAATTTTTCTCTCTTCTCCTCTGTGCTTCCTCTCTTAGTCTTGAGAACAAAGTACTTGATATAAAACTACTAACTGATACATAGTACGCGTAATATAAAACTGATAAAACGTGAGTTATACGTTAAATCAAGCAAAGGTAATCAGTTGTTAAATTAACCAAAAGCCACAAGGCTATGTTTGGTTGACTTAAACTAACCCCCTTTTTAATTTATTTTTATAATATTTATATAATATGGTTCAATTGTCACACCCCTTAATTAAATTATAATATTAATTCAATTAAATTTTAATACAATGTCCATTATAAATTATTTTTAAATCTCTAATTTAATCACTAAGTTAAATTAGAAATATCACCACTACACAATTTAGTAATTATTTAACAACTCATTTAATTTTTAATTATCTCATTAAATCAAAACTTCAAACTATAAAATTATTTAACATTAATTTAATTAAATAATTCCACAAAAAATTCCATCAATTATTTATTTAACTCAATAAATAAATCAACTAAAATATTAATTTAACCCAATAAATATTTTAAATTAAATACAAAATTCTCGTTCGTTACATATGAACTACCAGATCAATCGATAACTGATAAGATCAGACATTCGTATGAACTACCAAATTAATCTTTTTCTAGCACGTCTGTCGACGATTTATGACCGGAATAAGGAACTTTTCAACGCCAACACACGGCAACAATAACTTTCCACCGCAGAACGCAACTTGGATGACGTCCCACTAGATAGAAATTAATCTAATAGATCATATTTATGATCAACAACCCTTAGTTAAAGAGACTAAAATAGATCATATTTCTTATCAACAACCCTTCAAATAAAGAGACTAAAATAGATCATATTTCTGATCAACAACCATATAGTTAAAGAGACTGAAATAAATCATATTTCTAATCAACAACCATATAGATAAAGAGACTGAAATAGATCATATTTCTGATCAACAACTTTCTATATTACTGGAATAGTCTTCTATATTCCTGGAATGGATTTTATGATTTTTTGTACTTCAAAAACTAGTTCATGGCTTCAGGGTATTTTCACTCTTGGACAGATGTTTGCTCTCAAATCCAGAATTATCCGAAACCTATTTTTAAATGTTTTGAATCTTTAGACTCAGCACATCAATTTGCCAGAAACAGAATAGGTTCAACCTCTTTTCAAAGGTTTTGAATCTTTAGACTCAACACATCAAATAATATGCATATTACATAGTCATCCCAACATATTATGCATCATCCTCCCTCTCAAAAGAATTATGAAATTTTTTCAGTAGGAAACCAACAGCTTTACTCATATCCAGCCACAGAAAAATTCGTATTTAAACCTTTGCCAGGAATAGAGCTTACCAAAGAACAGAAATGTGTCATTGATAATCTTTGGATATCACATGGCAAAAACAAGAAAAAGTTTTTAGCATCATTAAATGCTTGTACCAATCTATTACAGTCTAAACGATTTAAATTCTGCGTAGTAATAGCAGGCCATGTTTAGGGTATTTTCCTGGTAGTCGTGTATATGTTATGTAATCAAACTTATGCTTTATTATCTTTTGAAGGACAAATCATCTATGTTTTAATAAAGCTTTTAATCTTTTAAATTATGGACAACTCATCTTAGATCGCTAGCTGGTTTAGAAGTCTAGTATACATATTAATAAAATATCTGTTATATCTTTCTATATCCCAATGTTCTATGAGTAAATCTTTTTTCTGTTCTAAGTAATTGTCACAACTTATTAGATTTTTATTTAAAGCTTCTTCTAATTTTATAATATTCTGTTTATACTAGTTTTTATTTTCTTCTATAATTTTATTATGTCTTTTTATTTCTTTAGAGTATCTGGTTATTGCATTAGGAATGTAATTCATGATTGTTTACCTTATGTTATATCTTGAATTATTTGACTCATTTCCTAATTGGCTGCTATTCTGGCAATTATTGATTGGCTTTCAAAGCTCATTATTCCTGGGGTTATGTTAATGTCTAAATCTTTATACATCTTAAGTCTAGTTTTCCTAATTTTCCTTAATTGTGTAATTTGTCGTTTATTATCTATAATATTTTGTTGAATAAACTTAATTGGTGGTAAGTCTTCTTTTCTGGTGCGAGGAGATATTATTGCAGTATCCATTAAATGTGGTATTTTAATTTAATATGTTTAATTAAGTTTGTCATATTGTATATTGGAATATTATAATAATATTCTAGCTGGTATGTAGTCTGTAGGTATTCCTGGTAAATTCTTATCCTATTGAATTTAAATATTTCTCTCTCGTCAATTCTTTTTCTTAGTTGTCTAAGATCTAATTCTTTTTGAATTCTAATTTCCTGGTTCATATTATATGCTTAGTCTAGCTAGTCTTTCTTGAAAATTTTTAATCTTCTGCTGTTTATTAGCTATTTTCTTGTCATAATACTTTTCTATTATTTCTCTGTATGTTATGTTATGTCCATTAGTGGCCATATCTATTAACCTATCTTTCTAGTCTGTTTAAGCTGTAAAATTCTAAGCTAGTAATAATCTATTAGATTTTTAATTTCTGTATAAACTAGAAACATAGATCTGAATTCTTAAGAACTTTAAACTCAAGTTTTTCTTATCCTTACTTGGTATTAACCAATCCTATATGTAGAAAAGTTATGACTTAAGTTTCCCTATTTTAAAGATTTTTACTTTTTTTAAAATTCAAATTTTCATAAGATCTGACTAAACCTATTAAGATCGGACATTCGTATAATCTATAAGATCCCTCTAGAGCTGATAAGATCAGACATTCGTATTAACTACCAGATCAATCGATAATTGATAAGATCGGACATTCGTATGAACTACTAGATCAATCGATATTTGAGAAGATCGGACATTCGTATGAACTACTAGATCAATCGATAACTGATAAGATCTGACATTCATATGAACTACCAAATTAATCTTTCTCTAGCACGTCTGTCAACGATTTATGACTGGAATAAGGAACTCTTCAACGCCAACACACGGCATAACGTTCCACCAGAGAACACCACTTGGATGACGTCCCACTAGATAGAAATTAATCTAATAGATCATATTTCTGATCAACAACCCTTAATTAAAGAGATTGAAATAGATCATATTTCTGATCAACAACCATATAGTTAAAGAGACTAAAATAGATCATATTTCTGATCAACAACCTTCTATACTAGTGGAATAATCTTTTATATTCCTGTAATAGATCTTATGATTTTTTGTACTTAAAAAACTAGTTCATGGCTCTGATACCAAACTGAGATAGACCGACTATGAGCTAACTAGTTATTTAAGCATTATTTAAACTTAATCAAACTGAGATAGATAGACCGACTATGAGCTAACTAGTTATTTAAGCATTATTTAAACTTAATAACAAGTATAAACATAAAGACATATGCAAACATATGAATATGAAAACATATGTATAAAATCAAAATTAAAAACTATGTACATGCATAAATGTTTTTGTGGGGATTAAGTCATACCTCTAACTACTGGAATGGTTTTCCCTTTCGAGAAAATTCCTAAAAAATGAAAATCAAAGCTATACTGGAAATAGTGTCTGTTATTATTGCTTGAGAATTTACAAATAAGGATAGGGAAGAGATGGAATTTTCAGGCCTAACTTAGGCGTTATTCCAAGTCTGCCTCATCTACCTCGTCCTCAAACGGATTGTGAATACAATGCGGTATCATAACGTCATAAAATGATTTTTAGAATTTTAAAGATAAGTGAGTGTCAATTGAATTGGTCAGAAAAATATTTCGATTGATGTTCTAATTATTAGTATATGTCTAAGCTATTTGATTCAGCTAAACAAATGTTAATTTATGAAATTCAAGTATTATTTGAGAGCTTATGCCAAACCAAATTATTTTGGTGCGGAATCTTATGTTAAGTTGGTATCAAATGGATACAAGTTGGTATCCGACACAAGTTGGTGTCAGCATTACGTGATACAAGTTGGTATCAAGTTAATACAAATTGGTATCAAATTTACACAAGTTGGGGTCCATATAAAACGGTTTGCAGATGAATTTATGTTAAAACTTTTTCAAGTTATTTATTATAGTTCATAATTATTGAATAATTGTGAAGACTTCTGAATGATTAAAGGAAGTATAAACTCCTAGAGAGTAGTCAGGGTAGAATGGGAAGATAGAGAGTAGTCAGGGTAGTATGTACTCATTAATTGAGAATGAAATCAAATAAAGGTTATTTGAAAACCTATTTTTGATCAATAGTGATTTCGGGGACGGAATTCTTATAAGGGGACCCGAAAATTTATAAAATCTTGAATAATTAAACTAAAAATTAAAGAATTAAACCTAGATGGAAATTAGAGGATTAATTAAAAAATTTAAAGAACCTATATGATTTGATTTGATTTTTTTAGCAATGTAAAGAAAATGTGTATATGTATAGGTACATATATATACTTAGTGATGTACTATATATTTTAGCAAGAGGGATGATAAGGATAAATACATTATGACATGCTTAAGATTGAGTAAAAACATATATTATAAATATGTATATATTTATTCTTTATATAAAGCGAATTAAATAAAACTTTGCAGCCTAATGTTATAAATTAGGTTTTGGGATTAAATAACCTAAAGGGTTATCTTTATTTAGTGGTCTTACTATTTTAATTATATACTAGTGACCTAATTTGAGAGATTTGTGGAACATGCATCTACCTATTAAATTATTTTGTATGAATATGTGAGTAAATAATATGAATAGTATGTGATTGTTTTTATTTGTTTATTATACAAACAAATAAAAGAAACTAATGTAACCTAATTATATATTAAGAATGAAAAGACTTGAATAACTTAAAGGTTATGGTATGAGAGAATAATAGTATTTAAAATATATGCTAATCCTAAGAGATTTATTTTATATATCTCAATTAATTAATTTTATAACCTAATTAAAGCAAGTCTAATTGGGTTAAGAAATTAAATGATACATGAGTAAAGATTTAAATTACAATTGAGTGAATGAAAACTTTAATTAAATTATTAGGATAAGATATGATTAAAAGTATTGGACTATGATAATTTTCATAGCCTAAGAAATTAATTAGAAAACCCAACACATTAAATTAAGTGGCACAAGCAAAGTCTATTTGTTAAGGATCATGTGGGACATTTGTTAAATAAATAAGGCCCAATTTTCAGCCCAAGACGAAGGAGAAGTGAGGTGCATGCATATAATGATTTCATTTTGCTAAGCCTTACTAACTCTCACCCATTCCCTTAGGTGTCAATTTCTTATTCAACCAACATCTTTATCCAAGCTTACAAGCAAGCTCTTGTACAGATAAGAGTGATTGAAAAGGATTCGGTTAGTATAAAGTTATTTTTTTGGTAAGTTAGTCAATTGACCAATAGAATATTGACACACGTACAACCTCGTTTGCGTGTCAGTATTCTATTTGTCAATTGACCAACTTACCTCAAAATAAATTTCATACTAACCACTTCCGATTGAAAAGGTGGAGTGTTGGGCAAAGATATTACTTACATCTTATATTTATATATATTTTCCAACAACTAAAAACCCATTTTCTTTCTCTTTCTTCTCATTTTCAATATTAGCAAACACAAAAGAAACTAAAAAGAGAGAGAGGAGAGGGACGGTTGGAACTAGAGGGAAAAAAGGAGAGAGAAGAGTGGCCATGGAAGTCATTAAAGAAGAAGAAGAAGAAGATCATGAGCAAATGTATAATCCTAAACTAGTATATGTAATTTATTTTAGTTATTTTAATAAAAACTTGAATTTATGTTCTTGAACTTCAAAACTCTAGATCTACATGATTTAGAGTTTGTTATATGTAGATCTATCCCTTTTGAGTGTCAAAAGTTAGATCAAAAGTACAGAAATGAAAACTAGTTTTAACTGAATAAATTCTATAAGGATTATATGTAAACTGTTGTTTTTGCAGCATTCAATAAGAATCTGCTCTACAATTTGAGAGAAAATTAAGAAGTTTTAATTGTGTTCAAATTATCAAAAATGAAATTTACCAAGGTAAATAATATTACATCTGTTAAAAGAATCTGAACTCTAAAAATATAAAGTTGTTTGATTCCTATTAGATACTCCCTCTGTCCCAAATTATCTGCTGATTTAGCAAAAAAAATTTGTCCCAGAATATCTGCTTTTTCAAGATTTCAATGCATTTTTTTCTTTTATTTTTCAAGTTTGCCCCTTTACTTAATTATTGATAGTCATTACTCTCATCCTCTCTCCACACATATATATGCACTCATACTTTCTCTCTCTACATACTATTTGTCTATTTAATACACTCATACTTTCTCTCTCTTCCTCTCTCCACACATATATATACACTCGTACATTCTCTCTCTTTAGACTATTTGTCTATTTAATGCACTCATACTTTCTCTCTCTTTCTCTTTCTACATACTATTTCATGCACTCTTTTTTAAACACTTTTTTCATAATTCCACTAATAAGGGTATTTTAGTATTTTTATCACATATATTGGTATCTGTGTGGAACTCTAGAATAACAGATAATTTGGGACGGAGGGAGTATTATAAAACCACTAGTTCACATGTCGCGCTATAAAATTGATTCTCATAACTTATATACCGTAGAGTACCTCCCAAAAGTCCATTTTTATTTTTGTTTAAAAAGTGCCAACATGTGATTATTAGACTGAGGAATTTGGGGGTCAAGAAATAAGTTTTGAAATATTACTGCTATGATCAGTAACAATGTGAAAGTTACCAGTATTTCTGACATTTTTGGAAGAAAAAGTGAGAAAAACTTTAGATGTTCAGCTCAGGCCCAAGAAAATGTCAATCTGGATTTGGACCCAAACATAAAATGCAAATGTACAAGTAACTGAACAACCTCTTCACTTGTGCTAATCTAAAATGCAGGCTTCTGGCTTCATACCATTGTTCCATACTGACAGAAGGGTAGATTCATTTGCCAAATTTATTTTCTTTTTATAAAAAAATTTATTACTGAAAACAAATCTCCACATTTAAAGTAGCAATTTAAGCTACAATAGATAACTGAATCACAAAATCTGTTGGATACAAGTTATTTGCTTTTTTACACAATTGCTTTTCATCGTCTGCACCAAACTCCATTTAAATGTCAAATTTAGTTCCTATCAGCTGTACATAGAGAACTGTATTTTTAAAGAGTCGCAATGTTAAAACTTGACTGGCAGGAAATATACAAAAAATGGAAACACATGCCCCCTTTAACATTCAGTGAGCTAAAGCTCCAAAACCACGCAGATTGTTTAGGAATCCTCACATATAGGCTTGAAGAAGTGGTATTGCTGTTATCTGCTTCATGTTGCTCGATGAAATCTGTTGTAAAGAATCATAAAAATTTCAAGGGAATCAAAATTAAATCCTTCTGCAGCAGGGTTTCAAGCTGCAACAATTAGTCCCCTGCACTTTAAAATGGACAATATTTCCCTGGATGTGACTCTCAACTGATGAAGCTCTTGAACTTGATGACCATGCACTATACAATGTTTCTGCGACTTGTTCTGAGAATCCATTATCACTGAGATCCAGTATTTTCAACTGCTTCGCATTACTAATGGTATTTGATAGCTCTTGAACGAATTGGCTTCCCACATTAGAAAGATCCTTTTTAGACGAGCTCATGCAACTGTCATCAATACCAGATGCTGAAGGTTTAACCCCGACTTTATCATCTTCACTGTCAGCAACTTCAAGCTGATTGCAGTCCGTGTCAGCTGCATAAAATTCTCGTGAAGCAGCCTCAGCCTCCTCACATTCAGATGCCTTAACTGAAGAGGTGATGAAATTGAGATCTGTCTGGAAAGAATTTGAGCTCTCTTTCACTATTAGAAAGTTATATGGCAAATTATGACTTTCATCCAGACAGACATTTGCAGCCAAGTTGAGCTCTTCAAGAGTGCAATTTTCAGCTAGTGCTTCAAGAATCCTGATCAGACCAACTAGTCCAAGTTGACACTTGTATAGTATCAAAACTTTTAGACAACAGTGAGGATTTTTTAGTAACGACAACAATGCATTTCCACCCTGCATTTTGAACTTCATTCAGACTAGAAACAAAACTGAAACAAATTTCTGAATACTATAACTAAATCATGTAAGATTATATAGACAGGCCTATTTCATTCGACCAAAACAAGCAAGAAACAAACAAGGAAATCTTTGAAGGTTACAAGGCATAAATCAAGACTGAATACGTTATTAATTTGAATGGATGTCTTTTCATAACCACTAAAACTGCATAACAGAAAGACAATCACTTAACTTGCATGATTAGAATGAATTTACATATGATTCCTTGATAACAAACTCAGCCAGTTGTCCACCAAAAAAAATAATAAAAATAAAATCTCAGCAACTTCATCCATGAATTGAAACGGCAATGACTTATGAGCTAAGATAATTTTTTAAGTAGAGTATAAATATTTTTACACTAGAAATTAGAATTGCAATTATATATACTGTGAAGATATAGACAAGGAAATTGTTAATGGAGAAAATAACCATCTAAAAAGGGTTAATTGACTTTTTAGTCACTGTACTAGGGGTCAATTGGTTATCGAATTTTTTTTGTTACAAATACATTACTACACTCGGGAAAAATTACAAAATGGTCATTACGTCCAAAAAATAGATGGAAGTGTTAAACCGTGCATGTCACGTAAGCCAAAAAAAAAAGCTGATTTGGCTAACCTTGTACAGATGTCATGCGAGTCAATAAATATATGACCCACCTTCTGATAAATAAAAAAGAGATTCTATTCTCTCTCTTTCCCATTCCATTCCCCCCCCCCCGTATCTTCTTCCTCTGCCTCTAATCTCCCATCACGATCGGTTGCCTCTCCTTGAACTTATCGGCTCCCAGTTTCGCATATTCTTCTTTCCCCACCATTTCTGAACTTGCTCAAGCTTTCTCTCTCACGCAAAAACACATAATAGCTGATTTTTTTCTCTCAAGATTCTAGATAATGTTGAAGGACCGTTTTGAGCGATTGAAGAGTGGTGATTATAATGGCGGATTGGCCTTCACCAGTTGTGGTTTTGAAGAATTTGTTGCTAGATGATTGGGATTTCAGTGTGCTGAAAAGGTTATCAAGGGTTTTTGAGTAAATCCCAATTGGGTCTTAAGAAATTTTTGATTTGCACAACCTTTGAAGATTAAATTTGTGTTGTCTGAGGAAGAAGAATACCCAAGAATGGTAAAGAAAAGTAGAGAGAAAGATGAGAAAGAATTGTAGATTTAGATGGTAATTTTGAGTTTAATTTGAGATTTGTATCAAATTATTGTTACCTGTTGAAATTTGAGTGAAATTTGGGATTTGTATAGAAACAACCTTCCTTTCTAACATTGTTTCCACCAAATAAGTAATCACGATTGAGTTGATAATTGTGTTGGTAGATCTGACCAAATCCAGGATACAATGACGCTATAATGACGCTATGGTGAAGGAAAATCAGGGTTAAGGTTTTGGAGGAACATTAAGACCATGGACTTGGTAAATGACAGCAGGAAGGAGATGATGCGTCCAACATTGAGTGGCTCAATCGAGAGGCAGAGCTTGTGTCGTTGGTTGTGGTGCTTGTAGACGGGCTGTTGTTGCAGATTTCATAGCGAATAGAGGCAAAACTTGTCACCATTTAGCTACGATGACGAGATACATGGTGACGAATCGAGGAAGGAGAAAATTTATGAGGGGGGTGTTCGAGTAATTGATGTAAGGTGCAGAGCACCATTATTTCTGATGGATTATCAGTTGTTGAGCTGGGATGGAGGAGGTTATGGTTTTAATCGGACGGGAAGATGAAGATGTGTTTTGTGTGTGTTTTTCTTTTCTTTTTGTTTTTTATTTAAATAATGATACTTTGACTTTAATTTGTGCTTTTTGTTTGTTTAAGAATGTTTTAAAATTTTAATTTTTTTGTTGGGTAAGCATATAATTTTAATTATTTTTTATTATATAAAAAAGTGGACACTGATGTCCACATCATCATCGACGTTACCCACCTAAGCAACCGTTAATTTTTTTTGGACAGAAAGTTATAAAATAACCATTTTGTAATATTTTTTTCGAATATAGTAATGCGTTTGAAACAAAAAAATATTCGATAATCACAATAAAAATCCACCCTTAATACAGTGACCAAAAAATCAATTAACCCTTACTTCGGTGATCATGTTAAAAACATATAAAGCAGTCAGATGTCCTTCTAAGGTCATTTCTAGTTGCTTGACTTGTGAGAACATAACATTAAATTTAGTTTGCAGAAACTCAAAGACCGATGTTGATGTTGTTGCTTCGGGCTATTAGTAATTCCCATATGTTGATCACCTATTAATTTATACATTTTAATGTACCAAACATTAAATGGTGTGTGTGTGTGTGTGTGTGTATATATATATATATATATATATATATATATATAAAGAAACACTCTCCTGCATTTTGGCAATAGGTAAATGACTAGCCTAAGAACCAGTAAAATAATACTGAGCATATGAAAAGCAAACACCTAATTCCTAGGTATCATAATAAACTGCATTTATTTAGTTATTTATGTTTGGGTCTTGCAATTATCATGCCAATTCAATAAATTAATGAACAGACCTCTTGTGTGATGGGATTCCCTCCAAGATTTAGTTCAATAATACCATTGGTCAAAGAAATTTTAGCATGGAGTCTGACGAAGAAATGAGATGTCAGTCCACAAGATGATAGATCAAGCTTCACCAGTTCTTGAGTCTCACCGGACAATGACTCCATTAATTTTAATGCCCCATCCTACAGTAAACATCATTGTGAGGTCTAGGTTAAGCATGACAAGTAGAACGGTTGCACAATTTAGGAAACAAGAGAACCCAATAACAAATGAAAATATTTAACAATATATACAAGTCACTCACAGTCCCAATACTAGTATCCCCAATCATCAATTCTGACAAGCATGAGGTTTTGGCAAGTTGGCAAAGGCCATCTACCACAGCAGTGCTTAGCTTCAAACCGTTCAAGTTTAGTTCTGAAAATCTGCGAGCAACCAAAAACTAGTAAGATAGTTTCCATAACAATCCATCCAAGGCATCTTATCTCAAATCCACCCCATTTGGAATAAATAATTTAATGAAACTGAAAAAAAAAATATAAACCTGTCTAAAGTTGCAAGCTTGGCCAATAGATTTACCATCGCATTTCTAGATATCGGGTAGTTGTATCCTGTTGAATAAAAGAGTTGGTAAAACCTCTTCGGCAACAGAAAAAGAATCATTCTGGAAAGAATATCTATCTACTTGCTATATTAAAGATACCTAAACAAAGTTGTGCTAGTACAGATCCAGAATCCAGCGAATCAGCAACCTTTTGAATTGTTCTAGATGTGATAGAACAGCGTTCTACGTTTAAGCTATAAAGGGCTACAAAACAAAAGATTTATAAGCTGAAAAACCAAGAAGACTTCTGAAACTTAAGTACCAATATGCAAAACGCAACGTATTAGAGAAAGATATTCTGAATCTTTTAAAAACATTTTCTCAACTGATTAGGCATTATATCAACATTACCTTGAAAGATGGGATTAAAATAAAATATAAGCAAAAAATATATCTTGCTCAATTTACCATTGCTCTTACATGGGTTCAGATACAAAAATTAATGGAAACACTTGCGTGAAACAAATAATCAAATTTACCTTTGCAATTTTTCAAGATTTTTGCAAGGTACGATGAACATGAATCAGTCAAACGGTTTCCAGATATGTTAAGCACTTCCAGTCGGGCAAATATCACAGGGCACTCACATATCTGTAGATTAAGAGAAATAAATACATATCTGTATATAAAGGCTTGAGTATCTATAGCTCCATGGAAGAATAAGTTGACCAACAGACCATGAGCGAGGAGTTTCAAAAATTCTAATATATCATACATATTCCAGTTTAATAGGCAGTGTTCTAGAAATCCTTCTAGGACCCCGCCTAGGCAGAATCAGTCAAAAGAATTAAAGACAAAAGAATTGTATTATAAATGACTAAAAATATGAAAAAAGAACTTGTAATGCGGGGATACAGGTGCATCATATGGGATATGAAGATTTGCAAAATCTTAAAATATGGAGACTCGAGTGCTGGGGGATTCGGCATATATTATATTGTTAAATATGTTTTCATTTATGTGTCTAGTTATATATGTATTATGATAAAAACATTCATCTAAAATAGATGTTGAACATTCAACAACAACAAAAAATTGGTGGGAGGGAAATCTAGAGCAAAGAGAATTCGCTAACTAAATAAAGAAGCCATTTATGAGATGTTGATATTTCGATGAGCATTTTACTTCAAGTTCTCTTAATTACAAGGTTTTCCTTTATGTGTGAAACAAATAAGGATGAAGTCAAATGCATCTGCAAGAGGGTGAAGGAAGAAGAAAATGGACACTATACGTACAAAGAAATACAGACCTGGAACAAAGCAGTTGGGCCAAAGCGATTGTGGTGCAAATCCAAAATTAAACCGCCATATTTTTGGCTCGAAGATGTAAATAAATGTTTAAGTTTCTCCATTGTTTCATTTCCTGGAAGATGACAAACAAATGGATAGCTAGTACAACGAAAAGAAATTGCTTGACAAGCACTGAGAGAAATTTAAGAGAATTGAAGAAAGTTGATACTACCTTTGTTTCACTTAGATTATCGCGCAAATTAAGTTGGTAATTTTTTGTTGAAAAAAATTTGAGTTGGTGTAAAAATTTCCAAAAGGCAACATAGAACTCAAAAGTGGCAAGCTTTGTGAGACAAAGGGAGTAGTTTTAAAAACATAAACAAAAGAACATTTTCAATGATGGGTACCAAGAAAACACAATTGAAGTAGGTATAGCTGGAAACAAATAATAATTACCTAACAAATTGTGAGAAAGGTCTAAGGCAGCAACTGCCTTGTGCAAATGCAAGGCTTTTAATAGTGGTGCTACTGACATATCTTGCAATTCGCAATCAGAAACAATGACTTCATCCTCTGAAACCTGGTAAAAATATATAACATCTGAAGCTTCCAATACAATTCAAGCTATATTTTAGCAGTATACAAACAAACAACTAGGGGTGGCAATCGTGTCGTGTTAGACAAATTCGTGTTGTGTCAGGTTATAGATACACTAAATAGGTCAACACTAACACTACCCGAGTACCCGTTTAATTATTCGTGTCAAGATCCTCAACACTAACCTGTTTATTATTCTGATCCATCATTCACTTATTTATTAATAATAATGTAATTTATTCATCACAACAATGTATATTTAATAAAATGCAAGATAACATGCTTAGAAAAGTAACTAAGAACGGTAAACTCAATATTTAAGGTAAATTATAACGTTATATCATATTTATTTTCAAATTATTCTAATAAACATGTCGAATAGTGTTAAGCGTGTCGACCCGTTGATTATACATGTTTGACCTATTTAAATTTCGTGTTGAACGTGCCGACCTGTTTCGTGGGGTTACCGTGTCGTATTAAAAATTGTCACCCCTACAAACAACATTCTCCTGCACCAACAACAATGCTCCCACTTTAAGCAAAAAAATTCCTTTCTGAGATTTCCCAAATTTAAATGAAAAGGTTAAATAATAAGCATTATTATTTTGCAAAACTACTACTATAACCTTCTTTTAAAAAAGAAAGAAACAAAGAAACTAGATCCATCATTTTGTATTTTGCAAGCATACTACTAAGACATCAATTTTATACACGACTTCACTCCACTTCTAAGCCTCCATTCGGCATGTAGATATACATATATTTAACCCACAAATGAAATTTGAGTTTACTCCAAATTCAAGAAGGGCGTATTTGGAAATTTGTCTTTTTCTTCCAAGACAGTAGGTTCTAAAACGTCATTTTATTAAACTTCGTGCCACTCAAATTTTCACTAGTACAGAACCACATCATTCAAATTTTCATACTTACCTCTAAGCTGTACAACTTTTTGAGCAGATTTAAATTGGGTGGCTCTGATAGCTCCTTGCAACAGTCAATGTATAGTTGCATTAATCGCTTTGGTACCCAAACTGCAGGCAAAGATAGTTGAAATCTCATACTAAAACCATAAGTCCTTGATCCATATTATAGTATACCATAAGTCAAATCGAAACAATTCTGAAGCTCAACTGCTAATATAATACATAAGCATCAATCACTGAATCACATACTCCATATTCCATAAATTTAATTATGCACCCTAACAATTCAGAAATTTAGTTCGCTCAGATGCATTCTTCTGGATGAATTTTCCAGTAAATCAGCATCTTTTAAATCTTGAATAATTGATTTCAGAGAGGAAGCACCTCTAGAGAACACTTGTAATGTTCTGATTATATTGGAATACTATAATTCCTGGCAGAATAATTAAGAAATTGAAGTTATCTAATCTAGCTCTTCAATCTATAAGTTAAAAATTAGATTTGTCTTCATCTGACCAGAAGCCTTTTTTCCTAATTTACTTCTCTAACTCAAGATAATGCAGTTTCAATCATAATAATTCAAACAATCTCTGTCAAGAAATCCCCTATGCGCCAGTTGACTATCAAGTTGGGTTTAGCACTCTGTTTAGCCTTCATTGAAACATATTTCAATTCCTTCTAGTCTCCAGTTTCAATATTTTTAATTCACATTCTGTTTTCTTTGCATACTAAAAAGAAGTGCATTTATTGCTAATATATCTGAATATCAATTCACCAAAGAATATATGGCATCGTCCATCCGATTAGTGATCCACAGATATCAGATATGATATCTGGAAGCCTATCAACATGAGAAACCACTTATTCTGAGTTCAAAATCTGGTAGAAAATGGATTTAATTTATTACATGTAATGCTTTCTCAAAACACATCACTGCAGCAAACTGTATTCAATTTTTTCATTTGAATCAAGCATTTTAAATTTTAATGTTATAGGCAGGTCATTTTCCAATCTCTCTCACAAACATAGATTGCAACAGATTTTATTATCAACATAACAAATCTTTTGCATTTGGTGTAAAAAGAGGACAGGGATGGAATGGAAAGGAGGGGGGTTGACAGCAGTACAGGACAACATAAAAGGTACAAGAGCACAAAGAACATACCATCAATAGAGACATCAATCCATCCTTTTCCCCGCAAGTAATCCTTAAAAGTATCAATTGATTCCAAAGATTCTAGAACTCTTCCGCTGCACTTTATGTGCTGAATGATAGGCAACAGGCCTAATAAAGAAATTTAATTGATAAGTAACTACTGATGCTCATTGTAACGCTAGATAAAACTAATAAGAATAGTCGAACATTGTGGTCATGAACATGGATAGAAAAACAAAGGAAAAAAAAAAATCAAACATACACGACACATGGTGGAATAGAAAAACAAGAATAAAATCTGCTGACATGAAGCTTACACTTAATGAATTTCAAAGTAGTTTTGACTCGAGTAACATCTGAATAATGAATATGTTACTTGAGAATATTGTGTGCTATAGTAGACAAGTTAATCCTTGCATCCATACATAAGCCTGGAGGGTGGTTGTTTCACCACAGATATGATGATTATATTGTTACTTACATATCTTATTTAATTGGTTATTTTTTAAGTTTCAGTCCTTTTAACTATTCTTTATAATCTAGTGATATTGGCACCCGCAAATTATACAGTCAATGTTATAACCCTTGTCAATAAATATGCACATCCAAAAGGTTTATGCCTTGCCTCACATCAGTTTGAACACCTCGCTTTTTCCTTAAACCACACTATGATTTGTCAGATACAAAATGTATTTCATAGTGTTCTAAAAATTTCTGCCTAGGTCCGCTTAATCCCCGTCTAGGCTAGGCGGGTCCTCTACAGTCTCGATTTGGTTGAGCAACTAAGCCCAGCCTAAGCGGAATCAGACATTTACTGCATCCATTTAATAAAACCTTTGAAACTCTATAATACTTTAAATGAATTTCATAAGCCTTAGATTGTTTTTGGTCATTTTCCACGTAAAATTAAAAAAAAAAACATCTACTATAAAACTTGTATAGTATAACAAGTATATACAATAGTAAAATAACCAAATGAGTCCGTCTAATAAAACACCTAGTCCGCCTAGGAAAAAGCCTAGACACCGCCTAGGCGCCCCATCCACTGCCTAACGAGTTTTAGAACATTGGTGTTTCACCATGATAGGGTTGTGAAATACTACTGTACATAAAGAAATGACAAGTTTCCTCGCCTTTTTGATCTTTTGCTGGCATATTCGATAATGATTTCTTAGTCTCAGTCCTCCACTAGCCATGGATTGATATAGTTACAGAGTAAGTTACAAAATGGTTAACAAGGAAATAGAGGCTAAACTTAGAAGGTTGGATATGATACTTGATGGCATTTAAGTTTTTTCAATATGCAAACTTCCTTCCGGGATATATATATATATATATATATATATATATATATATATATATATATATAAATAAAAAAACATTAGCACAAAGATAAAACTAAAAATGTGCATATGCATATTGCATACGTCGATAAAAATGTAAGGGCCAATGGGTTTCCATCAAAAGAGATATGCCTAAGCTGATTACATGATAGTCCACCCTTCTATTCATGCGACGTTTGTTTAAAACTAGAGAGTTTTATTAGCTTTCATAGGTGTAATACTCAAATTTGCAGACCACACACAATTTTAACAAATGGTTTCCAATATCAAGTTAAGCAGATGCAAAAGATAATCTTTTCCCAAATATATGTTACAAATATAGGACCAAAATGTTTAAACATCATACATTGCTTTACAACTACATCCATTACGCTACCATTTATTTTTAGTAGCAAGGAATCGTCCCAGCACATGGTGTTTGGACTTGTGACGAAAATACACATCATCAATGCACACAACCACCCAGAAGCAACACACAATGAGATTAGTCAAGGCCTCAAACTCAAGACCTAGAGGTATTGTTCACCGAGGACCTTGATATCCGAGCTACCTTGAATGGCTTACACCACCAGGCAATCCTAGCCCATTTTTTCAGCTTATTAATTCAAAGGTATCTAACCATGCCAAATTTCAGTCATTCCAAATTACAGTCTTTTAATTTTTTCAGTCAATGCCAAGATTATGATGACAAGCAAACAGAAACCAAAAATAATTCAGAACCTGAGTAGAAGTATTTACCCTTTGACCTCTTCTCCTTAAGGAGCTGTATATAATATAAGCATGCCACTTCAACCTTCATGCGCTCTATGCTCAGCTTATCACCAATTGTAAACGAGCTTAGTTCCACAGATACAAAGTCATCCTCAATTTTAAATGTTATGTGTTGCTGCATGTAACGAATAAGGTACAAAGGTCATTGAGTTTGAAGGAAAACATGGTAACAAAGACTAAAAAGATCACAATGGTAGGATGATCATGCATAAGCAGCGACACTATGCATGGAAAGCATCATGATGAACAGGACTATTAGGCTACCATCAGACAAGATGGCTCACCCTTTGGCAGTTCCTTGGAACAAAATCAGGTTGGAAGATGCACCCCACCATTGATCAAAGCAATATTATAACTACCGATGCATGTTTACACAATTATTTTTGTTTGGAACCATCAAAGGAGTAGTTTTATATAGCTTGTAAGGAGAGGATTATATCCATTTCACACATTATGAAAAAGGTAATGTAGAAGACACGAGAGTCAAGAACATTTATATTTATAATTATTATGATAACATTCAATGAATGTGTAAATCTTAAAGTAACTCACACAATGTTCTTCAACACAATCGTGCAAATTGAGGCAGTAAGTCTTATGTTTATGTAAAAGGTTTCCAGAGACATCAGCATCACATTTGGCAGCATTTATACGAGTGTTGGAAGCATTAATGACTTCATTCGTGCTTGAGGATCTGAATTCTTTGGTATCTTGAGCAGCAAGTTTAGAACTCCTTGATTTGTAGGAACAAGTACTTTCTTCAAGATTTACAGGAGTATTAGCACTGATGGAAAATTTCGAGGCTACTGGTGATACATCCTGCCAGACAAAAGAATCAAATATTCAGTAACAATATTCCCCATGAGAAATGCAATGCCATAGGTGCTTAATCTGAAGATTTTCAGACCTGGAATCCATGATTAGGGCTAGTCAGATCATATCTACGCTTAACTGTAACCAATAAAAAAAGGAAGTTAGTGTTGTTCTTCAGGAATATAATCGACAAACTGAAAAAATTAAGTAAATGACCCACATTCATCAGAAGTGGCAACATCTTCTGCTGGATTATTATGAAACCTTCCTCTGGAGCACTGTAACTCATCATTTTCACCTTCATCATCAGAAAGGATTACACGGACACGTTTACGGCCAACTGCCTGACTATCAGTAGATCTAGAAATGCTTCTACAAGAAGCTTCAGTTGGCTCGCTAGATGTGATGGGATTTGTTATGCGAGCAGTTTTCAGTTTGGACAAATTTTCATTAGGAAGAAGTGAATTTGAAGGTACATCATCCATCAAATCTTCTGCACTGGAACAAGGTTTTAATTTAACGAATCTAGATTTACTTATTTCTGGTGACCAGTTCACATCAGACCTACTATTGGACATTTGACCGTCTCCCTGTGTTTCTGTTTCGGAGCAGCAGTCCTCCGCCGTGATTTGTGGTTCAAGCTCTGTAGTTTTTGACTGCTTTAATTTATCTATTACTGCATGTAACCTCCTATTCAAGAGCATCTATAGTTCAGGAACTGAGACATCTTGTGTGCATAGTTAAACAGTTGGGAAGGAAAAATAAATTAGGAATCAAGTACGCCGACTCTGCTCCATAATGAACAATGCCCCAATCCATGCATGAAGTGCTATGCATATTAAAATGATATTTTCTTTCTTATTTCTAATTTCCACAGTACTATCTTCTTGATAACCAAAAGTCAATATGTAGCTTGATTACCTGGCCTCTTCGACATTGTCAAATCTTATCATATGGCTATAATGCATATTCTCTAGTGCAGACAGCTGTACAGAAGGGACTTTGGCATCACAGGCGATACTGACACATAAGATAACACCATAAGAACAGGTCAACATGAACCACTGAAAGCAATTATTAATGTGCAAGGTCATCAGCGTGTGCAACACCAGTTAAATATAAGTTCTAGTTGCTGCTACATTGATTCTTTCAGCTTATATAATGATTCTATCAGCTTATATGAAGAATACTCAGTTGTTCACAAAATATTTCACTCGCTTCTTGGTTTATTTCTTTTCAATAACCAATATGGCATGCAAATTACAATCTTTAATCTTGCAATGAAATACTAACAGCACAACAACAATAATATGTATCTGTATGAATAAATAAACCTACCTTTATTCGATAGACAGAGAGAGGAACAGAGAGCGATCATAGAGTACTTAAGATGCAAGTGATATGTCTAGTACAACCACTAAGACTTACTTGACTATCTGTTGCTCCTACAGTAGTAAATATATATGATTGAATAGCACAAGTGATAATGAGTCACTTATTGAATTATAAGAGCCAGTGGAAAAATTCCACCACCAAAGCCCTCAATGGGAAGAAAATATGACTGAACTTACCCGTAACCCTCTTTAAATGCATCTAAAGCATCTGCCCAATTACCACTTGAATCCAAAACACCTCCAATATTAATTTTTGCTAATGCTTTTCCCTGAAATCAGTACCATTTCAAAATATGAATTGACCAACTTCACAAAATAAGGGTTTATATAAGAGCATTAAGATATAAATAATGAGTATAAAATTAAAGTTTGTAAGGTTCATAGTTTTATTCTTATTATGCCTTTCACATCAAGAAGAAAATACATTTATATTATTATCATTTTACACACTGAACTTACCTCCAAGTTGCCGATAGTATTATACAATTCCCAACTTTTTGTGTACCATTTGATGGCTTTGTTGAAGTTTCTAAGCTTCTGGTATGATTCTCCAATGACTAAAAACGAGTCACCTAACTTCTCTTTGTCACAGAGTTTACTTGCTATTTTCTTCTTTTTTTTGGCAAAATCTCTATGCTGTAATATCAAGTCACACACCCACGATCAATTTATATTTTCCAAAATCTAAATCTACCGAATAGCATACAATATTGTACGATGAAAATTTTAATGCACACATGGACAAATCAGAAAACAGAAGTGCGTATATATAAAATCTGAGAAGCATTGACAGTTCCACCAGGTTGAGTTGTCTGTGTCAGTCGAGGATGCCCTTCGGACACTCTCAGACACATGTCGGAAACTCCTTTCACGTGTCCATATGGCACCTACTAAATATAATTTCTTTGTCCCAAGAATGTATCGAACAGTTGGGGAAACTGGTCTCGGCTAATTCAGAAAACTTGAGATGTAACGTCATTTTAGAACATAAAGGGAAGTTTAATTGTGTCACGTAACTAGATTTTACTTTATTTAGATAATTGTTATTGTGTCTTTTACTTAATGAAATTATCAAGTGAAAGTCATGTCCTAGCTTTATTGTAGTAGTTGTAGTGGTTTAGGAGTTTTTGTTGTAGTTTGAGTTGTGATGTAACTGGGTAAGGAGATGCGTATTAGTGGGTAGATTTCATGATGTATTATTTACATATAAAATATAAATGTCAATAAAGGTCAGAAGGTATGGAAAACATTAATGAAATAGAGTTTGTCTCTAATGAAGGAGAAGGATTCACCCCTAAAACTGGGTTCTCTCTTCCCCTATTTATGTTTCTCTAAGGGTTTTCTCTAACCTCTTCTCTCTCCCTATTCTCCTTCTATTTTCTTTAACAGGTACATACTACATAACAAATTGTTGGAAGAATCGAAGAAAATTATGTATAAACAGCAAAAATGATATTAGAGAAAAACAGTTAAAAGAACAGACAAGGAAGGAACGAGTAATCATTATAATGACATCACATACATAATGGTTATTAATTACATTTTATATATTCAAAATGTCATTAATAACCCTAATGCCTATGATTGTGATCTATTATTTTAAATAAGCCCCATGTTATTCAGATCATTTCCAAGCAGGTCTCACTAGTATTCATTATTCATTTTGAAAGGTTCACTAGTTTACAAATTGTTAAATCCAAAGAAGGTATATTATGAATCTCAAAGAATGAAAGAGGTTCTGCTACTGATAATGCATTATATAAGAGCTATTGAAAAAGGTTCATAGTTGGGTTCCTCTCGAACTGTAATGAATCAATTATTTTCATATGGAAAGCAATTGGTTTTCTTGTCACAAAATCCACCAACAAGTATGACTCCAAAATTATTCATTATTACTATGATTTCAGCTATTTCAATCAATTTCTCAAATCCTGAAAGCTTATAGAATATCATGAATGCTAGCTCAGCGCATTGAGGGTGTTTGGAAGACCATATTTTATGGATAGAATTCATTAAACATAATGGAAGAGGATCATAGAAAGTTGTTTTATATTCGACTAAAAGCTCATATAAAGTTTATTTTTGTGTCGAAAAGTAATTGAAGAAAAATAAAAAAGGGTCATAACAGAACGTACTTTCATCCACGCAGAGATCATGCTTGATTTTTCAATAAGGCAATCAAGTGATGCATTCTGCTGCCGGAGACATTTCCGCTCACCTGATGTGCCTTTAGCCGTGCCCATGTTTCTTTCCAGCTTACTGAGATTTTTCTCTTCTATCTTTAGCTCGTCCATTACCTTGATTGCTTGTTTTACAGTTTTAGTGTTCTCCTCGATTTGACCAGCCAAAGCATCCTCGTCTTCCATTGATCGTGCAAGATCAAGTGCCTTCTTATAACAACATATTGCCTCCTCATATTTCTGAACCCTGTAATACAATTCACCAAGATTGATGTAGCCCTTCGCCTCTCCTTGGCAATGCCGAATTTGCTTACAAATGACAATATCCTTCTCAATATGCTCTCGAGCTTTAGCCCACTTCCTCAGCTCCATGTAGACATTCCCAAGGTTGTGATGGAGCCTAGTTCGTCCATCATCTTGCTCTGCCACCTCTTCTTCATCACAGATTTTTAATCCTCTTGTAAGAATATTTTCAGCTTCTTCCAAGTTATCAAGATCCTTTTGAAGCATTCCAATGTTGTTATGGGCATCAATGTACTCCTTTAAGAAAGTAGACTTGTTAGTTTGTGGGTTCTCCTTGAGGGATTCAGCAAGTTTCATTGCAGAGTTGAAATACTTTTTGACATTCCGAACTGAGTTATGGTCATCATCAGATCTTAAAAACATCTCATAGTAAGTTCGACCAAGTTGGGTGCTGGCTCTTTGTTGCTCAACAAGATCACCCGTGTCTTTGGCAAGATCTAAATGCTTTTTCTGTCACCAAAAAGACAGTGGTAGATAAAAGTTAAGAAAATGAAGATACAGAGTCTGGAACGTTTATCCTCAAAATTATTGAAAAAACTAATTCTCAGATAAAATGTATGAAGAGAAAATAAAGTCAAAGTAGATTCAAAAACATGTTCGCAGAGAAAATTAATAAAGCCTGCCATTGGGTCTCAACAAATAAAAATGAAAAATAAGATTGTTTGTGAATATGCTACAAAGAAAGACCTAATTGATTGAAAAACAAAAATTACAGAAAAACAAGAAATATTTGATGAGTTTCTGTTTAGTTTTGACCAAAAACAGCGGTAAGATATGCAAACAAACAATAAACTCAAGTGAATAGAGAACTCAAGACTTTTAGCAAGTTTTATTTTGGAAGATAATCAAGGTATTTTTCCCAACAATTATTTGAAACTAAATTTAACTTTCAAAATAATTTGCATTATTGTTTCTGATACCATACAATTCCCAGGTAGAACATTTGCATTACCACATTATATTCAGCAAATATTGAACTATTAAAAGAAAACCTCCCCTATATTTATTCCATAAAACATTGCATAACTACGTTATTCATATAGCCTAGTACCATGACTTAAGAGTACATGGCATAACAGCATCAAAGCCAAAAAAAAAATTCCTCATGGGGTACAAAAAACTATTACTCCCTTGGTCCCACGATAAATATCCTCTATTATTCCTTTTTTAGATATATGCAGTGATACTATAACCATAATAAACTACATGTAATTTAGTCTTAATATCAAGGTTTACAATTTTGAAAATCTAAATATATATACTTAATACTAATTTTTAAAACAGTCCATTTGACTAGGGGTGTTCAAATTTACCGGTTTTTTCGGTTTTCCGGACCGGACCGAGTCGGTTCGGTATAAAAAAGAACCGGACCGGTTCGGTACAAAAAATCAGTATATACCGGTTTTTCGGTACCGGTTTCGGTAAAAAATGAACCGGACCGTATATACCGTTCGGTAACAAAAAACCAGTATATACCGGTACATTTACAATCGGTATTCCGGTTTTTTCCGACCAATAGATGGTTCGAGTTTATAAATGAACCGGTACTCAGTTTATACCGGTTTTCTCCTCTTTTCAAAATTTTACCATTTGTTCTTACCTTCGATAATAACTAAAACAGTAATGGGGAGAAAAAAAATTGGAATTATGGAATTGAATTCAAAAGGGCTTTTTATAAAACTATACCTGCCATCTACTTTCTCCACCCAACAAAATGCAGGAAAGAACTGAAGTACTAAAACCTTCTAAAATTTATTAACTAATCAAAATTAAAATAAATAAATAAACTAATCAAAAAAAAATTACAACTAGCAGTAAATAAACAAATCATTTTCTACTCGTTTCTACTTTCTCAGTACCCACATGGAATTTTTCACAATTATTGACCATATATATATATATATATATATATATATATATATATATATATATATAAAAAATTAAGAAAATTAGGTACCTGGTAAATTAGGGCATCTTTGAAGTACTCGAGACGAAGATAGACTTCTCCAAGGGACTGACAGGTGGGAAGAAGGTGCTTTTCCGGTAAGTACTTAACAGAGACTTCATAATCAATTCGGAGCCATTTCAGTGCCTCCACGTACTCTCCTCTGTTCTTCAATATGTCGCCGATCACATTCGCCCACCTCGCTTCTTCCTGCCGGTTCCCCTCCGCCGCCGCGCTGCGGTACGCCCTCTTCGCCGCTGCCAGCTGGCCATCGTCTTTCGCCATTTTTTTTCACCGAACGAGAGACAGGTGTATTTGTGTTTACAGATTTGGGGTTTTCTTTATTTTGAGTGTTTTTTTTTTGGATTTGTTTTAAAACTATAAATTCTAATAAAATGAAAGTTCCCGCCAAGGCGCCAAATTGTTTTATCGGCTCGGATTACTTGGGTGGTTGGAGTTCGGGCCGGCACCGCACTTCTGGCTCTATGGTTGTAGACCCAAATTAGTTTTTGGGTATCCGGTTAGATTTAGGGTTCTTTACAATAATATATAACAAATAGTAAATAATTATAAAAATAATGCATCAATAAAATAATTATAATAATAATGCATCAATAAAATAATTATAAAAATAATACAATTCACATTAATAAAGAAACATAAAATCAAGAATAAAAAATTGTCATAATTAATAATTCAAATTCAAATATATGGGATCTAGCAATAAAAACAAATTCAAATTTAAAATAATAATTTAAATTCAAATATCATCTTCTTCTTCTCATTCGCTGGTCATATTGAGAATTGGATATGGGATTAATTCCGACTGATAGCTGAGAGGTTCAGTCAACTCCCACCTTTTTGTTGGGGTCTAGACCCCTATGAGTGAGCAGAAAAAAGAACAGAGGTTCTGAGATGGGTGGGTGGGATATATACTATATCCAGACAAGCGATTGAGAGACTTGACTAACAATCTGAATTTAATCCAAACGAGCGACATAGAGACAAAAAGGAGGGCACAGGATGATAAACCCAAGTAACAACCTGTGGTAGCAGTCCTAAAACTTTGTCCAGCAGTAGGCTTGACTAATAATCCAAACTAGAGCCATCAAAGTCATAAGAACAAATCGCTTTCATATTTAAAAAACTAAGAACACTGCATAGGAAAGAAAATAAGAACACTGCATAGGAAATAAGAAAATAAGAACACTACATAGGAAATAAAGAGATAAGAGAGTAATGTGTAATGTTGATAACAAAACTTTCGTACCAAGGTAACAAAACTTTTATACCAAGGTAACCAAACCTTTATACAAAGGTAACCAATCTACCTCCACATCTGCAGTATAAATTGGTTACCTTGGTTTGAAATGTTAGCAACCAACTGCATGAAGGTTTGTGTGACGCCCTCAAAATTAGGTATACATCACCCATTTTGGGTCGTCAGATACATGGTACAGAATACAAATATAACTTACTAATACAACTGTCGTGTACAATACGACAAAACATAACTGTGAGTTTGAATACAATTATTGTCTACTAGAGACTATACAAACTCAAAAGGAGTCCTCATTACAATTATTATCACACTATTTAACAGAATAGTGAGGACTACTAATACTATCATCTGGTCCATCACTCCGTTCTCCGACTCGTCCCAGCTATATTCTCATTTCCTGAAGAGAACAATGAAAGAAAGGGTGAGCTCAACTAGCCCAGTAAGAAATATTTTGACTAAGATAATGCATAATAAATTATCATTAGCCTTCAACAGTGTTAAACTGATAAAATATAACGAACATCAAGTTTAACTGCAGCGGAACAAGCAATCCATTAAAAGAGTCAAGTAGAGAATAAAATCTACTATCTTCTATGATTTAAAAGGTTTTTCAACACTGTTATCGCTGGGACTCAGCTTAATAAAATAATCCACGTCATCGAATCACCCCTGCACTACGGCCAAGGATATTCTTTAGTATCACGACCACAATTATTCATGCACTACGGGCCAAAAATATTTGTGTACTCATTAATGGTCATGATCATGCCAACAACTGTCCATCAATGCACTACGGGCCAATGAGGACTTTTATCACATGATTTGTAACATTACAGTCATGATTATACCGAATAATTCCTGGTCATAATCATACCAAGTCCATCTATGCACTACAGGCCACAGATGACTTTCAACATTTTATAAACATGAAGATGATGACAATGATATAAGAATTCAATAAAACAAGTTCAAGAATTAATTTATCCAATAATTAACAACGTCCAAATTGTCAACATGATACTACTTTGTGGAGTAAAATTCAAGAATGCTTAGAATAATATTTTCATGAAAAGATACTGGATGAAACGCAATTATCAAGGATATTCCACTAATTTCATGGAGTATAGAAGTTAAAACTTAACCAACTGAGTATAATAAAGAATGGAATAACAAAAGAAATCACCTGACATGCGATAGACCGCACAGACAGGTTATTCTAACAGAATAATAAATAATGGAACCAGGTCCGGCGTAAACGCACAGACAGGATATTCCGACAGAATAATAAATAATGGAATCAGGTCCGGCGTAAACGCACAGACAGGATATTCCGACAGAATAATAAATAATGGAACCAGGTCCGGTGTAAAACACACAGATAGGATGTTCCAACAGAATAATAACAAGACGGAACCAGGTCCGGTGTATAACACACAGACAGGATGTTCCAACAGAATAATAGAAGAATGTCACCAAATATATGGTAGACCGCGTATACAGGTTATTCCAACAGAATAATAAGAAATGGAATAACAAAAGTTCTCTTCATGAATAAGAAAGAATAACACCCCTTACCGTTTTAAATAAGAACTGAAATAAGGAAGTAGTTAAGTAGCAGAATACTTTTCTTCTCTCTCTCTATAGTTTCTCTCTATAGTTTCTCTCTCTAGAGTTTAGTGAATTCGTAAGAAATAATGAAGGCATGAGCTGCTATTTATAGAAGAATGGACTGCATAGTAACTAATCCATGAACGGTCTAGATTGATTTACTTTAATCTGACGGTCCATATTTAAAGAAAAATCTTTTAAATAAAATATAATATATTATATTTATAGAATAACTTTAATAAAGTATTCTGTTTTATATAAAAAGATATTTCTGTTTTATTACGTTAATAATACGAATAAAACAAAACTTCATTATCGCTAAATAATTCATATTATTAACTGACAATAATTGAATCAAACTGAGTGACTTCTCACATAAGCATTAATAATCAATACCGTGTGCTACTATGCAATCACACGTATTACTGTACTTTTACTACCGAGTAGTTTAACAGTATCAATGGTAAAACTTCCGCCGTTATTTTTAATAAAATATTTTTGTCGTTTTCTCAATCCGACAATAATTCCGTTGTGGGGTCCACCAATGATTGTGCCGTTGTACGAATATTTCCTGTTAAAACGAATATTTCCCGACCAATCGAATATTATATAACAACTTGCGTACTTTACAAAATTTATAAATATTACCCACAACTATAACATTATATCAAATTAACTCCATAATATTCAAAAATGATAATTATAGAAAATTCATCATTATTTATAAAAGTTGGGGTCTTACACTTTGATTATCAACTGCATCACATTCAAAATAAATTGGTAACTTAATAAAACTGAATTGATTACCTTGGTAAGAAGATTTAGCTACCCACTGCATGAAGGTTTGGCTACCAATTGCATCATATTCAAAATAAATTGATAACCTAATAACACTGAATTGGTTACCTTGATATGAATATTTGGCTACTAATTGCACTATGAAAAAATTATTTCTTTTATCATCTTAGCACCACCACCTGCTACCATCTAACCCAGCAACAACTACTCCTGCCTAACCACCACCTAGTCCATTGTTTACAGAAGCAAATAGCAGCCACTAAAAGTCAAAGTTACTTTATTCATTTACAAAAACAGACACAACAATCAGCGATGCTACTGTTCAGCGATGGAGAAGAGGTGAACTAGCACCAATGAGGAGTGGAATTAGAAAGTTGAAGTAGCGATGAAGGTAGGGGCAATGGAGGCATCAACTGGTCAATGGTGGCGTCAGAAACTTTTTCCTTTTTTTTCTTGTTTCTGTTTCGCTTGCAAACTATTGTTCCTACTTTTTTTTGGTAGTATTCTGAAAGTCGAAAACTAGGGAGATGGCTTTTCAGTTCAATGGTGGCGACTAATAGGAGATTTTATTTTGGGGAGATGAAAGAGGAAAGTAAGAGAGATGGAAAAGAAAAGTGTGTCACGATTAACGGAAAGAGATAAGGGAGAAATGATACTCAAATGTATTAATTTTGTAAATAAATATAGAAAATGTATTACTTTTGTAATTATTTTATGAGTGCACTATTGTTGTAATTATTTTTAAAAATATAATAGTAAATGTAATTGTTCCTTAGATTTACGGTATGGACTGGTAAATAGTAATGTGAAAGTTCTTTTCTTTTTCTTTCTTTTTTGTTCCTTTCCAATTTTTTTATAACTAATTTTTAATTTAAAATTAATATATTTTTAATAAAAACATGTTGACTTTTCTACTCACAAAATAAAAAAGAAAACTATTTATTAAATTATAACTATTTATCAAGCATTTCATTGCGTCTAGTCAATTGAAAAATTAATATAATTTTATTTTTATTTTTTTGCTATATTAAATAGAAATTTAACATTCTTGTCTTCGTTTCATTCTAAATTTTTTTGCTATATTTTTCAGCAATTATAGCTTCGCTTCATTTTTTTCATCATCATTATAATAAAAATTCAAAATAAAAAAATGTGTAAAGTGTGATTCTCATCAATAATATATTTTATTGTACAGTTATTGTTAAATAACATATAAATATTTTAAATATTTACTACTCTTTCCTTTCTATTATATAAGTCGTGTTGAAAAAATCATAACGTAAGACGTTTTACATATATCTAGGAGAAAACACTAATCATTTCCTATTTTATCCCTAAAAAAATAGGGATTCGGTTATCATGAAGTTAACTTTATAGTAAGTTGGTCAATTGACCAATACAAACTATACAGTGCTGACACGCAATGAGATATATCATATCCCTATTTGCGTGTTGACGTTATATTGATCAAATGATAAAAGTTAACTTCATGTTAATCACTCCTAAAAAATAAAGTAAATGAGAGAGAGAGGGAGGAGAAAAAGTAACTAATTAGTGCATGGGTAGTAATGAAATTTCAAATCAATATTAATTACCTAACATTAAATTAATGAAAAATTCGTAATACGTGTGATTACTTAAATAACTTATATATTGAAAGAAAAATGATATATATCGATAAATATTTGACGAACTTGAATTACGATCAACGTGAAAAATGGACAAAGGGTCAAAAAAGCTCCTGATGTTTACCCCGATGTCCCACTTGCACCCTAAATTAATTTTCTTTTCCCAAAAGTGCCCTTAACGTTACATTTTTTTGGTAGTCTGTGCCCCTGCCGTTAACAGAAGACAAACGGGGTTAAAATGTGATGACGTGGCAGGCTTAAATATAAAATATATTCTAAAAAAAATAATATATACTCCCTCCGTCCCAAATTAATTGCTCAGTTTTGACTTTTTAAAGTCAAATTGACCATTTTTAAAATTAATTTTTTTACTATTTTTACTAAAATATAGGTGAAGAGATTATAACCAAAAGAAAGTATATACAATTTATTACTAACCTCAATTTTTATAATTTTAGAAATACATTTATATATGCTTAATTATTAATTCTAAAAATAGTCAATTTGACTTAAAAAAGTCAAAACTGAGCAATTAATTTGGGACGGAGGGAGTATCATTTAATCAAAATAAAAAATACTAAAATTCAAAATAAAAAAAAGCATAACATATTTACATCATTTAATCAAAATTATAAAATTTAAATTATTTTGTTAACTAATCAAAACAACTAATTAAATAAAATAAGTTATATAACATATTTACATCAATTAATCAAAATACTAAAATTTAAAACATAACATATTTACATCAAATAATAATTAAAAAAATACTAAAATATTAATTAAAAAAATACTAAAATACTAAAAAAAAACAAATTACAAAATACTAAAATTCATATTTTTTGTTAATTAATCAAAACAACAAAAATTCAAATTAGATCATTAAAATACAAAATTTTTTTGTTAATTAATCAAAACAATAAAAATTCAAATTAGATCATTAAAATACTAAAATTGATATAAAATTTTTAAATTACTAAAATCATAATACTGAATAATATTTTTAAAATTCAAAACCGGAGTATTATGATTATTTTAGTAATTTTTAATATTAATTTTTAAAATCATATCAATTTAAAAATATTATGATGTAATTTGAATTTTTGAATACATTTTTAAAAAATATTATTACATCATCAAATTATAACATATACTATTATGTATAGATTATTACATCATCAAATTATTTATATTATTTATAGCATATACTGTTATTGTAAGACCCCAACTTTTTTATAAATAAAATCGAATTTTCTCTAATTATTATTGTGAATAATAATGTGTTAATTTGATATAATATTTTGGTTATAGGTGAAATGTTTAAATTTTACAAAATAAGTATGTTGTCGGGGAATATTCGTTTGGTCGTGGAATATTCTTTTTGTCGGGAATATTCGTACGACGGCGCAGTCATTTATGGGTCCCATAACAGAATAATGGTCGGATGAAGAAAACGACAAGTTTGAGTTTTTATAAATAACGGCGTAGTTGTTACCGTTAACACTGTTTGAATACCCGGTGGTTAAAATACAGTAATACGCGTGGTTGTACGGTAGCACACGATATTGCACAATATTGATGAATTATTGATCCTTACGTAAGAAGGCACTACTAAATAATTATTATAGTAATTATTGTTTAATATTTTATTTTATTGATTCAATAATTGCTACGTTGATATTTTATATTATTGTTGTTTCAATAATTGTCACTGCACAGTATCTCCATTATCATATCAATAATTCATATTATTTGAATAATATTATTAGATAACATTATTGACAATGTCTAAGAAAGTTATGTCTAAGGAGAGGTTTGGTCACCTAATTGCGCGTCAATAAGGAGAAATCCTTATTGAAAAACTCTCTCTTTCCTGAGAACGACCTAGTTGTCATAATTGTGATTCTGTAATATTATTTATGAATAATTAATTATTGATTTATATGATAAGAAAATATTTATTTTATGTGGATGGATAAAAAAATATTTATTTTGTGTGGATATAAATGAAAGAATTAATGTTGATGTGTTTTATCAGTATTTTGTTGGAATGGAGGTATTAAAAATCATTCGTATGTGGATTTCGGACATTTTCTGTTTGGAATTTAGAAAAGTTTTCTTCTACAAAGTTGTAGAGAATCAAATTTTAATATGAAAAGGACATGAGATTTGAATTTTTCTGATAAAATAGTTATTTATTATGAATTATAGAAGTTTCAAAAAATAAATTATTTTTATTAAAATTATGGGTGGGACTCACTTTTATTTTTAAAACATGTGGGCTAATAAACTATAATACGAATCCATATTTTGATCTTTATTTTTTGAATTCTGCTTCACAATTAGTTATTATGGAGTATTATTGAACTTGAATAAACTGTAATACGAACTCCTAATATTTATCCTTTTATCTCACTGGATTCGTTTTCTCTAAAATATTTTTCATCATCCTCAGTCCTTAATGATGATACTTGAAGAATATCTTTGACCTGTAATGCAAAGATGAATGATTACTTGATGAATATCTTTGGCCCGTAGTGCAAAGATGAACAGGTGTTGAGATGAACATTGTAAAATCCCAACTTTTATGAATAAAGATGAATTTTTTATAAATATCATTTTTGAATATTATTGAGTGAATTTGATATAATGTTATAGTTGTAGGTAATATTTATAAATTTTGTAAAGTACGCAAGTTTTTATATAATATTCGATTGGTCGGTGAATATTCGGTTTAACAGGAAATATTCGTACGACGGCACAATCATTGGTGGACTCCACAACAGAATTATTGTCGGATTGATAAATCGACAAAAATATATTTTTATAAAAATAACGGCGAAAGTTTTATCGTTAGCTATTGAAATATTCGGTAGTAAAAATATAGTAATACGCGTGGTTGCATAGTAGCACAAGATATTGATTATTGATACTTACGTAAAAAGCCACTCAGTTATACTCAATTATTGCTATAGTAATTGCTGCATAGTATCTCATATTATTGATTCAATTATTGTCACAATATCATCTGCATAATATTTTATATTATTAAATCAATAATTGAGATGACAAAGTTATTCATATTATTATTTGTAATATTAACGATGTCTAGAAAATTCTGTTGAGGAGAGGTTTGGTCACCTAATTGCGTAGACCTGGCAAACGGGCCCAAAGCCCGCGGACCGGGCCTGCCCGCCCGCCAAAACCCGGGCTTTGGGCCGCTGTTTTTAAGCCCATCAAAACCCGGGCCTTTTTGGCCCGGCCCGTTTTTGGCCCGGCCCGTGGAGGCCTGGTCAACTGAGCTACAACAACTATTTATTTTTAATGTAATCTTCAATATATTTTAACTATAATTGAAAATTAATTAATAATACTAATTTATAATACTATTACAATTTTAATTAATTGAGATATGTAGTTAATGTATGTAATTAATTAATCGTGTTTGTTTGTATTATTGTTTATTATTAATTATTTTATTATTTTTAATATTTATTATTATTATTTTTGGTGTAACAAAGAGTTTGCAAAAAAAAAATTTAATAGTCGAAGCCCGCGGGCCGGCCCGGCCTGCCCACCACGGGCTAGCCATTTTCAGCCCACCAAAACCCGGGCCTTTTTGGCCCGGCCCGGCCCGCCCGTTTGCCAGGAATATAATTGCGTGCCAATAGGGAGAAATCCTTATCGAAAAGCCCCCTTTTTCCTGAGAATAATCTGGTTGTTAAATATTGTGAATTATAATATTAATGATGAATAATTGTTGGAAGATTAAAAGTATGTTGATTGAAGATAAAATAATTTGTGGTAATATTTATTCAATATTTGATATAAATAAGAAGTCTGTTATGAGACGTTTGTGGAAAGTTTGGTTTATTTTATGGGGGCCCATATGTCATCATCTAAGAGTCACTTTCGCCAAAGTAATTGCCTTTGCCAAACGTCAAACCACTTGTCGTTTCATATTACAGGTGTCGAACCAATTGTCGTTTCACATTACAGGCGTCGAGCAATTATCGTTTCACATTATAGGCGTCGACCAATTGTCGTTTCACATTACAGGCGTCAAACCACTTGTTGTTTCACTTTACAGACGTCAAACCACTTTTCTTTTCACATCACCAGTCGTCAAGCTACTTGCCTCTTCACATTATAAGGGCTAAGCTAGAAATCTTCCATAAATAGAAGCTTATTTCTTCTTTCATTCTCACCAATTCACTACGACTCACAAGAGAATTCTATAGAGAGAGAATCAGAGAGAAAAAAGAAGAGTATTCTGTTACTACACTATTTCAGTATCCAATCTCCTACTAAGGTAAGGTGTATTATTTCTTTCGTATTCGTAAGGAATGTTATTTTTGTTCAATATTCGCTTGAAATAATATTTTCTTCCATACTCTGTAGTATGTAAGTAATATTATTTCGTTTCAGATTTCGAATTCTATAATCGTTTTGTTAAAATTTTAGCTTCTATACTCCATAAAATTAGTAGAATATCCTTGATATTTGCGCTTCATCCAGTATCTTTTCATGAAAATATTATTCTGAGCATTCTTGATAAGTTTTAACTTTTTCATGCCAGAGTACTATTTACGGGGTTACTATTCTCGAAGTACTATTCACGGGATACTATTCACCTGGAGTACTATTCATGATAAACATTGATTCAATTTCGGTCCAAATTATTTTTGGTACAATATTATTCTTGAATTTTACTCCACAAAGCAGTATCATGTTGACAATTTGGACGTTATTGATTTCTGGATAAATTAAATTATAAATCTTTGAAAATTTATTCTTGAACTTATTTTATTGAATTTTTATATCATTGGCATCATCCTCATGTTTATATTATGTTGAAAGTCATCTGTGGCCTGTAGTGCATAGATGGACTTAGTATGATTATGACCAGGGATTATTCGGTATAATCATGACCGTAATATTATAAATGATGTGGTAAAAGTCCTCATTGACCCGTAGTGCATTGATGAACAGTTGTTGGCATGATCATGACTATTGATGAATACACGAATATCCTTGGCCCGTAGTACATGGATAATTTGTAGCCGTGATACTAATGAATATCCTTGGCCGTAGTGCAGGGATGATGTGAATTATTTATTAAGTTGAGTCTCAGCGATAAAAGTGATGAAAATCTTTTAAATAATAGAAGATAATATATTTTATTCTCTACTTGACTCTTCTAATGGATTGCTTGTTCCGCTGCAGTTACTCGGTAGTAAAAGTACAGTAATACGCGTGGTTGCATAGTTACACACGGTATTGATTATTGATGCTTACGTGAGAAGTCATTCAGTTTTGTTCAATTTTTGCTATAGTAATTGTTGCATAGTATCTCACGTTATTTGATTCAATTATTGTCGATATTTTATATATTGTTAAAATTAATAATTGAGACGACAAAGTTATTAATATTATTATTTGCAATATTAACGATGTCTAGAAGTTCTGTCAAGGAGAGGTTTGGTCACCTAATTGCGCGCCAATAAGAAAAAATCCTTATTGAAAAGCCCCCTCTTTCCTGGGAACGACCTGGTCGATTATTATTGTGAATTATAATAAAGATGATAAATGTTGTTAAAATTATGAAGGTGATTTTTATGAAGTTTTGCTTATTTTATGGATTCTTATTTACCAAATTTTCAAAATAATCGAAAGAAAATTATTTAAAGGTGGGGCCCACATGTATGGGCCATATGTGGGCCCCATATGTGTTGGAAAAATAATTTTAGAAATGGAAGAGTATACGTATGGAAGTATATGTATGTATTGAGTATATGGTGGGAGAAAGTGATATGTGAAAGTGATAGGTGTGTGATGTGTGTGTGAGTGAAAAATGGTAGAAAAGTGGTAGTGTGATAGTGATGTGTAAGAGTGTAGTGAAATTAATTTTTGGGTGGGTGGGTGAGGGATTGATGTTGGGTATGGAGGAGAAAAATTAAGTTGTATATATATATATATATATATATATATATATATATATATATTTAGCATGTGTTTATATATATATGTCTTATATTTTAATTTTGCTTGCATCCTATTGGTTGGTGGATTGAATTTTTGCATTAGTGTGATATCAAAACATTGATACGTATATCTGCAGAATTATTTCATCCATGAACAGTGCCCTTCCATTCTCCTATAAATAGAAGCTCATTCCTTCATTATTTCTTACGAATTCACTGAAACTCCAGAGAGAAAAATTATAGAGAAACTATAGAAAAGTATTCTGCTACTTCCCTACTCTTATATTCAGTTTCTTTTACGGTAAGGGGTGTTATTCTTTCTTATTCATGAAGAGAACTGTTGTTATTCCATTGCTTATTATTATGTTGGAATAACCTGTATACGCGGTCTACCCTATACTTGGTGGCATTATTCTATTATTCTGTTGGAACATCCTGTCTGTGTGTTTTGCACCGAACCTGGTTCCGTCTTTATTATTATTCTGTTGGAACATCTTGTATGTGTGTTTTACACCGGACCTGGTTCCGTCTTTATTATTATTCTGTTGTAACATCCTGTCTGTGTGTTTTACACCGGACCTAGTTCCGTCTTTAGTATTCCGTTGGAACATCCTGTCGGTGCAAATTTTGCCTGACCTGGTTCCGTTATTATTATTCTGTTGGAATAACCTGTCTATGCAAAGTACCGCATGCATGGTGATTTCTTTTGTTATTCCATTCTTTATTATACTCAGTTGGTTAAAGTTTTAACTTCTATACTCCATGAAATTAGTAGAATATCCTTGATATTTGCGCTTCATCCAATATCTTTTCATGGAAATATTCTTCTGAGCATTCTTGAATTTTACTGCACAAAGCAGTATCATGTTGACAACTTGGATGTTATTAGTTCCTGAATAAATTAATTCTTGAACTTATTTTATTGAACTCTTATATCATTATCATCATCCTCATGTTTATATTTGTTAAAGTAATCTGTGGCCTGTAGTGCAGATAGACTTGGTATGATTATGACTAGAGATTATTCGGTATAATCATGACCGTAATGTTACAAATGATGTGGTAAAAGTCCTCATTGGCCCGTAGTGCATTGATGGACAATTATTGGTATGATCATGACCATTGATGAATACACGAATATCCTTGGCTGTGATGCATGGATAATTTGTGGTTGTGATACTAATGAATATCCTTGGCCGTAGTGCAGGGATGATGTGGATTATTTATTAAGCTGAGTCTCAGCGATAAAAGTCATGATAAACCTTTTAAATCATAAAAGATAGTAGATTTTATTCTCTACTTGACTCTTTTAATAGATTGCTTGATCCGCTGCAGTTAAACTTGATGTCTATTGTATTTTATCAGTTTAACATTGTTGAAGACTAATGATAATTTATTTTGCATTATCTTAGTCATAATATTTCTTACTGAGCTAGTTGAGCTCACCCTTTCTTTCACTGTTCTCTTCAGGAAATGAGAATATAGCTAGGATGAGTCGGAGAACGGAGTGATGGTCCAGAGGATAGCATTAGTAGTCCTCACTATTCTGTGAAATAGTGTGATAATAATTGTAATGAGGACTCCTTTTGAGTTTGTATACTCTCTAGTAGACAATATTTGTATTCAAACTCACAGTTTATATTTTGTCGTATTGTATACGACAATTGTATTAGTAAGTTATATTTGAATTATGTACCATGTATCTGACGACTCAAGATGGGTGATGTATACCTTTTTTTGGGGGCGTCACAACTTCTATTGAACTTCAGGAGTTAAAGACCCAATTGCAGGAATTGTTAGACATCGGTTTCATTCGTCCTAGTACATCTCCTTGGGGTGCACCTGTTCTATTCGTGAAGAAGAAAGATAGAAGTATGCGACTTTGTATTGATTATCGGGAGTTGAATTATGTCACCATCAAGAATAGGTACCTATTGCCACGTATTGATGACCTGTTTGACCAGTTGCAAGGCGCCAAATTCTTTTCAAAGATCGATCTTCGTTACAGATATCATTAGTTAAATATTAGAACCGATGACATTCCAAAGACGACTTTCAGAACTCGGTACGGGCATTATGAATTTCTACCCATGTCTTTTGGATTGACTAATGCTCTTGCTGCCTTCATGGATATGATGAACCGAATATTCAAGGAATATTTATATCACTTTGTGGTCGTCTTTATTTATGACATCCTCATATATTCCAAAAGTTGTGAAGTTCATGAGCAACACTTGAGGCTGATACTCCAAAAACTTCGTGAAAACAAGCTTTATGCCAAGTTGAAGAAATGCGAGTTCTGGCTTGAGAAAGTAACATTCCTTGGGCACGTAGTATCAAGTCATGGAATATCTGTTGACCCGACAAAGATTGAAGCTATTCAAAGCTGGGAGCAACCTAAATTAGTGACCGAAGTACGTAGCTTTCTCGGCATAGCTGGTTATTATCGGAGATTTGTAGAAGAGTTTTCTCGAATCGCTACTCCATTAACTCAGCTGACTCGGAATGATACAAAATTCGATTGGAGCGTGAAATGTGAGAAGCGTTTTCAAGAACTCAAGACGAGACTCATTTCAGCACCTGTTCTGATAATACCATCTGTCTCGGAGGGATTTGTCATCTACAGTGATGCTTCGGGCAAAGGGTTAGGATGTGTTCTCATGCAACATGGGAAAGTCATAGCCTATGCCTCTCGGCAACTCAAAGAATATTAGAAGAATTATCTTACTCATGATCTAGAGTTGGCAGCTGTTGTCTTCGCACTTGAAATTTGGAGGCATTACTTGTATGGGGAGAAAGTGGAGATCTTTACGAAACATAAAAGCCTCAAATATTTCTTCACCCAAAAGGAACTCAACATGCGGCAACGACGTTATCTTGAACTGTTGAAAGATTATGATCATACCATTCAATACCATCCTGGCAAAGCGAACGTAGTAGCTGACGTATTGAGTAGAAGATCATATGCGGGTACGAGTGCGATATTGTCAACGCAAATGCCCATTTTATATGACTTGCAAAGGATGGAGATAGAGTTAAAGATTCCAGGGACCCATGTGATGATAGCGAATATACGAGTTGAACCGACTTTAATAGATAAAGTTAAAGCTGCTCAAGCTACAGACCTGGAGCTGACGCGTATAAGGGAAAAATTTCAAGAAGGTGTTATGCCGGAAGTAAGAATCGATGAAGAAAGAATACTTCGAGTCAACTACAGACTTTGTGTTTCTAATGACCCTGATTTAAAGTATAATATCATGTTGAAGGCGCACAACACACCGTTTATAATCCATCCTGGGAGTACCAAAATGTATCATGATCTTCGACATACATTTTGGTGGAGCAATATGAAGAGAGAGATCGCGGAGTTTATCTCAAGGTGTCTAACTTGTCAACGAGTTAAGACGGAGCATCAAGTACTAAAAGGTCCATTGCAACCACTTGAAATTCCAGAATGGAAGTGGGAGTACATTACCATGGATTTCGTTACTGGTCTTCCCAAGGTTTCTCAAGGCATAGATGCGATTTGGGTCATTGTTGATAGATTGACCAAGTCGGCTCATTTCTTACCTATACGAGAAACTTATACACTTGAACGTCTTGCTCGTATGTACATAAATGAGATTGTAAGATTGCATGGTATGCCAGTATCCATAGTTTCTAATCGAGACCCAAGATTCACTTCAAGATTTTGGGTTAGTTTGCAAAAAGCTATGGGCACGAATTTACGATTTAGTTCGGCTTATCATCCTCAAACGGACGGGTAGTCAGAGAGGACTATTCAAACTCTTGAAGATCTATTAAGACTCTGTGTCCTTGACTTCAATGGAAGTTAGGACAAGTTCTTACCATTGGTGGAGTTTTTCTACAACACCAGTTATCAAGCAAGTATTGGCATGGCTCCATTTGAGGCGTTGTATAGAAGAAAGTGTCGTTCTCCAGTATGTTGGGATGAGGTGGATGAAGCAACGTTGTTGGGACCGAAGTTGGTACGTATGACTACGGAAAAGATTCAAACGATCCGACAACATATAAAAATCTCACAAGATCGACAAAAGAGTTATGTTGATCTTCATCGAAAGGACGTGGAATTCAATATTGGAGAACATGTGTTGTTACGCGTTGCTCCATGGAAAGGAGTTACGAGATTTGGAAAAAGAGAAAAGCTCAATCCTCAATTTATTGACCCATTTTTAATCCTCGAACGAGTAGGAACTGTGGCCTATAGACTCGCCTTACCGCCAAGTATGTCTCGTGTTCATAACGTTTTTCACATATCTATGTTACGTAAATATGTGAAAGACTCGAACCACATTATTGAGTTAGAACCGGACGAAATAGCGGAAGATTTAACGTATGAGGAGGTTCCTGTTAAAATCTTGGATAAGAAGGAGCATATTTTACGCTCCAAGGTTATACCTCAAGTCAAAATTTTGTGGAGAAACCACGATGTTGAGGAAATAATGTGGGAGTTAGAATCTGAAATGAAATCAAGGTATCCTTACCTCTTCGACATACCACGTACATACCCTAATTTCGAGGGCGAAATTTCATAACAAGGGGAGGTTGTAAGACCCTAACTTTTATGAATAAAGATGAATTTTCTATAAATATAATTTTTGAATATTATGGAGTGAATTTGATAAAATGTTATAGTTGTGGGTAATATTTATAAATTTTGCAAAGTACGCAAGTTGTTATATAATATTCGATTGGTCGGGGAATATTCGGTTTAACAGGAAATATTCGTCCGACGTCACAATCATTGGTGGTCCCCACAACAGAATTATTGTCGGATTGAGAAAACGACAAAAATATCTTTTTATAAAAATAACGGCGAAAGTTTTACCGTTAACTGTTGAAATACCCGGTGGTAAAAATATAGTAATACGCGTGGTTGCATAGTATCATACGGTATTGATTATTGATGCTTACGTAAGAAGCCACTCAGTTATACTCAATTATTACTACAGTAATTGCTGCATAGTATCTCATATTATTGATTCAATATTGTCACAGTATCATCTGCATAATAATTTATATTATTAAATCAATAATTAAGAAGACAAAGTTATTCATATTATTATTTGCAATATTGACGATGTCTAGAAAGTTTTGTCGAGGAGAAGTTTGGTCACCTAATTGCGTGCCAATAGAGAGAAATTCTTATCGAAAAGCCCCCTCTTTCCTGAGAATAATCTGGTTGTTAAATATTGTGAGTTATAATATGTAAGACCCCAACTTTTATAAATAAAGATGAATTTTCTATAAATATCATTTTTGAATATTATGGAGTTAATTTGATATAATGTTATAGTTGTGGGTAATATTTATAAATTTTGTAAAGTAAGCAAGTTGTTTTAAAATATTCGTTTGGTTGGGGAATATTCTTTTTGTCGGGGAATATTCGTACGACGGCACAATCATTGGTGGACCCCACAACAGAAGTATAGTCGTAGTTAGAAAACGACAAAATTATCTTTCTATAAAAATAACGGCTGAGGTGTTACCGTTAAAACCGTTAAAACTGTTGAACTACCCGGTAGTAAAAGTACAGTAATACGCGTGGTTGCATAGTAGCACACGGTATTGATTATTGATGCTTACGTGAGAAGTCACTCAGCTATACTCAATTATTGCTACATCAATTGCTGCATCATCTCTCTTAAATTATTGTCATAGTATCATTTGTATAATATGTTATATTATTAAATCAATAATTGAGACGTGGTGGTAAGTTTAGTTATTTTTTATGGGGGGCCCAAATGTCATCATCTAAGAGTCTCTTCGTCAATAGTAATTACCGTCGTCAATAGTATTTACCTTGGTCAATAGTAATTACCTTCGTCAATAGTATTTACCTTGGTCAATAGTATTTACCTTGGTCAATATTATTTACCTTGGTCAATAGTAATTACCTTCGTCAATAGTATTTACCTTGGTCAATAGTAATTACTTTCGTCAATAGTAGTTGTCTGAATGATAGTATTAGTTAGTAGTCCTCACTATTCTATGTAATGGTGTGTTAATAAATGTAATGAGGACTCCTTTTGAGTATGAATACTCTCTATAAGATAATATTTGTATTCAAACTCACAGTTTATATTTTGTCGTATTGTACACGACAGTTGTATTAGTAAGTTGTATTTGTATTCTGTACTATGTATCTGACAACCCAAGATGGGTGATGTATACCTAATTTTGGGTGCGTCACATAATATTAATGATGAATAATTGTTGGAAGATTAAAAATGTGTTGATTGAAGATAAAATGATTTGTGGTAGTATTTATTCAATCTTTGATATAAATAAGAAGTCTGTTATGAGACGTTTGTGGTAAGTTTGGTTTATTTTATGGGGGCCCATATATCATCATCTAAAAGTCACTTTCGCCAATAGTAATTGTGATGCCCCCAAAATTAGGTATACATAACCCATCTTGGGTCGTCAGATATATGGTACAGAATACAAATACAATTTACTAATACAACTGTCGTGTACAATACGACAAAACATAACTGTGAGTTTGAATACAATTATTGTCTACTAGAGACTATACAAACTCAAAAGGAGTCCTCATTATAATTATTGTCACACTATTTAACAGAATAGTAAGGACTACTAATACTATCATCTGGTCCATCACTCCGTTCCCCGACTCGTCCCAGCTATATTCTCATTTCCTGAAGAGAATAGTGAAAGAAAGGGTGAGCTCAACTAGCCCAGTAAGAAATATTTTGACTAAGATAATGCAGAATAAATTATCATTAGCCTTCATGTGATAACCCCAAAATAGGTCCATTCCACCCAACCCATTCTGAGTCGTCAAATACATGGTACAGAAAACAACTACAACTTTATTACAACAATTGTCGTGCAAAATACAACAACACATATGCTGTGAGTTTGGATACAAATATATACCAAATGTGACTCATGTTCCAACCGTGGACATCACCTCACAATGACACCTTACATAAAGGTATAGTCAAAAACTGTTTTGGAAATTAGAATCTTTGGGAAGTGCTTAAGGAAACCTTCGTACATGAGAGGCCATGCGTCTAGGTTATGATAGATATCATATGGCCACAGAATTATCCTTGGTTTACCCAATAGACCCAAAAAAAAAACGAGAAGATTACTATCATATTCTTCCCAATGGTGAGTCTTCTCTTGACTTATCATTATCTCTACTGTCTCTAATTGAGAATTATACTTCAAACAAACACCAAGATTATATAGGTAATGCTCGTATATATACTCAGCAAGTGGATGAGCACATCCCTGTCTTATGATGACACGAGGTTGTATGTCGTTAGACATCTTGTATGATAGTGGCAAACCACCCTTCCAACGTTGGGTACACCTTACCCTTTTAGATTCACCAAATATAACTACTAAATGAACTTTTCTATACTGCTTCGGGAGAACATCCACAGCTAGAGACCACCGTTCTATTTCCCCGTTACCCTCGCTCGACCCAGCTACACTCTAATTACCTGAAAGGAATTGTGAAGCAAAAGGGTGAGCACAACTAGCTCAGTAAAGAATATCATGACTAAAGATAATTAAATTATCAATAGCCTTCATCAATAATAAATCAGAGATTTAGAACATATGGTAAATGATAAAAATTTCAACCATAGTTGCAGCGGAACGAGCAATCCATTAGAAGAGTCAAATAGACTATAAAGTCTATTATTTTCTCCATGTTAAAAATCCACCAACAATATTTTATCCATGTAACATCACTCAACAGTTCCTTTCCACAATTATATTGAATAACTCATAATCATAATTGTGACTATAAATTTTTCTTCGCACCCAGGACGAAGAATATTTTCATCACCTGTCTTTACCTGAAACATCAAAGATCATGGTTATACCAAATCACAGTTCCTGTTTATAATCATACTAACAAATCCATCTTTGCACTACGGGCCAAAGATATTCATCAACAAACCATCTTTGCACTACATGCCAAAGATATTCATCAACAGTTCATCTTTGCATTACTGGCCAAAGATATTCATCTACAATTCATCTTTGCACTACAGGCCAAAGATATTCCTCAACAATTAATATTTGCACTACAGGCCAAATATATTCATATCTCAAAGAAATATATAATCATTTCAGAATTTATATACACCATAATTATAACCATGTTAATCAATTCATCTTTACACTTAAGCTAAAGATATTCAATTGTAAATTCAATGGTCATGATCATACCAGTCACAATTCAACTTTGCACTACAGGCCAAAGAGAACCCTAGTCATGATCATACCAATAATCTACCCATCTTTACACTCCAGTGAAAGAGAAATTCAACATCAGGGTTATAAAAATGTTATATATGATGATAAAATCAATATAATCAACATATAGATTTAATCTCAAGAGTAATATTCATAAATCAACTATAATTTGGTTAGTAAAAGAAACCAATTTTGTCGTGAATAGTAACTCGTGAATAGTAACTCATGAATAGTAACTCGTGAATAGTAACTCGTGAATAGTAACACCGACTCAAAAAGGTAGAAATTCCACAATAAAATCCATACCAGTATTTCGGTATAATGATATTGAAAAAAATAATATTACTTAAACTTATAAATAATTTATTTTAATTGTTTACACTTTACTAATTAATGCATTTAATCATCATAAAATGCCAACTCTTACAATTTCATCATCAATAACCAAAACCCTCATCAAAAATCTGCATATACCTCATATAGGATTCTCAAGCCATAAAATCCTATTTTTCCAATTTTCTTTCTTCACAAAACATATTTAATTCATTTACTTATAACTAGACCATTTTTATGAAAAATACCAAATCAGTTCCAAAAATATTTTTTTTCTGGGATTTAGCATAATATAGTCCCATAGTGAACATATATTTTTCTCAGAATTTTTAAAAGTCATTTACTATTTTTCATATGGACAAAATAGCCAAATATTTAGACATTTATCAAAAATTGTACTTTTGTCCAAAAATTCTGAAATTTACAGAGTATACTTCTATCATACACATGTACTCCCAATAAAAATTTCATCAATTTTGGAGTTAACCACAAGGAATTATAAGCGGTTACTTTTAAAATAGTCTTTTCTCATAAAATTCATAACTCTCAATCTATACATCCAAAAATCACCATTTTTGGACACAATCAATAAAACTCATCAAAATATCATTTCAAATTTTTCCAGAATTTTTGAAGTTCAGAAAAATTACGAAACTGAAAATCATAACAACCCTTAAAATCCCTTACTATCCCTTACTATCCCTTACTATCCCTTACCTCAAAAGAGCAGTACTTCTGGCTGGATATCCGATATGATGCTGAAGGAAACTTGCACTGATGAATAGAAACTCACCAAGTATCTAAAAACTCATAAAATATGCTTCATAATATAGAGAGAGAAAGAGAGAAAGCTTATGTTTTTGGTGTGATTTTCAATTCTAACTTAGCCCTCTATTTATAGGAAAATTTTGGTAGGTTTGACCTGCAACCTGATGGCTTTACCTGCTACTATTCTCACCCACCACATTTGAAATATAATTCAGCACATTTCTTCACCAACCACAAGTGGGGCCCACCAATTCTAGAATTTTCCACCAAAATGATAAACTCCGAAAATTCAACAATTTCTGAACCAGTCATCTCGTAAAATTCATAATAAATCATACGTTCATTTTTAACGGTTCGAAATTTGTGGGCATATACTCAACTTATATATGTATAACATATCCAAAAATTACCACGATCCAACGGTCGGATTAAAAATTATAACCCCCGCAAAATATCTCAAAAACCCTAATTTTTAATACCTCCATTCCGACAAAAAACCTCAATATTAACTCCTTCATTTTTAACCACAAAAATATATCCCTCATTTATATCCACATAAAATAAATATTTCCTTATCATATGAATCAATAATTAATTATTCACAAATAATATTACAGAATCACATTTAAGACAACCAGGCCGTTCCCAGGAAAGAGGGGGCTTTCCAATAAGAATTTTTCCTTACTGGCGCGCAATTAGGTGACCAAACCTCTCCTTAGACAGAACTTTCTAGACATTGCCAATAATGTTATCTAATAATATTATTCAAATAATATGAATTATTGATCTGATAAAGAAAAATACTGTGCAGCAACAATTATTGAAACAACAATAATATAAAATATCAACGCAACAATTATTGAATCAATAAAATAAAATATTGAACAGTAACCACTGTAACAATTATTGAGTAGTGCCTTCTTACGTAAGAATCAAAAATTTCAAAAATACTATGCAATACCGTGTGCTACTGTGCAATAACGCGTATTACTGTATTTTAACCACCGGGTATTCCAACAGTGTTAACAGTAACAACTACGCCGTTATTTGTAAAAACTCAGATTTGTCGTTTTCTTCACCCGACAGTTATTCTGTTATGGGGCCCACAAATAGCTGCGCCGTCGTACGAATATTCTCCGACAGAAAGAATATTCCATGACCAAACGAATATTCCCCGAAAACAATGATTATTTTATAACCACTTGTTTATTTTCAAAAAAATTCACATTCCACCCATAACTTTAAATTTTTATCAATTTAACCATTTACTGAATAGTAATTATAAGACAAATTGAATACTTTTATTTCATAAAATTCGGGGTCTTACACTTCAATAGTGTTAAACTGATAAAATATAACGAACATCAAGTTTCACTGCAACGGAACAAGAAATCCATTAAAAGAGTCAAGTAGAGAATAAAATCTACTATCTTCTATGATTTAAAAGGTTTTTTAACATTGTTATCGCTGGGACTCAGCTTAATAAAATAATCCACATCATCGAATCACTCCTGCACTACGGCCAAGGATATTCTTACGACCACAATTATCCATGCATTACGGGCCAAGAATATTTGTGTACTCATTAATGGTCATGATCATGTCAACAACTGTCCATCAATGCACTACGGGCCAATGAGGACTTTTACCACATCATTTGTAACATTACGGTCATGATTATACCGAATAATCCCTGGTCATAATCATACCAAGTCTATCTATGCACTACAGGCTACAGATGACTTTCAACATTTTATAAACATGAGGATGATGACAATGATATAAGAATTCAATAAAACAAGTTCAAGAATTAATTTATCCAAGAATTAACAACGTCCAAATTGTCAACATGATACTGCTTTGTGGAGTAAAATTCAAGAATGCTTAAAATAATATTTTCATGAAAAGATACTGGATGAAACGCAATTATCAAGGATATTCCATTAATTTCATGGAGTATAGAAGTTAAAACTTAACCAACTGAGTATAATAAAGAATGGAATAACAAAAGAAATCACCCGGCATGCGATAGACCGCACAAACATGTTATTCTAACAGAATAATAAATAATAGAACCAGGTCCGGCGTAAATGCACAGACAGGATATTCCGATAGAATAATAAATAATGGAACCAGGTCCGGTATAAAACACACAGACAAAATCTTCCAACAGAATAATAACATGACGGAACCAGGTCCGGTGTAAAATACAAAGATAGGATGTTCCAGCAGAATAATAGAAGAATGTCACTAAGTATAGGGTAGACCGCGTATACATGTTATTCCAACAGAATAATAAGAAATGGAATAACAAAAGTTCTCTTCATGAATAAGAAAGAATAACACCCCTTACCGTTTTAAAGAAGAACTGAAATAAAGAAGTAGTTAAGTAGCAGAATACTTTTTTTCTCTCTCTGTATAGTTTCTCTTTTTAGAGTTCAGTGAATTCGTAAGAAATAATGAAGGAATGAGCTGCTATTTATAGAAGAATGGACTGATGATATCCTCAGTTCTAACCTTCAGCTGATGATATCCAGAACGAAGATCGATCTTAGAAAAGAATTGTGCTCCTTGCAACTGGTCAAACAGGTCATCAATACGTGGCAATGGGTACCTATTTTTTATGGTGACATGATTCAACTCCCGATAATCAATACAAAGTCGCATACTTCCATCTTTCTTCTTCACAAATAGAACAGGAGCACCCCAAGGAGAAGTACTAGGACAAATAAAGCCAATGTCTAACAATTCTTGCAGTTGGATCTTTAACTCTTGAAGTTTAATAGGAGCCATTCGATATGGGGCTTTGGAAATGGGTTTTGTACCGGGTTCAAGGTCGATACAAAATTCAATTTTTCGCTCTGGGGGTAGGCCAGGAAGTTCTTCAGGGAATACGTCAAGGAATTTATTAACAATAGAAATATCATTCAAAACTGACGTATTTTTGTTTAGATCCGTGACATGAGCTAAGAAAGCTTAACATCCATTTTTCAATAAACGAATAGCTTTATGGCTTGAGATGACAGCGATTAATTTTAATGGTTTGGTTGCTTGAATTCGCATAATAGGTCGATTAAGAATATGAAAGCTAACAACCTTACGAAAACAATCAATTTTTGCATGATGAGTAGTTAACCAATCAATCCCTAGAATCACGTCAAATGCAAGTATTTTTAATGAAATATGATCGACAGGTAATGTGTGGGTACCATCTTGAACCAAACATGACTTATAAACCGTGGATGTAATGAATGTTTCTCCCAATGGAGTTTCAACAGATAAGTCAAAGTCTAATTTCTCCGGAGTCAAATTTAATCGATGAACGCAAGTAGGAGAAATAAAAGAATGGGTAGAATCGGTATCAAATAAAGTATAGATTTCGTTAGAGTTTATGATAAGCTTACCCGTGATGACTTCATTCGGGTTCCTTACTTTCTGGGAGGTCACAACAAACGCTCTCCCTTGCACTACCGGTTTTGACTTTTCTGGGACGGCCTTTGGTGTCTCCATCCTGGCTGAATTTATTTTTGGTAAACGACAAAATCGAGCTAAATGACCTTCTCTTCCATAATTATAACATGCTTTAGACGGCGTCGCGTAGTTTAGACTGATGTGCCCCTCCCCTCCGCATTTGAAACATATGATAGGTGGTCGTTCTCCTTCCTTAACAACGGGTGCTGGTGCTGACGTCTTTCCATCATTGTTGAATCTCCTCTTCTTGAAATGACCATTCTTATTATTTTGGCCCTGATTACCACCGAAGTGGTTACCATTTCTGGCCTGTTGATTCCCTCCACGCTTGTTATCACTGCTTCGATGACTGCTCTCACTGGTATTATCATTTTGTCGACTGCTCTCTTTTGGTTACGTTGACTCATTATCGCGTTCCACTAACTGAGCCCTATTCACAACATCTGAATACAAACACAGTTTATGAGAAATAAGATGTTGACGTATCTCAGGTTTCAAACCTCGCAAAAACATTCACATCATTAGCTTTTCATTATCCACCAAGTGGGACGCAAACCGGGACAACTCAGCAAATTTAGCCTCATACTGCGACACGGTCATATTATTCTGCTCTAATTTAATGAACTCCACCTCCTTCATGTGACGAACACTTTCGGGAAAGTATTTGTCATTGAACAGCTCTTGGAACTTCTTCCAAGACATCTTCAGTGCGACATGTTGAGTACGCTTAATCGATTCTCACCAGTAATTTGCCTCTCCTCGCAACATAAAGGCGGCAAAGGGAACCTTTTGCTCCTCAGAGCATCCCAAGATATCAAATATCTTGGTGATCTACTTTATCCATGTTTCCGCTATAAGTGGTTTTAGCTCTCCCTTAAACTCCGGTGGTCCCAGCTCCTTGAACTGTTTAGCGGTGACCGTCCAAGAGTTTTCAGTGTTTTCACCTACATTTTGGACAAGAGCCGATCTCGCCTGCTGTTGCATGAACTGCATAAAGCTTCTGAACATTCTATCATTCATCATCTGGTTAGTGTTGTTGTTTGCATGAGGATTGTCACCTTCCTGATGCACATTATCTTGATTATTGATATGTGGTAAATCAACAGTCGCCTGTGCTCCAGTGCTATTCTCAACATTCTCATATGTCATTTTCAGATACTGCCACAAAAGTTAATTGATATGTCATATATTATCATTATATTCTGACCGACCAATTAAATACCATGCAAATAAACTTATATAGGTCATACTAGCGAAGTAGGTCATACTAGTGAAGGAATTCCCCGTCTCTCCCCTCCTAGTTCTATTCTCACATCTTAGCCAGGGATCATATCCCTAAGCTAAGATACCAACTATGACGCCCCCAAAATTAGGTATACATCACCCATCTTGGGTCGTCAGACACATGGTACAGAATACAAATACAACTTACTAATACAACTGTCGTGTACAATACGACAAAACATAACTGTGAGTTTGAATACAATTATTGTCTACTAAAGACTATACAAACTCAAAAGGAGTCCTCATTATAATTATTGTCACACTATTTAACAGAATAGTGAGGACTACTAATACTATCATCTGGTCCATCACTCCGTTCTCCGACTCGTCCCAGCTATATTCTCATTTTCTGAAGAGAACAGTGAAAGAAAGGGTGAGCTCAACTAGCCCAGTAAGAAATATTTTGACTAAGATAATGCAGAATAAATTATCATTAGCCTTCAACAGTGTTAAACTGATAAAATATAACAAACATCAAGTTTAACTACAGCGGAACAAGCAATCCATTAAAAGAGTCAAGTAGAGAATAAAATCTACTATCTTCTATGATTTAAAAGGTTTTTCAACACTGTTATCGCTAGGACTCAGCTTAATAAAATAATCCACATCATCGAATCACCCCTGCACTACGACCAAGGATATTCTTTAGTATTACGACCACAATTATCCATGCACTACGGGCCAATAATATTTGTGTACTCATTAATGGTCGTGATCATGCCAACAACTGTCCATCAATGCACTACAGATCAATGAGGACTTTTGCCACATCATTTGTAACATTACGGTCATGATTATATCGAATAATCCCTGGTCATAAATATACCAAGTCCATCTATGCACTACAGGCCACAGATGGCTTTCAACATTTTATAAACATGAGGATGATGACAATGATATAAGAATTCAATAAAACAAGTTCAAGAATTAATTTATCCAAGAATTAACAACGTCCAAATTGTCAACATGATACTGCTTTGTGGAGTAAAATTCAAGAATGCTTAGAATAATATTTTCATGAATAGATACTGGATGAAACGCAATTATCAAAGATATTCCACTAATTTCATGGAGTATAGAAGTTAAAACTTAACCAACTGAGTATAATAAAGAATGGAATAACAAAAGAAATCACCCGGCATGCGATAGACCGCACGGACAGGTTATTCTAACAGAATAATAAATAATGGAACCAGGTACGGCGTAAACGCACAGACAGGATATTCTGACAGAATAATAAAAAATGAAACCAGGTCCGGTATAAAACACACAGACAGGATGTTCCAACAGAATAATAACATGACAGAACCAAGTCCGGTGTAAAATACACAGACAGGATATTCCAACAGAATAATAGAAGAATGTCACCAAGTATAGGGTAGACCGCGTATACAGGTTATTCCAACAGAATAATAAGAAATGGAATAACAAAAGTTCTCTTAATGAATAAGAAAGAATAACACCCCTTACCGTTTTAAAGAAGAACTGAAATAAGGAAGTAGTTAAGTAGTAGAATACTTTTTTTTTCTCTCTCTCTCTATAGTTTCTCTCTCTAGAGTTCAGTGAATTCGTAAGAAATAATGAAGGAATGAGTTGCTATTTATAGAAGAATGGACTGCATAGTAACTAATCCATGAACGGTCCAGATTGATTTACTTTAATCTGACGGTCCATAATTAAAGAAAAATATTTTAAATAAAATATAATATATTCTATTTATAGAATAACTTTAATAAAGTATTCTGTTTTATATAAAAAGATGTTTCTGTTTTATTACGTTAATAATACGAATAAAGCAAAACTTCATTATCGCTAAATAATTCATATTATTAACTGACAATAATTGAATCAAACTGAGTGACTTCTCACATAAGCATTAATAATCAATACCGTGTGCTACTATGCAACCACACGTATTACTGTACTTTTACTATCGAGTAGTTCAACAGTATCAATGGTAAAACTTTCGCCGTTATTTTTAATAAAATATTTTTATCGTTTTCTCAATCCGACAATAATTCCGTTGTGGGGTCCACCAATGATTGTGCCGTTGTACGAATATTCCCTGTTAAAATGAATATTCCCCGACCAATCGAATATTATATAACAACTTGCGTACTTTGTAAAATTTATAAATATTACCCACAACTATAACATTATATCAAATTAACTCCATAATATTCAAAAATAATAATTATAGAAAATTCATCTTTATTTATAAAAGTTGGGGTCTTACAGTAATTGTATTTACCAGACGTCAAACCACTTGTAGTTTCATATTATAGGCGTCGAACCAATTGTCGTTTCACATTACAGGCGTCGACCAATTATCGTTTCACATTACAGGCGTTGATCAATTGTCGTTTCACATTACAGACGTCGACCAACTGTCATTTCACATTACATGCGTCAAACCACTTGTTGTTTCACATTACAAGCGTCAAACTAGTTTTCTTAGTCGTCAAACCACTTGCCTCTTCACATTGCAAGGGCTAAGCTAGAAATCTTCTATAAATAGAAGCTTATTTCTTCTTTCATTCTCACCAATTCACTACAACTCACAAGAGAATTCTATAGAGAGAGAATCAGAGAGAAAGAAGAAGAGTATTCTGTTACTACACTATTTCAGTATCCAATCTCCTACTAGGGTAAGGTGTATTATTTATTTCGTATTCGTAAGGGATGTTATTTTTGTTCGATATTCGCTTGAAATAATATTTTCTTCCATACTCTGTAGTATGTAAGTAATATTATTTCATTTCAGATTTCGAATTATATACTCGTTTTGTTAAAATTTTGGCTTTTATTCTTCATGAAATTAGTAGAATATCCTTGATATTTGCGCTTCATCCAGTATATTTTCATAAAAATATTATTCTGAGCATTCTTGATAAGTTTTAATTTTTTCATGCTGGAGTACTATGCACGGGGTTACTATTCACGGGGTTACTATTCACGAAGTACTATTCACAGGGTACTATTCACCCGGGGTACTATTCATGATAAAAATTGATTCGATTTCGGTCCAAATTATTTTTGGTACAATATTATTATTGAATTTTACTCCACAAAGCAGTATCATGTTGACAATTTGGACGTTATTGATTTCTGGATAAATTAAATTATAAATCTTTAAAAATTTATCCTTGAACTTGTTTTATTGAATTCTTATATCATTGTCATCATCCTCATGTTTATATTATATTGAAAGTCATCTGTGGCATGTAGTGCATAGATGGGCTTGGTATGATTATGACCATGGATTATTCGGTATAATCATGACCGTAATGTTACAAATGGTGTGGGAAAAGTCCTCATTGGCCCGTATTACATTGATGGACAGTTGTTGGCATGACCATGACCATTGATGAATACACGAATTGTGACAACCCCAAAACAGGTCCATTCCATCCAACCTATTCTGAGTCGCCAAATACATGGTACAGAAAACAACTACAACTTTATTACAATAATTGTCGTGCAAAATACAACAACATATATGCTGTGAGTTTAGATACAAATATATACCAAATGTGACTCATGTCCCAACCGTGGACAGCACCTCACAATGACACCTTACATAAAGGTATAGTCAAAAACTGTTTTAGAAATTAGAATCTTTGGGAAGTGCTCAAGAAAACCTTTGTACATGGGAGGCCATGCGTCTAGGTTATGATAGATATCATATGGCCACAGAATTATCCTTGGTTGACCCAATAGACCCCAAAGAAAAATGAGAAGATTACTATCATATTCTTCCCAATGGTGAGTCTTGTCTTGACTTATCATTATCTCCACTGTCTATAATTGAGAATTATACTTCAAACAAATACCAAGATTATATAGGTAGTGCTCGTAGATATACTCAGCAAGTGGATGAGCACAACCCTATCTTATGATGACACGAGGTTGTATGTCATTAGACATCTTGTATGATAGTGACGAAACACCCTTCCAACGTTGGGTTCGCCTCACCCTATTTTCTTCATCAAATATAACTACTAAATGATGACCACCGTTCTATTCCCTTGTTACCCCCGCTCGACCCAGCTATACTCTTATTACCTGAAAGGAATTGTGAAACAAAAGGGTGAGCACAACTAGCCCAGTAAAGAATATCGTGACTAAAGATAAATAAATTATCAATAGTCTTCATCAGTAATAAATCAGAGATTTAGAACATATGGTAGACGATAAAATTTTTCAACCATAGTTACAGCGGAACGAGCAATCCATTAGAAGAGTCAAATAGACTATAAAGTCTATTATCTTCTCCATGTTAAAAGTACACCAACAATATTTTATCCCTGTAACATCAATCAACAATTCCTGTCCACAATCACATGTATAACTCATAATCGTAATTGTGATTCTAAATTTTTCTTCGCACCTAGGACGAAGAATATTTTCATCACCTGTCTTTACCTGAAACATCAAAGATCATGGTTATACCAAATCATAGTTCCTGTTCATAATCATACTAATAAATTCATCTTTACACTACGGCCAAATATATTCAACAATAGTTCATCTTTACACTACAGGCCAAAGATATTCATCAACAGACCATCTTTGTACTACAGGCCAAAGATATTCATCAATAATTCATCTTTACACTACATGCTAAAGATATTTCTCAACAGTTCATATTTACACTACAGGCCAAATATATTTATCAACAATTCATATTTGCACTACAGGCCAAATATATTAATATCTCAAAAAAATATATAATCATTTCATAATTTATATACACCATAATTATAACCATGTTAATCAATTCATCTTTACACTTAAGCTAAAGATATTCAATTGTAAATTCAATGGTCATGATCATACCAGTCACAATTCAACTTTGCACTACAGGCCAAAGAGAACCCTAGTCATGATCATACCAATAATCTACCCATCTTTACACTCCAGTGAAAGGAAATTTCAACATCAGGATTATAAAAATGTTATATATGATAATAAAAACAATATAATCAATACATAGTTTTAATCTCAAGAGTAATATTCATAACTCAACTATAATTTGATTAGAAAAAGAAACCAATTTTATCGTAAATAGTAACTCGTGAATAGTAACTCATGAATAGTAACTCGTGAATAGTAACTCATGAATAGTAACCCCGACACAAAAAGGTAAAAATTCCACAATAAAATCTACACCAATATTTCGGTATAATGATATTGAAATAATAATATTTCTTAAGCTTATAAATAATTTATTTTAATTGTTTACACTTTATTAAATAATGCATTTAATCATCCTAAAATGTCAAACTCATAAGATTTCATTACCAATAACCAAAAACCTCATCAAAAATCTGTATATTCCTCATATAGGATTTTCAAGCCATAAAATTATATTTTCCAATTTTCTTACTTCACATAACATATCTAATTCATTTTCTCATAACTAGTCTATTTTCATGAAAAATACCAAATCAGTTCCAAAAATATTTCTTTTCTGGGATTTAGCAGAATATAGTCTCATATTAAACATACATTTTTCTCAAAATTTTTAAAACTCATTTACTATTTTTCATATGGCCAAAACCGTCGAATATTTAGACATTTATCATAAATTGTACTTTTATCCAAAAATTCTGAAATTCACAGAGTATACTGATATTATATAGATATACTTCCAATAAAAATTTTATCAATTTTGGAGTTAACCATAAGGAGTTATAAGTGGTTACTTTTAAAATAGTCTTTCCCCGTAAAATTCATAACTCTTAATCTATACATCCAAAAATCGTCATTTTTGGACACAATCAAGAAAACTCATCAATTAATTATTTTAAATTTTTTCAGAATTTTTAAAGTTCAGAAAAATTACGAAACTGAAAATCATAACAACCCTTAAAATTTCTTACTATCCCTTACCTCAAAAGTGTAGTATTTCTGACTGGAATGCAAAGTCGAAGGAAACTTGCACTGAATAGCAACTCTCAAAGTATCTAAATACTCACAAAATATGTTTCATAATATAGAGAGAGAAAGGGAGAAAACTTATGTTTCTGGTGTGATTTTCAATTCTAACTTAGCCCTCTATTTATAGGAAAATGTTAGCACGCCAAAGCAAACTTAACCTGCAACTTGATGGCTTTACGTGGTACTATTCTCACACACCACATTTGAATAAAAATCTCAGCACATTTCTTCACCAACCAAGAGTGGGGCCCACCAATTTTAGAATTTTTTACCAAAATGATGAATTCCGAAACTTCAACAATTTCTGAACCAGTCATCTCGTAAAATTCATAATAAATCATACGTTCATTTTTAACGGTTCAAAATTTGTGGACATATACTCAACTTATATATGTATAACATATCCAAAAATTACCACGATCCAACGGTCGGATTAAAAATTATAACCCCCGCAAAATATCTCAAAAACTCTAATTTTTAATACCTCTATTCCGACAAAAATACTGATAAAAACCTCAACATTAACTCCTTCATTTTTAACCACAAAAATATATCCCTCATTTATATCCACATAAAATAAATATTTCCTTATCATATGAATCAATAATTAATTATTCACAAATAATATTATAGAGTCACAATTATGACAACCAGGTTGTTCCCAGGAAAGAGGGGGCTTTCCAATAAGGATTTTTCCTTACTAGCGCGCAATTAGATGATCAAACCTCTCCTTAGACAGAACTTTCTAGACATTGCTAATAATGCTATCTAATAATAGTATTTAAATAATATGAATTATTGATCTGATAATAGAAAATACTGTGCAGCAACAATTATTGAAACAACAATAATATAAAATATCAACGCAGCAATTATTGAATCAATAAAATAAAATATTGAACAGTAACTACTGTAATAATTATTGAGTAGTGCTTTCTTACGTAAGAATCAATAATTTCAAAAATACTGTGCAATACCGTGTGCTACTGTGCAATAACGCGTATTACTATATTTTAACCACCGGGTATTTCAACAGTGTTAACGGTAACAACTACGCCGTTATTTATAAAAACTCAAATTTGTCGTTTTCTTCATCCGACAGTTATTCTGTTATGGGGCCCACAAATGGCTGCGCTGTCGTACGAATATTCTCCGACAGAAAGAATATTCCACGACCAAACGAATATTTCCCGACAACAATGATTATTTTATAACCACTTGTTTATTTTGAAAAATTTTCATATTTCACCCATAACTTTAATTTTTTATCAATTTAACCATTTACTGAATTGTAATTATAAGAAAAATTGAATACTTTTATTTCATAAAATTCGGAGTCTTACACGAATATCCTTGGCCCGTAGTGCATGAATAATTTGTGGTCGTGATACTAATGAATATCCTTGGGCATAGTGCATAGATGATGTGGATTATTTATTAAGCTGAGTCTCAGCGATAAAAGTGATGAAAAACTTTTTAAATCATAGAAGATAGCAGATTTTATTCTCTAATTGACTCTTCTAATGGATTGCTTGTTCCGCTGCAGTTAAATTTGATGTTTGTTATATTTTATCAGTTTAACATTGTTGAAGGCTAACAATAAATTATTCTGCTTTATCTTAGTCATAATATTTTTTACTAGGCTAGTTGAGCTCACCCTTTTGCTTTCATTATTTTTTTCAGGAAATGAGAACGTAGCCGGGACTAGTCGGGAAACGGAGTGACGGTCCAGATGATAGCATTAGTAGTCCTCACTATTCTATAAAATAGTGTGATAATAAATGTAATGAGGACTTATTTTGAGTTTTAATATTGTTTAGAAGATAATATTTGTATTAAATCTCACAGCTTATGTTGTGTCGTATTCTATACGACACTTAACAGTTATATAAATTAAGTTTGTATTTGTATTCTGTATCATGTATTTGGCGACTCAGAATGGGTGATGTATACCTGTTTTGGGGGCATCACAAACATGACCAACGGGTGATACAAATGAATATCTTTGGCCTGTAGTACAAAGATGAATATTTGATTTAAGATGTATATTGATTGATGTTACAGGGATAAAATATTGATGATGAACTTTTAAATTCATAGATGATAGTAGATTTCATTCTCTACTTGACTCTTCTAATGGATTGCTGTTTTCGCTGCTGTTGTTAATCTAAAACTTGTTGTCTATTATATTCTATCAGATTTTTCTCTGTTGAAAACTAATGATAATTTGTTGTATATTATCTTAGTCTTAATATTCTTTACTGGACTAGTTGACCTCACCCTTTTTCTTTTTGTTCTATTTTTCTTCTTAGGAGGTGAGAATATATAGCAGGAACTAGCCGGGGTATGGAGTGATGGTTCTAGAAAGTTGTTTTAGCAGTCCTCACTATTTTTGTAAAATAGTGTATCAATAATTGTAATGAGGACTCCTTTTGACTTTTAATACTGTCTATTAAACAATATTTGTATTTAAACTCACAATTTATGTATTGTCGTATTTTGCACGACAATTATAGTAATAAAGTTGTATTTATTTCTGTACCATGTATGTGGCGACTCAGAATGGGTGATGTATATCTATTTTGGAGGCGTCACAGTTATGTATAGATTATTACATAATCAAATTTGTATATAGTTTAAAAATATTATTTTGTATTATGATTTTAGTAATTAAAATTTTTTTTATCAATTAGTATTTAGTATTATGATTTTAATATTTTAATGATGTAATTTAAATTTTTGTTATTTTGATTAATTAACAAAATAATTTAAATTTTAGTATTTTTTTTAATTTGATTTTTTTTAGTATTTTAGTATTTTTTTAATTAGTATTTGATGTAAATATGTTATGTTTTAAATTTTAGTATTTTGATTAAATGATGTAAATTTGTTATACAACTTATTTTATTTAATTACTTGTTTTGATTAGTTAACAAAATAATTTGAATTTTATTATTTTGATTAAATGATGTAAATATGTTATGTTTTTTTTATTTTGAATTTTAGTATTTTTTATTTTAATTAAATGATATATATTATTTTATTTAGAATATATTTTATATTTAAGCCTGCTACGTCATCACATTTTAACTTCGTTTGTCTTCTGTTAACGGCAGGGGCACGGGCGACAAAAAAAATGTAACGTTAAGGGTACTTTTGAAAAAAAAATTAGTTTAGGATACAAGTGGGATATCGGGGTAAACATTAGGGAGTTTTTTGACCCTTTGCCCCGTGAAAAATACTCACTCCGTCCCTATTTAAATGACGTTTTAGAGATGTGCACAAGAATTAAGATAATGATTGAAAAACATTAAATATAGTACTCAATTGTCTATAATACCCTTAAATCACTAATTTATCATAGCACACAAGAGTTTAAAGTACTAAAAAAATAAGTAGAGTAATGAAGGATAAATTTAAAAAAATTATCATTAATTCTCCTAAATTTGAACAAACGTCAATTAAATAGGGATAAATAAAAAATTTTAAAACGTCATTTAAATAAGAATAGAGGAAATATACAAAAAAATTAGATATAATAAATTAAAATAAAATTATTTTAATTCTAACTTATCTTATAATCGAACTCATAATTCAGTTAAAAACATTCGCAAATGTGTAACATGATTCATAATGAAAAAGATGCTTTAATAAGTATTTGAGACGAAGTGAGCATAGCTCTAGATAATTAAATAAATAAATAGTGGCTCAACATGGATTTCAAAATTTTTACTAAATTAGAAGAAGCATGAGCAAGACTAGTCTACATTCCAAAATTATACACATGAGCCACGTCATCTACCAGAAAATTCCACCATGTTCGAGAAATTCCTTACAGGGACCCCGCTTTATTCTAGTAGTTTCTCTCTAGAAACTTTCGGTTCTTCCCCTCCATTATCCGCCCTGACCGCCCATCTATAAATTCCCAAATCCTATATTCCATCAAATCCAAAGCAATTCAACTTAAAGAAAGCAATTCCCAAATTTCTCAAGCTAATTTCCCGAAATCCCAATTCAGAAAGAAGCTAAAAATGGACATCAGGTTAATGGGACTCGAAAACCCCCTCTTCCACACTCTCCACCACATTCTCGACGCAACAGACGACTCCTCCGCCGTGGACAACAACAAATCCGTCGCGAACCACCCCACCCGCTCCTACGTCCGCGACGCTAAGGCCATGGCGGCGACACCCGCTGACGTGAAGGAGTACCCCATCTCCTACGTCTTCATTATCGACATGCCGGGCCTGAAATCCGGGGACATCAAGGTTCAGATCGAGGATGATAATGTGCTGGTGATCAGTGGAGAGAGAAAGCGTGAGGAAGAGAGAGAAGGGGCGAAGTTCGTGAGAATGGAGAGGAGGATTGGTAAGTTTATGAGGAAGTTTGTACTTCCAGAGAACGCGAATACCGATGCGATTTCGGCGGTTTGTCAGGATGGAGTGTTGACAGTGACGGTGGAGAAGTTGCCGCCACCGGAGCCAAAAAAGCCTAAGACCATTGAAGTCAAAATTGCTTAAGTCAGAGGAAAGAGATGTTTGGTATCTATGTTGGTTGGTCTGGTTTAGTGTTAATAATGGTGTAATGCCTATGGGTTAAATGCAAAATGCACTAGTGATTGGAAATGAGTGTTATGTGTGGAATTTTAATTTACGCTTTTTATTGTGGATTTAATATTTTAATTAAAGCAAATTTCAAGATTCTATAATTATAGTATATTAATTAAATATACAGAGAATATAATATACATTTATACATTAACAAACTGGACTAGCAATGAAATCGTGCATGGAAATGGTGGCAATTGTGGAGTAACGTATCTAAAAGTGCTCTAGCAATCAAGAGAAGGGAAAGGTAAAAAATGAAAAAGAACGTAAAATAAAATATAGTTAAGACACATAAAAAACAACTAATGGAGTAATATGTTTAGATTAGCTCATACTCCTGCTCAACTAATGACCACTAGACAGTATAGTTTACCGGTGAACTGACATAAGTGTAATTGGACTTAAAGAATTTATTAGTCACACAATACAACTAATGGAGTAATATGTATTGTGTGAGTTTGAGTTTAATATTATAGCAGATATAATTTTCTAGTTATTATAAATAAAAATATATTGTTTGGTGTGAATAATTGTAGAGAAGCATTTTAAGATATATCAGACAATCAGAACTTGTTTAAATTGATAAACTTGAGTATATAGCTTGTTTGTCTTTCGTATAATATCTGTATGATTTAATATTATTCGTTCCGGAATTTTAACATAGACTAACCGGAAATTTCAAAGCTTGATTGGTGATTGAGGACTGAACTTGTAATTCATGCTGGGATTATAATTGAATTAGTTCTTGTCTCCAGGGACGAAACTAAGCTTGGGCTGGAGGGGCAATGGTCCCCCGAAGATTTGAATTTTTTTAGGCCCACTTGTTAATTTATTTTGAGGCCTGGCACAATATGTGTTATAGGTTAACTACACCAGGTTTATCCCAAAATCCAAATCGACAAATCTGAAATCCAACTATCTCTGCTCCGTGGTGGCGTCAGGCGTGGTCCCTCCTTGGCTCTTCCGGAGTCACTTCATTCGTTTGTACCATCATTTTCTCTGTTTGATCATCTACCACTACTACGAAGCTTTTCCAATTTTCCTTGGAGAGGTGAGTTTCCTTCCGCCAAGTTATATAACAATTTTTCTTGAGTGCCCCAAATAAATTTGCTCAGTCTACTTTTCAGTAGCTCTTTATTTTCAATCTGATTGGCCATAAATAATGTCCTTTTGTGTTTTACCAAATTTACTATACATTTTACTTTATGGGTTTGACCAAATAACAGATTCTTGAGAAATTATAAATTTATAATGGTTGTTATAATTGAATTTCCTTTTATGGGGGTTTGTGTTTAAGTGTTTATAAATTGAATTGTTGGGTGTCAAATTTTGGTCAATTATAAGAAGCTTTCTGAGGAAAAGAAGTCTTCTTTATTGATACATGAAGATGTTTGTTACTTTGTTTTAATGGCTGAAGACGAAGTATAAAGTATTCTTGATTGATAATTTGATACACACGAAGATGTTTGTTTTAATGTCTGAATGGGGCTGAATTTTTATGCTGGAACCTCTGAGATTATTGGCTGTTGATCATTAACTAATTACTTTACTAGTACATAATGATATTGATATAGCAAAAACTAAAATAATTACACTGAAGAGATTATTTGGAATGTACAATCAATTGTAATCTAACATACAAAAATAGAACTTCTGGCTTGCTGCATACAAGGATGGGAGTAAAACCCTTACTTATTTGATTGTAAATTTATGTCCTTAAAAAAATTCTTGGCCCCCCAACTCGTCTCCTTTTTGGTCATACTTGGCTTGTTCTCTTTACCTGGATATATAGTCACTTAGCTCAAAGTCTGTCTTCTTAATCATATCTAGACCACTTTGGCCTGCCAATTAACTCTTCTATCTGCATGAACTTGGCCAGTTCTGAACTAGTTCCTGGGTGACGACTTTAAGCTTAAAATTTATTTGTTTTAAGGAAAATATAGTCAAAAGTACAGAAGACACAATTAATAGATGAAATTTTTAATAACACTTGAGGCGTGTGTCGTTAAAAAATTCGTTCAAAATTTTAGTGTCTGGATCATATTTCGCATGTTTTAATGAGGTGATAATACTTCTGGCCGAAAAATGATGGAAAGTGTGCATTTAACAAAAAAGTGATCTGCTAATTTCTTAATTACCTTTTCATTGAAATGTATGCATTTAACAAAATGTAGGACTAACTAAAATGTCGCCATGATAAATCAATTGTAAACTTAATTACTCGTGCTTTGCACGAATTATTTAACTTGTGTGTTATTAAAAAAAACTTGATTATACACCCACACCTAGGGGTGTAAACGAGTTGAATCTCAGCGAACACCTTCATGCTCAGATTCGGCTCGACTCGAAAAAAATGAGTTCGAATTCGACTCGGATTCGATAAGAGATTTATATTTTTGCGCCAGATTCGACTCGGATCATTACTCGGACCTACTCGACTCGTAAGTACTCGATTCGTTTACAAAACGAGTTACTCATTAGCCTTTAAATTGAATTTCGAATATAAACCATTTCACTTAAAACTGAACCACTACATACTAAATTGGTTACTTAACTAATATTTATATATAAAAGTTTTTCACTTTTATTTATGTATTGAAATTATATATAAAGAATGTAATATAAATTGACATTCAATTAATTGATTTATTCAAGTAAAAGTTTACTCAATTTCATACTACACTTTATAAATTATAAAGATTGATACAAATATCACATATTTAGCTTACTAACATGGATCAGACCAATATTCGAATATGATCCATCGAGCAGGTATCGAGTATAGTTCGAGAAAAAATGAAATACTCGAACCCTAATATGAGCGAACAATGATATGGATCAGATTCGACTCGGATCACATTCGAATTCGAGTTTTGGATCATATTTTTGAACCGATTTCGAGTCGAGTACCGAACTACTTGACTCGACTTACACCCCTGCCCACACCCACACCCACACCCACACTCATATACATATGTGTGTTAATTTTATATATGTATGAACACGAAAAGTGGGATTTTGGTCACCAAAACAACTTGTCTGTGGTGACCACCACCCAATGACGTCGTTTTAATTATTAAATTGATGTAAATAACTAAATATTATTCAGTAATATAATTAGTGTTAACATAAAGATTCTTCTACGCGCCTCAATCATAAAAAACGTGTCCAATCCTGCACAAGAACAAAATCACACGTGAAACTTGACGGCTTAGGCCGTCGGAGGATAGCTCCGGTGTGAAAATAAGTATAGGCTGAACAAGACTTAACAACGGAGGTATTTAGTACTGAAAAGTAATAATGAATTGTGTGTACCTGAGAATCAAAGTTTAACCTTGTATTTATAGTGATCACACCTCCTTTACATGCCTTTCTCCGTATGGGAATATGATTCCTCATTAGATCAGATTCCTTAATGGGATCAAATTGAATCTCCTTAAAGAAGGAAGTCAGATTCTATCCTGACACTTTCCTTATAAGTCAAGAATCAAATATAATTAGGAATTTTAAATTCCTTAAAGTTCTATAAATGTCCAAACAGGTTCCTACGTGGGAAGACTTTCTCCTTGTGGATCATAGCCTACCGAATCATTAGATCCCAAATAATCATTTCCCAACATTGCCCCCAATATCCTATTATAATGGAAGAGTTCCTCATTAAAATCTTAATAATTATATAATTAATAAGAATGCAGTAAACCCAACATTAACTGCCTCAATAACGTATCCTACACTCATTACTGGGTCCCTACATCACTCTCATGTCACTCTCATGTTTGCCATCATTACAGCCGCATTCAGATTACTGAGAGAAGTTGAAAAGTCAATCATTTCAAAAGCCATCTCCCCTAAAAACAACCGCCACTTTTTCAGATCTCAACTTCAAAAGCAACTAAGAGCTCTCTCTACAACCTTTTCTTTCTCTCTGCAAATCCGTACATCCGACAAAATTACCACTGATTCTCCCATGGCTACCCCAAACCTCCCAAGTTTTGATGTCCCAAAGACCAACACTGTAAACGCCACCGTCTCTACGACTGTATCAATTTCATCCACCACCGGTACTGTCGTTACCACTGACTCTACCATAATTAATTACCACCACTACCTCCACTGCCCCCAAGCTCCAGTCCTCTCTCAGGCTTAGCTTGATATACCAAAAAAAATGATTAAATAATACTCCAATGAAGAAGCTTTTTCCCACATTAACATTGAATCGTCCATCACTGCCGAAGACCTTGCGGAAATACTAGAACTATATCGTATTATGGCAACCTACGACCTTTGAGCCGCTCTCCCAACCGAACGGATGTATTACCGACCCAATGGGTGGACCCCTATCGCCCTCACCCCCACAAGAACGGGTTTCGCCTCCCCCTCCACTCCTTCATTATCACCCTTTTAGGATTCATCGGAGTCAGTCTAACCCAAATGGTGTCGAACTCCTACATATACATTGTCTCGTTCATTGCCATCTGCCATGAACTAGGCATTTCCCCCACCATCGACCTCTTTTTCTCATTATTCTCGATGAGTCGATCCAGGAAATTCAGATTTCGACAAATAAACAAACAACAAAGTAAAGTGATTGAGAATCAGTTTCTGATGAAGACCCCTTCAAGAAACAAAAGATGGCATTCTCAGTGGTTCTTCATCCAGGGCCTTGATACCCATCAAATTCCTGACTGGGTCGAAGCCTCCAGGCCGAACGTTGCCATCAAGGAGTTATTGCGGAGTCAACTCGAAGAAATAGTGAAGACCATCGAAAGAATACCAACAGAAGAATGGAACCCTGAACTTCTGAATAGCCAGGCTTGGTTGTATTCCTGAACCAATCAATTAAATCATAGTGTTTTAAATTCCCTTTACTCAGTTTCTTACTTCCCGTAGTTGAAAGTAGTATGTACGCAAGTCAGTCATATTTGATATGATGTTGCATATACTTTGTAATCTTTTTCGTTTATTAATAAAATAATTAATTTATTAAAAGACATTTTACTTTATCTACATGGTGGTGTTATATTAAATGTGATAAACTCATAGTTATGAGCAATGCTTTTAGAATCATGATGATGATCATGCTAATGAGATCTAAATTCTAGATAGCTCACAAACTAAAATCGTTCCTAATCGTTGGATTACTAAAAAGGGGATTAGTGAATCCGGATAGATTGGTACATACGTTACTTGCTCTTAGGAAGAGGATGATTGATCTCATAATCATTTGGATGGATACACTAAAACAATTGAAATCAACTATTCCAGATTGTTAAATCAACCATTAGTTCAATTTCACTTGATGCTTTACTTAGAATGACACACTTCCTTTTAATTTAAATCAATTATTCCAGATTGTTAATAAAGAACACGACAGTAGATATAATCATCTCTTAATGCATTATACACATATCAACTTAAATCCACAATTGATAGAATTAAGTAAAACACCCTAATTAACTAATCCACTATATTTGTGAATTACAATTAAAGAAAATTTAATCACAAGTTATGAAACTACGTGCGATGCGTAGGTATATCTCTATCCTAAGCATAAATTATGAGTCCCATCATCATGCAGAAATCACAATCACACGCTACTATGATTAGGTCTAAATCCATATTCCATCTCTCTATTTTATATGGGTTTTCAAGTAATTGGTGATCAAGCAATTCATTAATTAAGCATAAACCATAGTAGACAAATCTGAAAATAGTCTCACTGAATTAATATAGAAGCATGTCAATCTTCGTTACACAGAAAGATCCATTGTAGACTTAAAGAGTAAATTAGTTCATGATAGATGAATAAGAAACTGAAATCCACAAAGATACTAGCATTCTGAATACAAAGATAATAATGAAAAAAAAGAATAGAAACTGTAAGATCAACTGCTGCTCTTCTTCAATCTCCTTTGCATTCTTTGTGCTAAAACTCTATTTCAATCCTCCAAAAATGTGATAAACAAAACTAGGGTTGTGTATGATCATCAATTGACACACCCTTAATGTCCTCTATTCCCCTGTATTAACCTTCTCTGTCTTTCCAAAACGCGTCTCGAATCCTCGCACAAAAATCTCCAGAATCATAATAGAACAAGGAAAATTTAAGTTGTCTGCCGCGTATCTCGCCCAGGCGCACATTTCCTCTTTCATCAGCGAGTGTTCTCCGAACATGGTTCAAAGAATCCTTTATCTGTTGCAATATAGTGGTCTGATCCGTATTAAGTGGGGTGAACACCTTGTTGACCCTTTGGTTTGGGAAGGGTGGACGGCCTCCTCTCGAACCCCCGTTATTATAATCCTTCTTTTAATTATCTGTTTTGCCATTATTGTCTGATTGGGGATTGTTGTTCTTGTCCCGATCTCTCGGCTTCTCCACGATGTTTGGTTTTAGACTGCCCATTGCCTCTTCAATCGCGATGAACTCCTCGGCTATGTCATAGACCTTTGACAAATCCTTCAAGATGTTGAACATCAAGTTCTTCACTAATTTCTGAGACCTCACCACGTCTAGTCCGGACCGGAAATACCCGAGGGCTAGATGCCCATCTAATTGCCTCACCTGTCCGACCCCTTCACGGAATCTCTTCACGCACTGGCCAAGGGACTCATCGAAATACTACCGGATTTAAACTAGAGAACCGATAGTTTTCCCCTCCTTTTATTGCTCCCGAAGCGGTAACATAGCTCCTTCCATGATGAGATTGAGTTCGGCTTCAGCGATGTCATCCACTGTCGAGTCTCCTTCCTCAAAGGTGTAATAAATATTTGACATTTGGAGGCATCAGAATAGTCATAATATCTCATCAGCAGGTCATACACCTGTCTATGCTTATATGGATCTCCCGTTCCATTATAACTTTCCATGTGTGGGGCCTTTATATGCGGATCGTCCCGAACCCGATCTATCTCTGGAGAGAACGCTGATGTTGGGTTAATCGGAGTCTCCTTCTGATTGGGAATCGCTAGTCTCTTCTCCAGTTCTGCCAACCTCCGGACAAGTGTCTCGGTTTCGTTTTTCCCAGGGATGACTCACCTATCCCGGTCTCTGGATTTTAGAGAGGCTTCTCGCTTTCTCTGTTTTGACCTTCCTCTACTTCCACTGTTTGCTTCCCAAGAGCGACTCATACGCTCTCTTCTTTGCCTGCTCCTCTCCCGAGAGCGGCTTTAGGGCCTGCTCTTGTCCTGTCGAGAACTGTCCGAACAACGTGTCCTGGATCGATTCCTGGGCAACGCCTCCCTACGTCGATCACATGTAGAAGACACCTCCTCCCCGTTCAGCAATGCCAACTGTGCATCCAACTCCTTTCGCTGAATACGTACGGAGGGCTTCGGCGGCCTCCTCATTCTCCCGAACCTTTTTGGCCAAGATCAACATCCTCGACACGACTGCAATGTCCTTTCTCCTTCCTTGCTGTCGAGAACAACCGACGTTTGACTTCAGCCGCCTGAGTATTCTTTCGACCCATTGATTGACTGCGGGGTTCGAGTTTGTCCAAGATTTCTTTGGATAAGCCCAATATGTCCTTGACCGAACCCTTGGGCTGAGCAGACGGGTTGGCTGTTGATTTTCCATGTCCAGAAACCGTCTTACTTATTGCCATTACTCCTAAACAATTTTTTTTGTGATTGAAGAACTCCTATCACTTAAACTGCTCTCCTTCTAGCGCAAATGTTAACGTTAAGATTCTTCCACGAATCTCAATCACCAAAAGTGCGTTCAATCCTGCACAAGAACAAAATTACTTGTGAAGCTTAACGACTTGGGCCACCGGAGGATAACTCCGGTGTGAGAATAAGTACAAGTTGAACAAAATTTAACAATGAAGGTATTTAGTGCTAGAAAGTAGTAATGTATTGTGTGTACTTGAGAACCCAAGTTTAACCTTGTATTTATAGTGATCACACCTCCTCTACATGTCCTTCTCCGTATGCAAATAAGATTTCTCATTAGGTCAGATTTTTTAATGGGATCGAATTGAATCACTTTAAAGGAAGGAAGTAGGATTCTATCATGAAACTTTTCTTAGCAACCAGAAATCAAATATAATTAGGAATTTTAGATTTCTTAAAGTTCGCTAATTGCCCAAGTTCCTCCTCCACGTGGATCATGACCCACCGAATCATCCGGACCCAAATAATCATGCCCCAACAATTAGTAAATTGTCAAAATTACCCTTAAAAATACAAAGTGGACAGATAAATTAAACTTTTATTTTCATTAAAAAATATATTTGCTGCTACAATCGCAAGGCAGCTCCAATTCAATGGGAAATTAAATTAAATATGTTAACAAATACTTAATGGAGCAAATTGAATATTAAAACAAGGATGCAATATCTAGACCCTAAAGGGCAACAAGTTGACATCTAAATCATCTGGAATTGGACATTGAGATGGGAATTTCGGAAGGAGGCATGCAATGTGTTTGGCAGTTTCCAAATATGATGCATATGTTCTTATAATCCCAATATTTTTAGTACTTGCGATTTCTGGGTCTTCAATTTCGTTTTTCGATTCGATCAAAGTCTTGGCTAATAGTAATGGCAATAATCCATAGTTTTCCTTTCCTTGGAGAGTTGATTTGAAGGCGTTTTTCTTAGAGGTCCAGGCGCCAGTTTTCCAGTTGAAGTGGTACAACGGAAGGAACCGCTGGCCATAAATGGCCGTAAATTCTAGTGCAGCTAAAATAAACTCAAACTCTTCATTTGACATGTAGTAGGGGAAGCTGATCCTTGTCCAACCAGGCTTCACTACAGTGTAACCCTATCATGAATACCAAGAGAATTGATTGAAATTAAAAAGTTAGTTTTCAATTAATATAATATATATGCATACATACATACATAATAATGTTGAAAGTTGTCTACTTATATATAATTAATCATCAAGTGTGCCATTTAGAATCATAATCTGTTAATCGTTAACAATTAATCAGTAGTATATACTCACCTTTTGAACTGCAGATCTAAAGGCAAGTGATAGAGGTTCATCAACATGTAGCAAGCTATGTGCATATGGTCCAGCACAAGCACAACCGCCTCGAGCTTGGATGCCAAACAAATCATTAAGGAGTTTCGCAACAAATGGCCCATGCAGAGGCTTGTTACCAGTCTCTCTCCACAGGTAAATTAGCCTATCTATATCCTTTTCTTGTATAGTACCATCAGTGTTCATGTCATTTGACGGAGTGTATGTAGTAGTAGTATATACAAGGAAAGATATAATAGCTTGCCTATTTTCACTTGTATTTCCTAACACACGTATGTTTGGATTTGGAAGAAGCCTTTGTAGTGCTCTTTTGGCGAAGCTGTGTTCTTGCATATTCATAGCTTTGTAACCAATGTATTCTTTTATCCAGAATGCCAATGCTGCTCTAATTTTTTGGATGATTGGTTGAGTTCCAGCATCTTCCCTTTCTTCTATGTCTTCCACATATAATGTATCCTGAAATTCATGAATTAAAGTTCATATTTGGCAGAAAAATGGTCATTTAATTGTTAAATATATATTGAAATGAAAGTTTGATTATCATTAATTATGATTTTACTTTTATTATGTGCATTTCATGATGGTCTCAACTCTCAAACAAAAAAACTTAATTGAAGCATGAATAGTCAATATATATATATATATAGTACCTTAAATTTGTCAAAATATGCAGGTTTACTCCTCAATTTACATATTTGGCAAAACGGTCCTTTGTGGTACATTTACAATTATTCTACATGAGACAATCTGCACTATCAAATCAGACAATTTTGCACCACTAAATGTACCACACAAGGGATCATTTTGCTAAATATGCAAACTAAGAACTAAACCCGCACATTTTGACAAACTATGGTGAAAATTTAATAATTTAGTCTAAATATAATTAGCTGGTTTTCTAGGAAAAAAGTGGCAGTATCACTTTGTAAAGTCTTAATAAGGTGATTTGTCTAAACCAAACAAAAAAGTGTTAATACTATTACACTTACCTTTTCATTGAAGCCATTGACAAAATCAACAGTCCCTCCTCCACAAGTTGATGGAGAAGACTTGAGCTGGTATAGGGCCTTGCTCATTAGTAGGATACCGGGTGATCCTGGCCCTCCAAGGAACTTGTGTGGGCTGAGGAAAATAGCATCATACCCATCTATCTCCCCTGATCTCATGTCAATCTCCACGTACGGACCACTGTATTTACATATATAAAACCATTAATCCATAACTTTAATTAATGCATACTATACTAGATTAAGATACATAACATGCAATAATTAATGATGTTAAAAGTATGCTTAATTGACTTTTTATCAATTAGTAATTAGTAGTAACTAATTAATAGGCATGCCCATGCACAAATATAATTGACCAAGGGAAGGATCATATCTCGAGTTTTTCTATCATTTGCAAAAATTTGGTACATGTTTTTCAATAGTAATCAACAATATATATGAGAGATCGTCTTTGTTCCAAACTACAATTACATATATATATATATATATATATATATATATATATATATATATATATATATATATATATATATAGTAGGCAAAAATTCCAAAGTGTTGGGCTAACATTAATATTTACAAAATATATTGCCCGTAGACCTGGTAAACGGGTGAGTTGGGCCGAGCGCGGGCCGAGCCAAAAAGGCTCGGGTTTTGGTGAGCTAAAAATATGAGGCCCGTGGCGGGCTGGCCCGCGGGCTTCTCCCTTTAAATTTTTTTTTTTGCAAACTATTTGGTACACCAAAAATGATAATAATAATAAATATTAAAAATAATAAAATAATTAATAATAAAGTGTTGGAAGCATTTTGAGTTGAAAGCTAGACGCGTAATCAAGGGTTGTTTGCCAACTTCAATTTCTCTAGCATTTCATACATAAATCTCTTGTTTTTTCTTTGGATCTTCTGCATGGCTACCATCATTAGTTCATTACTAATTTGCTCACTTCTTTCTATATTCTTATTTACGAATATAAGTTATAATACCATCTACTCTTTGTATCCAAATATGCCCTCATCTTTTATATTATATTCCACCAATATACCCTCTTCTTTTTAAAGGTTATGTACGCATTAAGTTTGGTTAGCCTAACTTTATTTTTTTTTCATTAACCCAATTTAGGTGTTACAATTTACAAGAATTATGTGAAATGCATAAACTATATTTAATTAATTTTCCAACAAACCTAGTCAAAAATAAATTTAAAAACTCTTGTTACTGTCGACTATGAATCCGCCATTGTCCAGATATTTTTAAACTCTTGTTAGCAAAATGTATTTATTGTACATTAACTCTTAATTATAGTTTTCAATTATAGTTAAAATATATTGAAGATTGCATTAAAAATAAATAGTTGTTGTAGCTCAGTTGGTTTGAACTCTTATTTATTTACTTTTAAATCTTGTGTTCAAGCCTCACAACCCACAAGTAGTAATATTTTATTTTAAAAAAAAAAGTCATGGGCCACGGGCCTGGCCAAAATGGCCCGGGTTTTCGTGGTAAAAAATACGGCCTAAAACCCGGGTTTTGACGGGCCGGCCTGCGGGCTTTGGACCCGTTTACCAGGTGTAATTTATTTTTTTAAAAAAAGTCATGGGCCGGGCCAAAAATGGCCCAGATTTTCGTGGGCTTAAAAAATACGGCCTAAAACCCGGGTTTTGACAGATCGACCGGGCTGGCCCGTGGACTTTGGACCCGTTTATCAGGTCTAATCGTCCGCCCAACTATTTGGCGGACTTTAGTCAACTTTGGTGGTAAATATTTTCCCTCACACACAATTTGACGTGTTATAAAATTTTAAATTATGTTATTAATGACTGTTTTGACTTTTCGCAAATTTATGATATATAATACGTACCTTGCGGCGAAATCGAAACATGCAAAACCTCCATATTGATGAAGTAGAGAAGCTAGGCCTCGCGTATCCGAATAAACCCCAGTTACATTACTACAAGCTGAGAAAGAACCCAATATTGGCCTGTTGGTAACCCGATAATGCTCAAGTTTGAGCTTTAAAGCTTCCATATCTAACAACCCCTCCCTGTCCAAACCAATCTCCACTACTTCTGCTAGCGTTTGCCTCCATGACAGAATGTTGGAATGGTGCTCATATGGTCCAACAAAAACAACCCATTTTTCTCTACTGCTTAGTATTTCTAACACCCTTTCCCTCATAATTGATGGGATGCTGATTCCCATAACTTCTTGTAGTCGTTTTATCGCCGCTGTTGTGCCTGAACCACAGAAAATTAGCGCATCATCTGGTCCGCCGCCTAAGCATTTCTTGACATACTCGGTCGCTTCATGCACCATGGTGGTTGTCCGGTGGCCAACGTAGCTGTCACTAGTGTGACTATTGCCTATAGGCAAAAAAGTTTGTCTTAGCCAATATATAAGTGTAGCCTATAGGAAAGGGCATTTTTTATATATGAAACCATAAGGTTATGCAATTAAAATAGGGAAAAATGTATATGTAGTACATAGTCGTATATGGCGACGGTTCAACTGTCGCTATATATATTCTGGTCTATGGGTTCAACCGTCGCTATAGTCCAAAAAAATGACTGTGTACTACAGCTGTGTATATACATATAACCCATTAAAATATATGTAAGAGTGAAAATTAATGTTAACTAATTAATTACCATAGAAGGGAAGCACATTTTTGATGATATAATCTTCAATATAGTAAAGACAACGGCCCGAGGCAGTGTGATCAGCGTACGTGAGCCTACGAATTCCGAAAAGTGTATGAAACTCCGTATCGCCACCGATAACTTGAGATCTCAGCCAAGATAATTTCTTCTCCATGGAGTCGCCTATCAGAACACCCTTGTCTAAAATCAGAAATGATTTGAGTCGACGGCTCAGATCATTCAGCGACTCTAAAATAAGTGATCTAGGTGAGATCACCATGGCGCTAGTGCAATTTTCTTTGTAGTCTGTCTGTTCTTTAAACATGGGGTGCTCAAATGCCATGCTTAGAATATGGAGGGTAGTAAATGGTAGTTTAATTATGCCTTTGAGAATAAATAGGTGAGAGTTGGTATTTATAAATTATAAGAGTATAAATAGTCAAGAATTTTAAAGGGTCAGCTGCTAAGGAAATCTGGAGGAAGTAAAATTATGTGTAGCCTTTAAAACATACGGGTTTGTAATTGGTCTGTGGGTTTAGACCAACTAGTACTACCCATGGTTAATCGTTTTATAGAAACATACTTGTGAGTACACGTATAGGTATGCACCGAATCTTATATTAATGTAAGAGTAATGCTACATATACAAATTATTTTATATACATTTTATAAATTGTTGATGTGACATACTCCATTTCAGCGTATTGATCAACAAATTGTTTCAATGTAGTCTTCGGCCCCACACAATATGCTGAGATAGAGTATGCCACACCAATAATTTATAAAATATTTATAAAATAGCTTATGTTTCTAGCATTATTCATTAATGTAATTATAAAACTTATCAATACAATTTTTTCTAACCCGATCCCGTATCTTTACACACAAGGCCTAGCTAATTAGAGCGTCTTAGAATCAATGTTTTGAAACCCGGTCCCAACTTGTCGATTCAACTGATTGAAACGGGAACCGGTTTTATGTTTAATCCGATTTGACCCAATTGAACCAGTTTTTTATATCAAATTTTTTTAAATATTAAAATTAATCACTTTTAGTAATATTGTAATTTAACTTTATTATGTTTTAATTCATAAAAAACGAGATTTTTTAAAATTTTATTAATTACTAATAATATATATTTATAACATTACCGATTCAATAACGATTCAATTAAGATTGTAAACGAGCTAAACAGTTCGGGCTCGACTCAAAATAATACGAGCGAGACTCGGATTCGTGAATAATGATCCAAATCTGAGCATAAAAAATAGTTCGAATAAAAATATGAGTAGAATATGAGCAAGAGATTATACTCGACTTGTTTAAAATTCAAATTACTCAAATTCTCAATTGCGATTCGATACATACTCGATTGATACATATTGGATTAGATACTCTATGCATTCTCTTATAATATATACAAAATTAAATCAAATTAAGTTAATTAATTATTATTATTTTGTTTTATTTTTATTTTTAATTGTGATTTTATATTTGTAAAGTGTAATAGTAAATATATTTTGCCATTTCTAAGTAAAATAACAAATTCAATTTATAATTATATTTATTATAAAACTAGTTATTATATGGACTCGAATTCGAGCTTGAATTTGAAGCTCGCAAGTAGTTTAGTTTGAATATAATTTGATCGAGTCGGATCGAATTCGAGTAATAAATATTCGAGTCGAGTCGAATCTTAGTAGAATTTTTTAAATACGATTCAAATTCGAGTCAAATTCGAGTATGAATTTAACGTTCGCTTTAGTTCGACTCGTTTATATACTTAGATTCAACCATTGATTAAATAAATAATCCATCTAGCCGATAATTTTTTCAATTCGATTATCGGTGCGGGTGTAAAAATATTGTTCAGAATTAGTTAGTAAAAGTTTGAGTACTGTATGTATTGCACTGCCACGGATGGATGTCTAAAAGTCAGCGTACCAGGTTCCAATCCAAGGAATTGGAATGGTCACCGACTCACCACCATTATTTACAAATTTTCTGTTGGCACTAATTGTTTTTTACCAGCAAACACGAAAACATTTGTTGCCTGTCTTTCTCGTCTCCGTTGGCGTTAATTACATATTTAATACTCTATCCGTCCTCAAAAAATGATTGAAAGTATAAATTTTTGTCCAAAAACAAATAAATAAGATAAAACATATTAAGTGAAAAATAACTAAGTTATTTAGTATGGTCAAAAAATTACTAAAGGTATAATTCTTTATCTGTAATAAAATAAAATAAAAATAAAAATTAACCAATCTAGATTGTAGCCGGCTATGGCAATTGTCACATAGCCGGATTTAGGGCAAACTTCTAGTAGGGATCTGATTACCATAAAATTTTATGGTAAATTGGTTAATTGATCAATACAATACTGACAAACACACAGAGATCACCTTCCGACCTGTATGTCGACACTGTATTGGTCAATTGACCATTAGATAATATTTTTAAATAATCAGTCTTATATGTATGTATATGTATATATGTATGTATGTATGTATGTATGCATGTATGTATGTATGTATGTATGTATTACTTGAATTATGTATAATCTCTCAACAAACCCATCAACCATGGTTAATAATTCCACTATCAAGTCTTAAAAGATATTTAGCATGAAATTTTAATATGATTTAAGGGGATTAAGAAATTTTGTGAAGGTTAAAAGTTTGGGTAACTTGAATTTCCGTAATATTTCTTCTATCGATCACTTGCTTTTGCAAAATACAAAAATAAGACGAAAATAGTACAATTTTTTTTAAAAAAAACTAAAATTTGGTAAAGGAAAAATATTGTTTCACTTGGATTATAAGATGTATACAATACAATTTTTTTATATTTTGAATTTACATAAATCAAATAATAAAGTTGACAAATTATAATTTCACTTGGTTATATTCCATGAGTCCGGTCAAATCTAAATGCCACAACTACATCCTAACAACAAAAGAAAATATGATTGATCATAGCCATTACATTAATTATATTTAATAATTTTAAATTCCAATCCAATTTTCTTTATATGTAAAATATAGTAGTATTAACGAGTGGTCTTTGACAGAGTGGCATGAGCCAACTCATGATAACCATGAGGTTGGGGTTGGAGTCTTGGTATGTCAAGAAAGGATATGTGCTTTTAAAAAATTATTAACATAAAATTATCAAAAAAAATATAATTGTATTCTTGAAAGACTCACAATATATTTTAGTTCTTACCTTTTTGGAGCAATTTTTATAATGAATGTTGCCGCAACTGAACTAAAATCCTAGATCGACCATTGAGTGGGGTCCATTAATATAAAAAAATAAAAATATTTATCATTATATAGTTTATATAATATTGTGAGAGGATAAATTTGAAACTTTTTTTCCTTGATTTTTTTTACTTTTACTTTTTTTTAATGTGTAAATTGTACTTTACCCGTAGCATATACTAGCATTTGGAGCACACGTGATGTTCGTGTAAAATAAATTATTAGTTATTACTTCCGTTCCAAAATTAAAAATACAATTTAACTTTAAAATTAGTTTAACTCATAAAAATTTAGAATAAAATAAATGTTGTGATTAATAATTTTTGTTATATACTATACAATTATCATAATTAGATAAACTAAAATTAAATAAATTCACATCAATTTGATGTTTAATATGTCATTGTTTGACCTTAAAAGTCAAATTATATATCTAATTTAATTTTAGAATGAAGAGAGTAATAAACATAATTTTTCAAAAAAGAAATTTAAAATAACAAATATTATAACATAAGTTAATAATAAACATATTGTCAACATGATCAAAACCCATCCAAATATACTAAACTACATCCAATTAGTAGAAAACTTAATAAAAAAAGATAAAAGACCCGAAAGTACTAAATAATCATATTATTCTATATATTCTATGGTTCATGTTATTCTTCACTGGAACAAAATTTATAATTTGATACATATACATATACGTATGACAAGCATACAAGTTCTATAAAGAATCAAAGAACCAAAAAACAAGCAAGTCTAGTTACAAAAGTAGCCCAGCACCAGTCCTGCATTCTGAAGCCTTGTCTTGATAAATTGAAGCATCCATTGCCTTGCAACTTCTTTCAGCTTAAAACTGCAAGCTGAACTACTGTCAATGCTATCCCGATGCGATTCTTGAACCACATATACATTCTGGGTATGGATTTTGGTAGAAGGATTCTTCAAACCTGAACCTTGCTCGCCCTTTGATTCCCGGAGGAGCACCGCCTCTTTTCCTGGTAGCTCCATGCCTATAATTTCATTTTACGGAATAAATTAAACTCTCTGGTTTTCCGGGGGTATTTGAAAAGGCTTCAAAGTTTTCACAATTTTTTCTTGCATTCTTTTTACACGGAAATTAAAACAATTTCTTTACACACTTCTAGCTACTAAACATATCTTTACTTCTTAATACCAAGTCCATATTTGGGACTTGGAAAAGCGAGGAAAAGGAAATGATAAAAGAAAAGAAACATAAATGTAGAAAAAGGAGAAGATCATATATCTTAACAAACCTAAGTCTCAACTATATATACTTTTAAAATATCAGGTATCTAATGAAGGTCCAATTATTTTTTCAGAATACATTTCCTTTTCTTTCCCTCACATTTACCAAGTTCCAAACATAGCCTTGACTTTCCACATATTTCTCCTAAAATTCCTCTTAATCATTCTCATCAAAAGATTGTTCAATTGCAAATAAAACAGTAAAACACTGCACTTCTCCAGTCCAATCAATAGAACCCCTAAAAGAATAAAATTGATTATTATTTTATAACCAAAACAATGACTGAGAAATTTTTAATCAAATTACCTATTCTTGTGCAATTTCATCACAAGACGAGACAATGACGAGCTGTCTTTGAGCTGTCCACTCTCCAGCTTATCAAATATGTCAACAAGACCTTTCCTGCAAATCATGTTTCCAGATGCCAGTGGCATTAGAAATATGAATTTTTTTATAAAAACAAAAATCAGAAATAAAAAATATATTCCGACCGTACTTCCTACATTCCCAACCAAAAGAAGAAAAATAAAAAAATAAAACACTAGGTTCCTTTGTTCCATTGTCCACCTATTTTCATTTTTACTTATTTTATATTTTGTGCGCGCAGAAAGCCACATGTTAGGTGCTTATATTGTGAAAAATATTCCTCAATGTCCTGTAACTTCTAGACTATGTTATTGGTAAATCAGGGTGCAAGAAGTTCCCCAAGCATTCTCCAGGGTAAGCAGAACCATGTTAAGCTACTGATGCAATCTGCATTACACATATTTTCTGAGACATATTTTCTGAGAAAGTAGCCTCAATGAAACAAGTGCATACTGCATAGTAGCTATAATGGAACAAGATTAGCCCAAGATTTGATTCCATTGCAGTAAAACTATTGACAATAAACTGAACACATCCTTGTATATTTGTATCATAAGATAACAGATTAACAACGAACTTGGAAGGTTCAATGGTCTATACTTTATAGCCTATATGTTAAACAAACCACACTGATAGAGAACTTCAAAAGGCTAATGGTGCTTGGACCAGGCTAAAAAAATGGCCTGGGGTCATTCTTTTTGACATAAAAATAGAAACAAACCAAAATTTAAAATTCAGCTTTTATATGCCCCTTTGACAGAAATCAGAAACATATGACCTCTTAACTAAGCTGCCATATTAGTACCTGTCTGGAGTGACTGTTGTTCGGTGGCCTAGGAATCTGCGGTGCCCCTCAACAGTTCTGGCCATGTTACCTGAATATGATGGAATGAATACGTCACTCTCTACGGAGATTATATAATCAAGTGCGGCAGTTTGAGAGGCGTGATTCATAAATTCTTTCAGTTCTTCCTGGGTCGCTATTGATTCCTGTCATCAATCATACACTCAACTCGTGGTTGCACAAAATGGCCGACACAGGACCATCAAAGTATTTTCCAATATAAGAAAAAATATTATAGATAATGACTTCGGCAAACCTTGAAAACTACATTTGGGAAGCGAGAACTGAGATCTGTAAGGTGAGTACTGCCACCATAAATTTCCCCAGCAGCAACATATATTAATGTTGATGAAGGGTAACCAAGAGCTTGAAGAAATATGCCAACCTCCTTCGGAGTAAGTGGACAAAACCCTCCTATTCTCTGTTCGGTTGAGTTTATCTTCTTTATCTTCCAGTGGTTTGTGTTCTCCCTACGAAATGATAAGCAAAAAATAAGACTGATCCATGCTTGTAAAAGAATCACAGGGTCGACTAAACTACCATGGTTCTATTCAAGAAACCTGATATACAGCAGGTATTCAAGAACTGCGCCAAAATTTATTATTATTTAGGACAAATCTTATGATTTTTTCTTTCTTTCTTCTAGAACATCCATAATTTAGTTTAAACATGTTCATAGTGAAATATTTATTAGTAAATCATGCTTCACATGATATACTCATAATTTAAATGCATTCTTGGAGGAAAAGAAAATAGTAAGGTCCTATAAAGACTTCATTCAGTGCAATCAATGCACCATAAACAAAACATTGCTGATGCATAGAATAATGTGAAGTAGACCGTGATGAACCAATATCTATAGAGATATAATTGCTTAATTGATACCTATTGAAGAACCTTAGCAGGAAGGTTTGCCACTTTTCAACTTATCATCAGAGATCTGTAATGAATGCATATATGAACATTCAAACATGTGTGTCTATCAGTGTCGAGAAGTTATCACCTCATTACTCTCAGCTCCTCAGATTCGGCATCAGTAAGACCATAAGTACACCCAGTGAAAGATAGCATGTCTTTCTCGTATCTTAGATGAAGAGCAATGTAACTTCCAGCACGCGATCTCAGCCGCTCCACTAGCTTCTGTGGTATCACCGTCATGTATGCTCAGAACCTAATTTAACAGGAATCCCCATTGGAGACCTCTTAAAAGTATCCTTTTATCTATAATATATATGCGCATGCATACAAGTGATCGAGTTATACAATCTAAGATGTCATGCCCACAGTAAAGTTTAACAAATCTTGCAGGATCTATAAGGGGGAGGGTTTCAACTTTCATATCTTACACCCAACATGACATTTCATAACAAATACAAACCGTTCCAAAATTTAGCATAATTTGGAATTCGAAAATAAACAACTTTCACTAATATATTATATACAAAATATCATTCAAGTGTAACCGGACAATATGCAAAAGGTTACTAGATATAGGCATATCTGGTGTAAACTTCTAACCTTCCCTAGGTTCTCAATAGGAGGAGAGAATCGAAGAGCATGATAAAGAGCACGACATCTTAACCTCTGGATATCGAGGGGAAGATCATTGTTTGCAAGTCGAGAATCTGATTTTGGAACATGTACTACCTGCACAAAATGATTAAGAAGTCACCTAACAAGCTCAAAATTTGCACTTACCAAACAAGTAAGCTCTGATACTTTATGTTCAATCATTTGATTTCAGAAATCTCTATGCAACAAAAAGGTTGCTCAAACTAAAGAACATAAAAAATATCGTTTGTAAACAATTCTTTGATCTAAACAAAAAGACAAGTCTTAGTACATTTGAACGCCATGCAAAAGCTCAAATCATTTATTTATCAAAAATAACACTTCAAAAGTGTCTGAATCCTTTACCCTTAGCATTCAGAATGACACTAGCATGTTAAATATACATAATTTGAATTTATGAAACTCGTGTCCACCATTTCAAAGGCTTCAGCTCAGATATAAGAAACTGTATTAGTTTTATTGGTTGGCTACAAGTACTTCTAAATTTTTTCTCATTTACTTCCATTTGATCGTGTGTGTGCGTGTGCATTTTCAAAATTTTTTTGAGGCATCTAGTTGTTGGAATAAAGCAGTAACGTGCCTGGTAGTCCTTCCAAATTTGTGTCATCTCTTCATAGTAGCCCATCCCAGACCAAGAAGTAAAATGCTTCCTGGCATGAGCCAGAAATTCTAGTTCTTTAGGTAGCTGCTTCACAATCCTCACATCTCCTTGTAAGCTTCTGATGAAATGAAGTTCATCAAATACATCTGAAAATGTACTGAACCATAGTAGATGAAAAGTGTTAGTGGAGGTAGATAAAAATGTTGTAGGCTAGAATTTTTTGTATAATAGAGATTGTTATATCAAAAGAGGGAGGGAGTCGACCTTTTATCCTGCCAGAATGAGCGTTTATCCAACTGTGGAATAACTAAGGTTGCATTCATTATGTGTGCGATAGCCACCATATCAGATATCTATGAGAAAACAAGGTTTCTGAATTTTTATTTATTAAACCAAATAAAAAATTCACATTGATATAGCAGAAAGCCACTAGCTTATTTGCTTAAAATGTCATTAACGCATCAAATGAGTTCAACATCCAATAATTAATACATTTTCCATGGAAAAGCTCCCAAGCCTTTTCGACAACTTAAAGATCTCAGAATTAATGAAATTCTGACTAAAATTTCAAGTCTCAATTATCAAAGCAAAATTCTCAAGATGAAACAGCCCAATATGCATCATGGGATAAAGAAATGTAGAACAAATGGCTTCTCAGAACTGGTTATTGATCGGTGGAAAGTTCAAGTAGCTATACTGTACAGCAGTAATACCTCTCAAAAAAACAAAATGCTATTAAAGAAGAGGACAAGTCATTTTATTGTGGCAAACTTGCAGTTAATATTTTTCTTGCTAACAATATATTTCCTTCTTCTTTAAGCAAGTCACTATATAACGGATGATTAAAGATCTTCCAGAAAAGAGTGAATCAGAATAATGGACACTTTTGTTTACACAAGTATCCTCAACTCGAGCCTCAACATCTCCAAGAATGTGAGCATGTTAAACCCAATATTGTGTAGCTTCAGTCAAGTGAGATTGTATGTTTCACAGACGGGTAAAAGGAAGGTGAGATTCTGCGACTCTTGTAAATCATTTCTTTTCGTTTGATTGACAGAAATAACACTTGAACCCTTGACCCACCCCTCCCTACTAAATGTCATGCCAGGACTTTACTAATCTCTGATAAAGTTCGGACATAACTCTTTCATATTAATATAATAATGAAGTAAATATGATCCCTAAAATGAATGTATCTTGCAAAACAGCTAAGGAAATGACTGGGTGCATATGGAGCAAGGATTATAAATTTTGTGTTTAGTTTAAATGGAGCTGCCTTAGCAACATTATTATGTACTACCACCGTTCCAAAATTAGAAATACATTTTGACTTTTTAAAGTCAATTTGCGAAATTTTAATACTCAAAATTAATATGAAGTTATTTAGTTTTAATACAAACAAATATAACAATTGTAAACTAATTATAAAGCAATACTAATTATCGTATTTGTTGTTTTCAAAACTTGAACAAAATTATGTCAATTTTGAATTTTAGGATTTAACGAATTGACTCTAAAAAGTCAAAATGTATCTCTAATTTTGGAACGGAAGGAGAAGTATTTGCAAAAGAGAATTAACCTTTAGGACAAGGCATGACTATAGGTACAACAAAATGAATAGGCCAATCAAACTACTGCTTTAATGCTATGAGTAGTTTATATAGGTAATTGCTAGTACCAAAGTGCAGGAAATGGATTAATTTATGTTTTGGTCACTGTACTAGGGGTCAATTTTCATTGTGGTTATCGAATTTTTTTTGTTACAAACACATTACTATACTAAAAAAAAGTTACAAAATGGTCATTGTTTAATATTCCGTCCAAAAAAATGAACGAAAGTGCTGACTAGACTAATGGTTAACAGGTGCTAATTATGTAGCAGCTGACGTAGATCGGGTTAATTGATGTTTTGGTCATTATATTAGAGGATGATTTTCATTTCGGTCGCTGAAACTTTTTTTGGTTACATTTTTTATCGAATTACCAAAAATATTACAAATTAGTGATTTTATTACAACATATTACATGTATGAAGAGAAAATACATCATAGCTAATTTAAATCCATAAATTTTTCAAAATTATATTTAATTTAGAACATTCTAAAGACCAAACCAACCTGCAAAATAAAGGAGAAAATTGGCCCAATAAACCCTTTCAGATCTGCCGACTACTGCAAAAATCGGTTTAATACAAACTATTTCACTCTCATTTCGAAGTGAAACAGGTAGCTTTGGATGCCGCCATTAGGGGTGAGCAATTCGGTTATAACCGAACCGTATAGGCTATTCGGTTATAACCGAAAATCAAAATCAACCTAAATTCATTATCCGAACAAATAACCGAATTTAACAATAATCGAATTACCGAAAACCGAATTACCGAATTTATAATTAGATTATTTCGGTTAATAACCGAAATTTAGTTATATTTTATCAAACAAAAAAAAAGCATACAGTAAACCATTAGAGGGAAACCAAAATCTGAAGAAAGGGGATCCAGAATTCCAGATTGTTGATAACCAAAAAATTCTTGTTTTAGTACATAAACCACAAGAAAAACAAGCACACCAAACTATGTGTATTACCCAAAAAATGGGAAATAAAAAAAGAAAGAAAATGAAAAGATACTTCGCCAGATTGAGCGAAACAACTCAGAAGAAAATTGTCATTTATCCAATACTGAAGATCTCTGATCCAAAGTGTGTCGATTTCGTTGGCGCTAGATGGCTGGGCCGCGGCAGCTGTGTATTGGGGTTGTTGTTGTTGTTGCTGCTAAGGAGGCGCCTGAGGCGGTGCTCGCTGGTGGAGTGGTGGTAATACATAGGCGGCAGATCAGACTATCTGAGGGCTAAGGGTAAGATTAGATCTGAGATCTGAAATCGAGATCATGAGATCTGAAAGGTCGACTAGATTATGAGATCAAACTATTTTATAGAGAATCGATCGAGAGTCGAGACAAATAGATATGAGATTTGAAAGGTCGAGTGAGTAAGTGACTAGTCTAGTGTAACGAGGAGTGAGAGTCTGAGTACGAGTAATGAGCCTAAGAGATAAGGAGGAGTGAGAGTCTGAGTATGAGACTATGAGTAATGAGTCTGTGAGAGATGAGAGATAGAGATTAGAGAATGAAGATATTTTATTCGGTTTGAAGTCCTATTCTTTTATTTCTTATTCAGGATACTTTGAAGTCTTATGGTTTTATTTCTTATTCGGTTATTCGGTTAAACCGAATAACATAAAATCCAAACCCAAACCCGAAACCGAAAATCGGATAAAAATTTCGGTTACAAGATTTCGGTTACCCGAAACCGAATTTACAAGAAATTTCGGTTAAAAAATTTCGGTTCGCTTCGGTTTTTCGGTTATATCCGTTTTTTGCTCAGTCCTAGCTGCCATCGTCAATTTGCCGCTCTTCTTTTCTCCCTTTTTTCTTTTCTTTTCCGGCGAGTATATAGAGGTATAAGAGGGACCTATTTTCTAAACTAGATTTTCGACGAGAGATCGTAGTTTCAACTTGGTCCACGGTGAGAGAAAGAGTTAATGTATATAAGGTGTAAAAACCATTTTCCCCGATAAGTCCGCCGTTCATGGTTAGAAGAGGAAAATGAACTTTGATTTTTAATTGTTTTTGTTTCTTTAAATTATATTCCTTTTTTCTTAAAACTCTAATTATCTTCTTATAATATTATGGAGTATTGAAATATTTTTGGTACTTCGATAACGAGAATGTGACAAAAAAAATTTCAGTAACTAAAATGAAAATCGACCTCTAATACAATGATCAAAACATCAATTAACTCAATCTACGTCACCTGTCACATAATTATCACTTGTTAATCGTTAGTCTAGTCAGCACTTCCGTTAACTTTTTTAGACGGAATTTTAAGCAATGACCATTTTGTAACCTTTTTTGAGTATAGTAATACGTTTGTAACAAAAAAAATTCCAGTAACCACAATGAAAATCGATCCCTAGTATAGTGACTAAAACATCAATTAACCCTGCAGAAAATTAATGAAACCAGAAGAGGGAGCATCTTGCTTCTCTTCCAAGTGTAAGTCAAAGGACAACAACAGTGTACAAGATTTCATAATTCATATATTCTAACAGGCGGATCCACTTGAGGGGTAGTGGGGGCAATTGAACCTAAGGAATTTTCATGGGGTCAATTTGCCCTCCTTCCCGGAAAATGAATGTTCACGAAAAATAAATGTTTAAATCTAATATCAATTTTTAAGTCGAACCATAGTCAAACAAGTGAATTTTATCCCCAGACCAACTCGCTTTGAAGTATGGTGATCGCTATCCTCGGAAGGTGCAGAGATTATGAAGATTAATTATGATAGAAGTGTAGTGGGCTCACACTTCTACGGGGGTTATGAGAAAAAATCAAATGATGGTAAAACCCTCCCCTCCCCTCTATATAATTTACCTAAAAAATTAATGAATATCTCAAATTTTTACCCACTCTGCTATTTCTTTTTCAGTTATCTAGCTACAATGTTAACTCATCAAAGAAAAATTATTTAAAACATTATAATTTTTCTTTTTTATAATTTTATAAATTTAGTAATTGTTTGTGAATTTTTACAATCGTTTAAAATGAGGCTATCATGATACCCATAAAAAAAAAATTCAAAGATGAATGGATGAATGATTGTTTAGCAACTTACATTATAGAGCATGAAATTTTTGTACCTATCGAAAATGAGGCTATAATGCAACAATTTCAAGTTATGGAGTCTTGAAAAATGTAATTGTAAACAATATATGAGTATTATTTAATTTTGTGATTTATTGTATTATATTTTTATTTTTTATTAAATTTTTTTTTCAAATTTGACCCCACTGAACCAAAGGGTTGGATCCGCCCCAGTATTCTAATGATTAGGAAGATAATACATGGTTTCATAGGCTGCCAGATTTCTCCAGAAATCTACTAGGATAATGAACTTCAAAAACTCCTACACTCTACAACAACTCTAGAGTCTAAACAGTCAAGGCCACATAGACAGCCCAGAAAAGTAAATTGAATTAAATAGAACCCATAGTGGCATAGAGCATAGCCACTACCTGTCAACAATTCCTTTTTATGGCAATATACAAAAATAATTACTAATTAATCTGAAAGCAACATATAATAAGATTTAACTCCCAATTCTTGAAAGATAAAGCTTAAAACGTGCTACATGTAAAATTCCAAAAAGAAATACCTTTTAGTCAAGGACGGAGCCACATGTAGACTGGAGGCCCCCCCCCCAAGGTTTGAAATTTTTGTAAGTCTCATCCCTAAGGTTTGAAAATTTTGTAAGGCTCGCTTGTATATTCGGCTTGGTTTGAAAATTTTGTAAGGCCATGCCCTTCCAAGGTCTGACGAAGCTTTGATATGTTCTAAAAGACTTTTTTTGCTATGTTTTGTTGTCGTTGTCAAAGCAAATTCTATTACAACATTAATTTTGTTTTAGTAAAAATATGTTTTGTAATGGTGAAATTATACTTTTTAGTGATGAATATATTTTATGCTGTTAAATTTTTTTTAGCCCCCCCAAGAACAAATTCTGGCTTCGTCCCTGCTTTTAGTTTAAAATAAATACGATACACAAGTAGAGGAAGGGAAAAAGAATACTTACACCAGTGCGCATTTGATTCAGTCCACCATTACTTCTCACAGTTATGTAATGATCCCCTCCTTGTGCAGCTGAGCATGTAAAATGGATTTAGGAGAGAGAGAGAGAGAGATTATGCATATACATTCAATAGGCATTATTAAGAAAACAAGTAAAATTCAAAAGCCTAAAACTTTGAGGTAGACCCTCATTTAACATATTCAACTAGTGCTCTCACATATGGGTATTAGCTTTTAGTACAAGCAAAAGTAACACAATATCACTACAAAGGATAAGGTTAATTTAGATAATACCTTTATATTTAACAGTTGGCTTGACGCATGGATGTAAATCATTGCTAAAATGAGCTCTCCGAATTTGTTCATCTGACAGCTGCAAAAGTTGACGCAGAACAACATCATTATTAGGAAACTATGTCCAACATTACTTTTTTTTCTTAACTAAATTTATTTGATAAGTATGACATTACATAAAACCAATTAGTGAGGAAAGACTATTCCAGACAGTCACTTACCAAGTCAGACAAGCAGTACTCTGACCTGCAGTACCATGTCAATGTCCTTACATAGGTTATGGAAATTCTTTTGCATCTCAATTAGTAGTCTAATAGTACTAAAGAATTTCTAATATTCATAGACATATAATAGTATAATGTGTATATACACACATACAGAGGTTCAAAACTATCAGATTTTTTTTTTGCTAAATAAAAATGTAATTAAAAAAAAAAGGAGTCCAATTTAACAAATATCATCCCCAGTTTTCAGCTCTAAATTTGGATTTGGATTTGTGTTTGTTCAAAAGTCCAATTTACAGTAACTAGTACTCAATAACTCACAGTTAACAAACATATGAAATAACAATGACCAAGTTCTGACAAATCCTAAATCAGAAAATCTAAAACAAAACCAAAATTTCCAGTTAACATCCAAATCTCGAAATTACCAAAGTAAAATTATTCAACAATCATAAAGACGTTAGAAATTAACATTCTTTTACCAAATTACAACTACCCACATTAAGTTCTGACAAATCCCAACTCAGAAAATCTAAAACAAAACCGAAATTTCCAGTTAACATCAAAATCTCGAAATTACCAAAGTAAAATTCTTCAACAAACATAAAAATGTCATAAATTAACATTCTTTTTTACCAAATTACAACTACCCGTCATTAAGTAACAAACCAAAATCAAAACCCAGTTCTCAAAATTGTCAATAATTATAACCATTCAATACAAATTGGGGAAAAACACAACACACCTGCTCAGATTGAGACTCTTCTAAGAGCAGAGGTGTCTGTTCATCTTCCAAGATATCCTTGCTGAAGTAGATGAATATTAGGATAGAAAAGGTAAAGAGAATGAAAATATAAAGAGTGATTGAATGAGGAGATGGTTTTCTGGGCAAAAATTTAGTGGATTTGAAGTGGGAAGAGCCTCTGTTGGTCACCATTTTTCACTCATTAGACCTTGGGTCTGATTCGAAATTTCTCTTTATTATGTCTGCAGAATTAACAAATAAGGGAGGGAGATCATTTCAGAGACAAATGAAGAAGCTTTCAGTTCCATGACTAATTGAATTGTATAAATAGATGCGTTTTGTGTCTGGTACTTCATTTGGAAATAGGAGTAAAAACGTCTCTCCTCTTACTCAGCAGTACATTTACCCAATAATGAGTAAAATGCAAAATGACCTTGTACTATACAAGTATTTGGATATTGGGTCTCTTTGTTTAGTCGATGCAAATGCAAAATGAATCATTTACTATTTAAAAATTTAGATTCGGAACCTTATAGTGTCATTGTAATGTTGAGTTATACACATGACACAATATAGCACGTTACAACATAGCACGTTGATATGTCTATATAACATCTTTGAGCTAAAAATATATATTTTCTTAAAATTGGAACCTAAATCATCGTACTCTCAAAACTAACAAATATTTTATTACCAAAGTTAACTAAATTAAGAATATTAATGGTATCTCTTAAAAAATTATTACTAAGAGTAATAGGATTAATACAATTTATTAATTATTAGTAATATTATTAATAAGTTGTTAGTAATTACTTATTAGTTATTAGCAGTTTTTTTTAACATGATTTTACTTCTTAGCAAAATATAAAATATATTATCTTAATAAATATTAGGATATATTAATGTTATTAATAATATCAATATACTTACAATAGTATTGTTATTAATATAAATTAATGTTAAAGAAAAAATAAGATAATTTTGACAAAAGGAAGAGATAAATTCAATTTTTCTTTCTCTCTGTCTAGTTTCTCCGGTAGGAACTGGTGGAAAGAGTCAATACCGTGAATAAGAGTTATCTTAGTGTTTTTATTATTTATTTGCTTATTTGTTATTCTATTAATTCTACCTCTCCAATTTCACTGGAGAGTTACTTATTGCCAAAGATAAAATCTAAAAAATCATTTAAATGTATTGAATAAATAAAGTACTTGTTATTTTAACAAAATATGCGGTCACAAGATTAAATTATTTATTTATTATAATTATTGTATTATTGTTATTATCATAAATTATTCTTATTAGCATATATTACTTCAATTATTATTTTTGTTAAAAAACTAATAATATAAAATAAGGTTCATTTTTTTAACATTAATGTAGAATATAACTGCAATGCTATTAGAATATTAATGTTACTAATACCATTAATATATACTAATATCTAATAAATAATGTTATTAAGATAATATATTATAAGTATTTATCTAAGTAAGTAACATCATGTTAAAGATAATTATTAACAACTAATAAGTAATTAATAACAACTTATTAATAATATTACTAAAAATTAATAAAGTTGTGCTAATACTGTAATATCCTTGAATTTTATGAATAATATTAATAATTAAGTTAATAAAGGTTGAATATTTATTTGAATATAAATATATATTGTTATTACATAGGATATGATAATTCAATTAATTTGAGCTAGGTATGTGATAACTATGTGTTATGGTGGAAGTAGTGAAAGGCTTAGTTTAAGCTTGTGTAATATGCCTAGTGTGACATAATAAAAGAATAAGAAATTCATTAATTAAATTAATGAAGGAATGATTTAATGAGTGGTGTTATAAAATTATAGTGGATGTCTAGATTCATAAGATGTCTAGATTCATTCTTATCTTGTAACTCCCATGTTCAATGAGTTATAAAACTCATGACTTTTGAGTTTTATCACCTCCTAGTATTGATGTTAGTACATCTATAAATAATATCATTTTGTAAAGTGAATGGTGGATTCTCCATTTCTGATATTCCCTCTAGAATCTTAACCACAAGTCTCATTTCAAATGCATGCAAGTTTAATAGATGGGTTTTCACTCATTGCATCTCACTTCCAATTATAAATATGCAGACATGATTGTTAGTTTTTGTTCAATTGCCAAATTTGTTTCTGTCATGTTATACTTGATTCACGTTTCTACCTTGCAATACATACAAAGAGATATATAAATATTTGTTCATATGTTTATACACATGTAAATAGTTATATGTGAATAGTTATAATAAATTAAATTTCTAATAATTTTTGACATTTTTTTTTGTATGAAGTTACAATGACAAACCTTGCCAAACTTGAGTTTTTGGAACTTGATATTACGGGTAAGAATTATTTGTCATGGATCCTTGATGCCAAAATTCATCTTGATGCCATGGGTCTTGGAGACACCATTAAAGATGGTAATGAAACATCTAATCAAAACAAGGCAAATGCCATGATTTTCTTACGCCATCATCTCCATGAGGAGTTGAAATTAGAGTATCTCAGTAAAAGATCCTCTTATTCTTTGGAAAAATTTGAAAGAAAGATATGACCATCAAAAGACAGTTATTCTCCCAAAAGCTCGTTATGATTGGATGCATTTACGATTGCAGGATTTTAAATCAGTAAGTGAATATAACTCTGCAATGTTTAAAATTAGTTCTAAATTGAAATTATGTGGAGATAATATTACTGATGGAGATATGTTAGAAAACACATTCTCTACTTTTTATGCCTCGAATGTGCTCCTGCAGCAGCAATATAGAGAACGTGTTTTTAAGAAATATTCTGAACTGATTTCATGTCTCCTTGTGGCTGAACAAAATAATGAGCTTTTAATGAAAAATCATGAATCGCGACCAACTGGTTCAGCTCCATTCCCTGAAGCGAATATTACAAGATATAATAATAATTATAGTCGTGGTCGTGGTCGTGGTCGTAATAGAGGTCGTGGTCGTGGTCATGGTCGTGGCCACGGACGAGGAAGTTTTAATTACCGCAACCATGATGCTAAACCTTCAAAGAATGAGGAAAAGCAAGAAAAAGGAAAGAATATAAATAACAGAGATACCAAGAAGGAAGAAAATATTTGTTATCGGTGTGGAATGAAAGGACATTGGTCTCGTACCTGTCGTACAGCCAAACATCTTGTTGATTTATATCAGTCCTCATTGAAAGGAAAGGAGAAGAACATAGAAATAAATTTTTCTCATCCACATCAAGATAACGATGATATCTATTTTGATCCTATGGATATGACACACCTTGACGTTGCAGATTTCTTTACTAATGAGCAAGTTAATATTCCTTGTAATGAAAATAATTAGTTCAGAATTATGTTAGTTCTTTTAAGTGTGTTTCTTTTATGCTGATGTATTTCCTTTCATCTTAGCTTATTTAATGTATTTTGTTTCCTTTGAATTGTGTTATTAAATATATATAATATTATATCTTATTATATATTTATTTCTTTTATGAAGAAAACATGGATATGCGTTATGCTATACATGAGCTTAATATCAATGGTGGAGGTATATGCTTAGCAGATAGTGCAACGACACATACCATTCTCAGACATAAGCAATATTTTTCAAATCTAAGAATGATGAAAGCAAAAGTAAATACAATATCAGGTTCAACAGACTTGATTGAAGGCTCTGGAAGAGCCAATATAATGCTTCCTAGTGGAACAAAATTTGTTATTGATAATGCTTTATTTTCCACTAAATCAAGGAGGAATCTGCTAAGTTTTAAAGATATACGACTTAACGGGTACCATATTGAGACATCCAATGAAAAAGGTATTGAATATCTTTACATTATTTCAAATGTCTCTACTAGAAAACAAATATTAGAAAAATTACCCGTTTTATCTTCAGGTTTGTACTATACAAGTATTAGTACAATTGGAGTCAATGTAATAATGAACCAGAAGTTCAATGAACCAAATAATTTTATTATTTGGCATGACCGGTTGGGTCATCCTGGATCAATAATGATGCGAAGAATTATTGAGAATTCACATGGACATTCATTAAAGAACCAGAAGATTCTTCAATTTAAGGAATTCTCATGTGCTGCTTGTTCTCAAGGTAAATTGATCATTAGACCATCACCAGCTAAAATTGGGACTGAATCCCCAAGGTTTTTAGAACGTATTCAAGGAGATATTTGTGGGCCTATTCACCCACCAAGTGGACCATTTAGATATTTTATGGTTTTAATAGATGCATCTACAAGATGGTCACATGTGTGCTTATTATCAACTCGCAACCTGGCGTTCACATCCCAAACATTTAATGATTATTGTATGTCTCTTGGGATAAATAATGAACATCCTGTTGCCCATGTTTATACTCAGAATGGTCTTGCTGAATCATTTATTAAACGCCTCTAGTTAATTGCAAGACCATTGCTCATGAGAACAAAACTTTCCGTCTCTGTTTGGGGGCACGCTATTTTACATGCAGCAGCACTTATTCGCATTAGGCCAACATTATATCATAAAATCTCCCCATTACAATTGGTTTTTGGTCATGAGCCAGATATTTTCCATCTAAAATTATTTGGTTGTGCGGTATATGTTCCAATTTATCCTCCACAACGCACAAAGATGGGTCCTCAAAGGAGGCTGAGAATATATATTGGGTTTGAGTCCCCATCAATAATTAAATATCTTGAACCCTTAACAGGTGATTTATTTACGGCACGATTTGCCGACTGTCATTTTGATGAGACTATGTTCCCAGCATTAGGGGGAGAAATTAAACAGCTGGATAAAAATATTACATGGAATGTATTGTCATTATTGAATTTTGATCCTCGTACAAAAGAATGTGAACAAGAAGTTCAAAAGATACTTCGTTTGCAAGATATAGCAAATCAGCTACCAAATGCATTCACTGACTCAAAAGGAGTAACCAAATCTCATATACCAGCTGTAAATGCTCCAGCTCGGATTGAAGTCCCAATAGGACTATCCGTAAAAATTGTAGCAAATGAGTCTAAGGCACGCCAGAAGCGTGGTAGACCAATCGGTTCGAAAGACAAAAATCCTCGAAAAAGAAAAGAAGTAAATAAACAAGTTGGCATTATTGAGGAGGAAAATATTTATGAGGATATAGACATAAAACCCCAGAAGAGCTTCAGGTACCTGAAAACAATAAAAATGATGAGATCTCGATAAGTTATGTCTCTACAAAGAAAAGATGGAACCGAAGTGAGATAGTTGTTGACAACAGTTTTTCATATAATATATCACTAGATATAATTAATGAAAACGAGGATTTTGAACCTAATTCTGTCGAAGAATGTAGACGCAGAAATGATTGGCCAAAATGGAAAGAAGCAATACAGGCAGAATTAAATTCACTTGCAAAACGTGAAGTTTTTGGACCTGTAGTCCAAACACCCGAAGGAGTAAAGCCAGTTGGATACAAATGGGTCTTTGTGAGAAAAAGAAATGAGAAAAATAAAATTGTAAGATATAAAGCACGACTTGTGGCACAAGGGTTTTCACAAAGACCTGGCATTGATTATAATGAAACATATTCTCCTGTGGTAGATGCTATAACACTGCGGTATCTTATTAGCCTAGCAACTCATGAAAAATTAGATATGTGCCTAATGGATGTTGTTACAGCCTATTTATATGGGTCAATTGATAATGATGTTTATATGAAAATCCCTGAAGGATTTAAAATGCCTGAAGCATATAATTCAAATCCCCGGGAAGTTTACTCAATCAAGTTGCAAAGGTCCTTATATGGGTTAAAGCAATTAGGACGCATGTGGTATAATCGTCTTAGTGAATATTTATTGAAAGAAGGGTATAATAATAACCCTATATGCCCATGTGTTTTTATAAAGAAGTCAGAATCCGATTTTGTTATCATTGCTGTGTATGTTGATGATTTAAATATTATTGGAACTCATGGAGAGATTCTAAAGACAGTGAATTATTTAAAGAACGAATTTGAGATGAAAGATTTAGGAAAAACAAAATTTTGTCTCGGCCTGCAAATCGAGCATTTAGCAGATGGAATTCTCATTCATCAGTCAACTTACACAGAGAAGGTTCTTAAAAGATTTTATATGGATAAAGCTCATCCATTGAGTAACCCAATGGTTGTAAGATCACTTGATGTGAAAAGGACCCTTTTAGACCTCGTGAGGATAATGAAGAGTTACTTGGTCCTGAAGTACCATACCTCAGTGCAATTGGTGCATTAATGTATCTTGCTAATAATACACGACCTGATATAGCATTCTCTGTGAATTTGTTAGCAAGATATAGCTCTTCTCCTACCCGGAGACATTGGAATGGGGTTAAACATATTTTTTGTTACCTACGAGGAACTATAGATATGGGATTATTTTATTCAAATAATGATAATCATAAATTAGTTGGATATGCTGATGCAGGATATCTATCTGATCCACATAAAGGTCGATCTCAAACAGGTTATCTTTTTAAGTGTGGTGATACTGCCATATCATGGAGATCTACAAAGCAAACATTAGTTGCCACTTCATCTAATCATGCTGAAATACTTGCAATCCATGAAACAAGTCGAGAATGTGTGTGGTTGAGATCAATGACTCAACATATTCGTGAAACGTGCGGTTTATCCTCCAGTAGAGGAACTCCAACCACTTTGTATGAAGACAATGCTGCATGTATAGCTCAATTAAAAGGAGGATACATCAAAGGAGATAGAACAAAGCATATCTCACCAAAATTCTTTTTCACGTATGACCTTGATAAGTGTGGTGACATTGATGTTCAGCAAATTCGATCAAAAGATAATCTAGCAGATTTGTTCACCAAAGCATTACCCACTGCAAAGTTTGAAGGACTTCGTCGTAATATTGGAATGCGACAACTGAAAGACTTAAGGATACATTCATGAGGGAGAGTCAATACGCGCTGCACTCTTTTTTCCTTAACCAAGGTTTTTTCCCATTGGGTTTTTCCTGGTAAGGTTTTTAATGAGGCAGCTTTCAATGCGTATAGCTATACAATAGACATCCAAGGGGGAGTGTTATAAAATTATAGTGGATGTCTAGATTCATAAGATGTCTAGATTCATTCTTATCTTGTAACTCCCATGTTCAATGAGTTATAAAACTCATGACTTTTGAGTTTTATAACCTCCTAGTATTGATGTTAGTACATCTATAAATAATATCATTTTGTAAAGTGAATGGTGGATACAAAATATTATGGAAATACTCTCTTCTCTCTAATCATCTTTGTACTTGATTTTAGTTATATTTTATAACAAGTGGAAGGATCAATTAATATTATATTCATTAATTAATTGTGGTTATGTGTAATTGCATATAAATGGGTAATAAGGTTACTTCATACATAATTATAAAATGGGATGTCAAGTATAATATTATAATATGTGAATAATTTCTATATGAAACTATATGGTAAAAGTAAGTTGAATTATATAACTTACTAAGTTGAATAAAGGAGCTTATGTGACATTATTTGTATGGTGAATTAATTAAAAGTAATACTAAGAATAATATTATGGTACAAACATTATCCCATGAGATTACATTATAATAATTTTAACTTATGAATTTCTACTACATTTGAATAAATAAGTCTTATGTGGTATGATGAGTTATGGAGAATCAATTTAATGTGTATTCTAAGATTATGGGAGAAAATAAATTTAATTAAATAATAATTGATATTAATTTCAATATTTATAATAAAGTCTTATGGAAATAATGAGTTGACAATACCCAATTGAATTATATTCTAACCTAATGTAAATATGACCCAATGTACATTGTGACGCCCCCAAAATAGGTCCACACAACTCATTCTGAGTCGCTAAATATATGGTACCAAATTCAAATACAAACTTCATTTGTACAACTATTAATTGTCGTGTAAAATACGACAAACATACATTGTGAGTTTTAATACAAATATTGTCTGGTAGACAATATCCAAACTTAAATAAAGTCCTTATTACAATTATTATCATACTATTTTATAAAATAGTGAGGATTACTAAAATTATCATCTTGGACCATTACTCCACTCCCCGACTAGTCTCGGCTACATTATCGTCTCCTGAGAAGAACAATGGAACCAAGAGAAAAAGGGTAAGCTCAACTAGCCCAGTAAAAAATATTATGAATAAGATAATGTAGAATAAATTATCCTAAGTCCTCAACAAGAAAAAATATGATAGAATACAATAGACAACAAGTTTTAGATCAACAGCTGCAGCGAAAATAGCAATCCATTAGAAGTTTCAAGTAGAGCATGATGTCTATTATCTTCTATGATTTAAAAGTCCATCATCAATATTTTATTCCTGTAACACCAATCAATAATTATTTTAAATCAACAAATTATCCATGCACTACGGGCCAAGGATATTCGTTTGTATCACCAGTGGTCATGATCATGCCAAATATCTGTCCATCTATGCACTACGGGCCAAAGAGGACTTTCACCACAACATTTGTCTGTAACATTACAGGTCATGATTATACCAATATACAATTCCTGGTCATAATCATACCAATTAACAGTCCATTTATGCACTACGGGCCAAAGATGCCTTTCAACACAATATAAGCATGAGGATGATGACAATGATATAACGAATCAATCAAGTGAGATCAAAGATAAATATTAGAGATTTATAATTCAATTTATCTAGAGTTCAAGAATGTCCAAATTATCAACATGATAATTAATTGTGGAGTAAAATTCAAGAATGATATTCATGTATCAAAAATAATTTGGACAGAAAAGAAACCAATTTGTCATGAATAGTATCCCGAGTGAATAGTATTCTGTGAATAGTACCTCAGGTGAATAGTACTCTATGAATAGTATCCCGGGTGAAAATATTAAAATTTAATAAGAAGGTTCAGACAAATATTTCAGTAAAATGATACTAGATGAAGCGCAAAACTCAAGGATATTCTACTAATTTCAGGGATTATAGAAACAATATTTATCAAAGTAAGTGTAGATTTAGGAATATGAAACGAAATGATATCACTTACATATTATAGAGTATGGAAGAAAATAATATTCCTTACTAATATTGGACGAAAATAATTACCTTAGTAGGAGAGTAAATCTGACTGGTATAACAGTGATATTCTTGAGAAAATCTTTCACTATTAGTAACACTTAAAGTATTCTTATACTAAAAAGAAATACGCACAATATTATAGAAGAAGAATTGTCTAATTCTGGTGTGATTTTCATTTCTTAACTAAGCAACCAATTTAAAACAAGACTTAAATTATTTTGGTAATTAATAAAAGAATGTATGATATAATGTTGTTAAATTATAAATTTATTTACAAAATTTTACATTGTCTAAAATTACTATTACTGCGTAGCATATTAGATGCTAAATTAATTGGACCGAATTAAACGGATTGGTAAAGGAATTTGAGAATTGTTCTCATGGATGAAAAACTATCTTATGTCCTTAATACGCCTATCCCTGCAATAGTTGTAGACAATGCCTCTGAGGAAGATATTTTTACTTTTAGAAAGTGGCAAGATGATGCATAGTTGGCTCAATGCATCATGCTCGCATCCATTAGTAACGAGCTTCAGCATCAGTGTGAAATTATGGATGCTCCTACTATACTCCTGCACGTCAAGTAGTTGATGGTGAGGAAAGTAGGACTGATAGATATCAGATATCTAAGGAACTCTTCCAATCTAGAATGACCGATGACACTACAGTACAAACAAAAATCGTTAATATTATCAATTTGATTGATCAATTAGGATAACAGGTTTTGTCATGGATGGAGAGTTGAGCCAAGATTTGATCTTGCACTAACTCTCGAACTTCTTCTCACAATTGTTATGAATTTTTCATATGAACAAGCTAGATATCAGCTTCGCTGATTTGCTTAACATGTTAAAAAATATTGAGAGCCATTTTCCAACCAAGAAAGACCAAGTCTTACTGGTAGGGGCCAAAGGATCTTCTGAATAGAAGAACGATTCTAAGAAGGTAAATAGAAAGGCAAAAACAAAGAATAATAATAACAAAACTGTTACGGATAGCAAAGGAGTTTGCTTCCACTACAATAAGCCTGAACATTGAAAAAGAAACTGCGAGAAGCATCTTGCAGAGGCTAACCAAAGAAGCTTAGTGAAACTTCAGTTACAAATACAGTTTTGTTCATGATTGAAATAAATTTTTCTTTCAGTCAAGGTTCTACTTGGGTATTGGATACCGACTTTTGTTCTCATAAATATAGATTTATGATGGGACTAAGCAGAAGTAGAAAGCTAAACAAAGATAAGTACTTTTATGTGTGAGAAATGAAGCAAATGTTGCTGTATTAGCGATATGAACTTATTGTTTAGCATTACTTACGGGCAAATCTATTAAGTCAATAAGTTGTTATTGTATTCCAGTTCTCTTAAGAAACATTATTTCCATTTTGTTGTTGGAAAACAAAATTTTTGGTATTATATCTAAGAAAAATTGTTGTTCTATTTATAATAATAATGTTTTGTATAGAATTAGAATATTATTTAATAGATTTTGTATACTTGACTTATGTTAAAAATTATTTTATAAATTTAACAAACTAATATAATAAAAGAAGATGATCATTCAAAGAGTTGAATATTTGTATTTGATGAAATACAAGTCTAAATCATTTGAAAAGTTTAAAGAACTCAGAAGTGAAACAAATTGGCAAAGTATTAAGGTTCTTTGATTAGATCGAGGAAGGAATACTTGTGCAATAAGTTTTTAGATCATCTTAAATGGTTTTCTCATAATGGACGCCTCTTGATACACAATAATTGATTGGTGTATCTGAAAAAAAAAATCGTACCTTGTTGGACATGGTGCGTTCCATAATGATTTTTACTGACATTTCAGTATTCTTCTGGGGTAATACTCTAGAAATGGTTGCATATCCACGGAAAAGGTAACCTCAAAATCTGGCCCCAAGACTCCACAAAAGTTATGGACATGGAGGATTTCTAATCTTAAGTATGTTAAGATAAGGGGTTGTCCAGCTTATGTGAAAAGGTTTCAAAGGTTATGCTTAGGATAAAATTTGACAAGTGCAGATTTGTGGGACATCCTAAAGTAAGTTTAGGATATATATTCTATAATCCTACTTAGCAAAAGGTGTTTGTTACGAAACATGATACCTTCTAAGATAAAGGTGTTTATCATTGAAGAGGCTAGTGGGAGGATAATAGATCTTGAAGAGTTTAAGAACTACAAATCACTATAAGTCAAATAAGAGGGACCTTTAGATAGACCTATTGTATCACAACCGAATTGTAAATCTAGAATAGTACCGAAGATACACGGGAGGTATGGATTCATCATGGATGATGATGATGAGGTACGCATTATAAAGATAATGATCCAGTTGCATACGATGAGGTAAGAGTTGTAGATACTCAGAGAAACAGATTGAAGCAAGCTTCTCAAAAATGGAACATTCGTTTTGATAAGACAATCAAAAAGAGTTTGATTTTATCAAAAATAAGAATAAACCTAATGTGAACAAAAGGGTTAGTGGGAGCGTCGTGATATTCCTAGTATTATACGTTGATATACTACGGATAAGGAATGCCATACCAATACTACAATGAATAAAGATAAAATTGTCTAAACATTCCTCCATGAATGATTTGGAAGAGTATCTTAATTGGGGATACAAATCTATATAGATAGATTTAAAAGGATGCTCGGCTTAACTCAAGAAACGTATATTCATTTGATGCTAAAGTCGTTTAGCATGACAAACTCCAAGAGATGTCTCATGTTGAAGAGCCATGGAATGTATCTCTCTTAATAGTCCCCATAGACTCCTGAAAAGAGAGATCGCATGAGTAACAATCATGTATGTAATGAAATGTACGAGGCCTGATGTTGATCGATCATATTCTAGAGAATTCACTGTAAGACTATGAAAACATCTTAAAGTACTTAACTAGCACTAAGGATATGATCATATTCATGGTGGGTCTGCATTAAAACCAGAGGGCTTAACAGACTCAAGTTTTTCAGACTGTCCAAGACGATAACAAATCCACTTTAGGGTAAGTTGTTACCTTGAACGGTGGTGCAGTGAATTGGAAAGGTTCTAAATAGCAAAGAATTGTTGATTTTATGATAAAGACAAAGTATATAGCTGTAAATGAAGCTGCACGTTGATTATTTAGATAAAAGTGCATTACAGAACTAGGAATAGTTCTTAAGTCTCATCTTAGATCTAAACATGTGTTGCGGCACTTTCATTTGATTAGAGGAATCATTGAAAGATGAAAAATCACTATAGAGATAGTGGACTCTCAAGAATAACATTACATATCCATTTACTGAAGCTTATCTAACAGCATGATGATCGTCACTTAGAGAATAAGGGTATGAGATACCATAATGATTGGCTTTAGTGCAAGTGGGAGATTGAAACTAGTATGCACACAAGCCAATCATGTTGATGATAGAGCATGTACTTTGTAACAATCATATTCATTTATTAATAAAAGTATTCATTTACTAAAGGCTTTAATTTATTAACATGGTGTTTTTTTAAATATGTGATAAACTTATAGTTTTAAGCAATGCTTTTAGAATCATGATGAGTGTAAGACCCCAACTTTTATAAATAAAGATAAATTTTCTATAAATATCATTTTTGAATATTATGGAGTTAATTTGATATAATGTTATAGTTGTGGGTAATATTTATAAATTTTACAAAGTACGCAAGTTGTTATATAATATTCGATTGGTCGGAGAATATTCGTTTTAACAGAAAATATTCGTACAACGGCACAATCATTGGTGGACCCCACAACGAAATTATTGTCGGATTGAGAAAACGATAAAAATATTTTATTAAAAATAACGGCGAAAGTTTTACCATTGATACTGTTGAACTACTCGGTAGTAAAAATACAGTAATACGTGTGGTTGCATAGTAGCACACGGTATTGATTATTAATGCTTATGTGAGAAGTCACTCAGTTTGATTCAATTATTGTCAGTTAATAATATGAATTATTTAGCGATAATGACGTTTTGTTTTATTCGTATTATTAACGTAATAAAACAGAAACATCTTTTTATATAAAACAGAATACTTTATTAAAGTTATTCTATAAATAGAATATATTATATTTTATTTAAAAAAAATTTCTTTAAATATGAACCGTCAGATTAAAGTAATCAATCTGGACCGTTCATGGATTAGTTACTATGCATTCTATTTTTCTATAAATAGCAGCTCATTCCTTCATTATTTCTTACGAATTCACTGAACTCTAGAGAGTGAAACTATAGAGAGAAAGAAAAAGAGTATTCTGCTACTTAACTACTTCCTTATTTCAGCTCTTCTTTAAAACGGTAAGGGGTGTTATTCTTTCTTATTCATGAAGAGAACTGTTGTTATTCCATTTCTTATTATTCTGTTGGAATAACCTGTATACGCGGTCTACCCTATACTTGGTGACATTCTTCTATTATTCTGTTGGAACATCCTGTTTGTGTGTTTTACACCGGACCTGGTTCCGTTTATATTATTATTCTGTTGGAACATCTTGTCTGTGTGTTTTACACCGGACCTAGTTCCGTTTTTATTATTATTCTGTTGGAACATCTTGTCTGTGTGTTTTACACCGGACCTGGTTCCGTCTTGTTATTATTCTGTTGGAACATCCTGTCTGTGTGTTTTACACCGGACCTGGTTCCATTATTTATTATTCTGTCGAAATATCCTGTCTGTGCGTTTACGCCGGACCTGGTTCCATTATTTATTATTCTGTTGGAATAACCTGTCTGTGCGGTCTATCGCATGCCGGGTGATTTCTTTTGTTATTCCATTCTTTATTATACTCAGTTGGTTAAGTTTTGACTTCTATACTCCATGAAATTAGTGGAATATCCTTGATAATTACGGTTCATCCAGTATCTTTTCATAAAAATATTCTTCTAAGTATTCTTGAATTTTACTCCACAAAGCAGTATCATGTTGACAATTTGGACGTTGTTAATTCTTGAACTTGTTTTGTTGAATTCTTATATCATTGTCACCATCCTCATGTTTATAAAATGTTGAAAGTCATCTGTGGCCTGTAGTGCATAGATGGACTTGGTATGATTATGACCAGGGATTATTCGGTATAATCATGACCGTAATGTTACAAATGATGTGGTAAAAGTCCTCATTGACCCGTAGTGCGTTGATGGACAGTTGTTGGCATGATCATGATCATTAATGAATACACGAATATCCTTGGCCGTAGTGCAGGGGTGATTCGATGATGTGGATTATTTTATTAAGCTGAGTCCCAGCGAACACAGTGTTGAAAAACCTTTTAAATCATAAAAGATAGTAGAGTTTATTTTCTACTTGACTCTTTTAATGGATTGTTTGTTCCGCTACAGTTAAACTTGATGTCTATTATATTTTATCAGTTTAACATTGTTGAAGGCTAATGATAATTTATTCTGCATTATCTTTGTCATAATATTTTTTACTGGGCTAGTTGAGCTCACCCTTTCTTTCACTGTTCTCTTCAGGACATGAGAATATAGCTGGGACGAGTCGGGGAACGGAGTGATGGACCAGATGATAGTATTAGTAGTCCTCACTATTCTATGTAATAGTGTGATAATAATTGTAATGAGGACTCCTTTTGAGTATGGATACTCTCTAGAAGATAATATTTGTATTCAAACTCACAGTTTATATTTTGTCGTATTGTGCACGACAGTTGTATTAGTAAGTTGTATTTGAATTCTGTACCATGTATCTGGCGACCCAAGATGGGTGATGTATACCTATTTTTGGGGGCGTCACAGTTGGTATCAGAGCTTAGGGATATGATCCCTGGCTAAGATGTGAGAATAGAACTAGGAGGGGAGAGACGGAGAATTCCTTCGCTAGTATGACCTACCTAAGTTTATTTGCATGGTATTTAATTGGTCGGTCATAATATAAGGATAATATATGACATATCAATTAACTTTTATTTTGTGGCAGTATCTAAAAATGGCATCTGAGAATGTTGAGAATAGCAATGGAGCACAGGCGACTGTTGATTCACCATATATCAATAATCAGGATAATGTGCATCAGGAAGGTGACAATCCTCATGCAAACAACAATACTGACCATATGATGAATGATAGAATGTTTAGAAACTTTATGCAGTTCATGCAACAACAGGCGAGAGCGGCTCCTGTCCAAAATATAGGTGAAAATACTGAAAACTCTCGGACGGTCACCGCTAAACAGTTCAAGGTGCTGGGACCACCAGAGTTTAAGGGAGAGCCAAAACCACTTATAGCAAAAACATGGATAAAGCAGATTACCAAGATATTTAATGTCTTGGGATGCTCCGAGGAGCAAAAGGTTCCCTTTGTCGCCTTTATGTTGCGAGGAGAGGCAGATTACTGGTGGGAATCGATTAAGCGTACTCAACTTGCCGCACTGAAGATGTCTTGGGAGAAGTTCCAAGAGCTGTTCAATGACAAATACTTTCCCGAAAGTGTTCGTCACATGAAGGAGGTGGAGTTCATCAAATTGGAGCAGAATAATATGACCGTGTCGCAGTATGAGGCTAAATTTGCTGAGTTGTCCCGGTTTGCGTCCCACTTGGTGGATAATGAAGAGCGAATGACGCGAATATTTTTGCGAGGTTTGAAACCTGAGATACGTCAACATCTTATTTCTCATAAACTGTGTTTGTATTCAGATGTTGTGAATAGGGCTCAGTTAGTGGAGCGCGATAACGAGTCAACGCAACCAAAAGAGAGCAGTCGGTAAAATGATAATACCAGTGAGAGCAGTCATTGAAGCGGTGACAACAAGCGTGGAGGGAATCAACAGGCCAGAAGTGGTAACCACTTCGGTGGTAATCAGGGCCAAAACAATAAGAATGGTCATTTCAAGAATAGGAGATTCAACAATGATGGAAAGACGTCAGCACCAGCACCCGTTGTTAAGGAAGGAGAACGACCACCTATCATATGTTTCAAATGCGGAGGGGAGGGGCACATCAGTCCAAACTGCACGATGCCGTCTAAAGCATGTTATAATTGTGGAAGAGAAGGTCATTTAGCTCGATTTTGTCGTTTACCAAAAATAAGTTCAGCCAAGATGGAGACACCAAAGGCCTTCCCAGTAAAGTCAAAACCGGTAGTGCAAGGGAGAGCGTTTGTTGTGACCTCCCAGAAAGCAAGGAACCCGAATGAGGTCATCACGGGTAAGCTTATCATAAACTCTAACGAAGTCTATATTTTATTTGATACCGGTTCTACCCATTCTTTTATTTCTCCTACTTGCGCTCATCGATTAAATTTGACTCCGGAGAAATTAGACTTTGATTTATCTGTTGAAACTCCATTGGGAGAAACCTTCATTACATCCACGGGTTATAAGTCTTGTTTGGTTCAAGTTGGTACCCACACATTACCTGTCGATCTGATTTCATTAAAAATACTTGCATTTGACGTGATTCTAGGGATTGATTGGTTAACTACTCATCATGCAAAAATTGATTGTTTTCGTAAGGTTGTTAGCTTTCATATTCCTAATCGACCTATTATGCGAATTCAAGTAACCAAACTATTAAAATCAATCGTTGTCATCTCAAGCCATAAAGCTATTCGTTTATTGAAAAACGGATGTCAAGCTTTCTTAGCTCATGTCACGGATCTAAACAAAAATACGTCAGTTTTGAATGATATTTCTATTGTTAATAAATTCCCTGACGTATTCCCTGAAGAACTTCCTGGCCTACCCCCAGAGCGTGAAATTGAATTTTGTATCGACCTTGAACCCGGTATAAAACCCATTTCCAAAGCCCCATATCGAATGGCTCCTATTGAACTTCAGGAGTTAAAGATCCAATTGCAGGAATTGTTAGACATTGGCTTTATATGTATACCTATTTTTAGGGGCGTCACAATGAGAACATGCGAATGAGATCTAAATTCTTAGATAGCTTAAAAACTAAAATGTTCCCAATCGATGGATTACTAAAAAGGGGATTAATGAATCCGGATAGATTGGTACATACGTTGCTTGTACATTGGATGAGGATGATTGATCTCATGATCATTTATGTGGAGACACTAAAATAAGTATGTAGGTGCTTATTGAAGAATAAGTTCACTGAACGTGGCTCGCTAAAAAATACCTAATTGAGTTTTACTTGCCTGTCAATAGGAATTCCTGCAGTGATAGTAGTGCAAGTGATCCTTAGACTTGAGATCATCATAGTATCTTGTGTATGATGAGTTATACTTTAACTTATTCCTTAAGACCCTTTGAGTATATCAAAGGGTATGCTTGGGTGTAATAAGTTATACATGAAGATAATGTATGATCAATAAAGAGTCTACCGCTTCTAGTAAAAGAAGAGAAATATCCTATGTGATTCGATAAATGACAACCCAGTAGTCCTTGACCTAGGCAAAATGAAATTAAAAAGGAGTTTCTAATTTACATTATTTGGAGTTACGCATTTGAGAATCGAAATACATATAATTAGATAAAATAAGACTTGACAGTAAATCCATATCTTATATTTAATTGGGACATTGTATTGTGTGTAAGATCTCAATTTTCATAAATAAAGATTAATTTTTTTTCTCGAAATATCATTTTTAATATTATGGTGTGGTTTTGATAAAATATTATAGTTGTGGGTATTATTTAGAAATTTTACAAAGTAAGCAAGTTGTTATAAAATATTCGATTGGTCGGGGAATAATTATTTTAACAGGAAATATTCGTACGAAGGCACAATCATTGGTAGACCCCACAATATAATTATTGTTGTAGTTAGAAAACGACAGAATTATCGTTTTATAAAAATAACGGCGAAAGTTTTACCGTTAAACTGTTGAAATACTCGGTGTTAAAAGTACAGTAATACGCGTGGTTGCATAATAGCACACGGTATTGATTATTGATGCTTACGTAAGAAGTCACTCAGTTATATTTAATTATTGCTACAATAATTGCTGTATAGTATCTCACGTTATTTGATTCAATTATTGTTAATATTTTATATTATTAAATCAATAATTGAAACGACAAAGTTATTCACATTATTATTTGTAATATTGACGATGTCTAGAAAATTCTGTCGAGGAGAAGTTTGGTCACCTAATTGCGCGCCAATAGGGAGAAATTCTTATCGAAAAGCTCACTCTTTCCTGGGAATGATCTGGTTGTTAAATATTGCGAATAATAATAATGATGAATAAATATTGTTAAAAATATTGAGAGAATTTTTATGAAGTATTTGTTGTAAATTTACTTATTATTTGGACCCCTATTTATCCATTTTTTAAAATAATGTGTGTTATGAGTATGATATTATATATATATATATATATATATATATATATATATATATATATATATAAATGTTGAAAATGACATGTTTTGTGGGGGGGGGGGGGTTATCACGGGTTGTAAGAAAAAAAAAGGGATGACATTGTAATGGTGGGAATGTATATATATATATATATATATATATATATATATATATATATATATATATATATATATATATAATAATAATAATAATAATAATAATAATAATAATAATAATAATAAATGATGATTGAAAAAGGGGGGGGGGAGTATTGCCCGGGAGTGAAGGGCGTAGTATTATTATTATTATTATATGAGTTTTGTTTTATTTGATTATAAATAGAATATATTATATTTTATTTAAAGTTTTTATTTTATTAGAATATTTTATTGCATAGTGCTGCATAATAAATCAAAATTTTCAAACGTTTCAGCCGAACGAATTCGCCCGTGAATTCGTTCTCTACGTCTGTGATTAAATTTTTTAAATAGTATCCTTTTCATTCTCCTATAAATAGAATGCTTAGTTAGAATTGAAAATCACACCAGAATCAGAGAATTCTTCTTCTATAATCTTGAGCGTATTTCTTTAGAGTTTAAGAAAGCTTTGAGCATAGTAAACAGTTCAAGTTTCCTTCAATAATATCCCCGCCTTACCAGTCGGAATACTCTTCTTTTTAAGGTAAGATATGTTATTTTTGTTCAAATACTCGTAAGAAATAATATTTTCTTTCATACTTTGTAGTATGTAAGTAATATTATTTCGTTTCAGATTCAGAATTTGACACTCATTTTGTTAAGTTTTGGCTTCTATATTCCATGAAATTAGTAGAATATCCTTAAATTTTGCGCGTCATCCAATATGTTTTCATGAAAATATTATTTTGAACATTCTTGATAAGTTTTAACTTTTTCATGTCGGAGTACTATTCACGGGTTACTATTCCCAAATTACTATTTACAGGATACTATTCACCCGGGATACTATTCATAACAAAAATTGATTTTTATTCGGTCCAAATCATTTTTGGTACAATATTATTCTTGAATTTTACTCCACAAAGCAGTATTATGTTGACAATTTGGACGTTTTTGAATTCTGGATAAATTAAATTATAAATATTTAAAAATTTATCCTTTGCTTTTATTTAATTGAATTCTTATATTATTGTCATCATCCTCATGCTTATATTGTTATGAAAGTCATCTTTGGCTTACGTGCATAGATGAACTGTTGATTGGCATGATTATGACCAGGGATTATTCGGTATAATCATGACCGTAATGTTACAAATGATGTTGTGACGCCCCCAAAATAGGTCCAATCCACCCAACCTATTCTGAGTCGACAAATACATGGTACAAAAAATAACTACAACTTTATTATTACAATTGTCGTGCAAAATACGACAACACATATACTGTGAGTTTAAATACAAATATATACCAACTGTGACTCTTATCCCAACCTTGGATAACACGTCACAATAGCACCTTACATAAATGTACAGTCAATAACTATTTTAAAAATTAAAATATTTGAAAAATGCTCAAGTAAACCTTCGTACATGGGAGGCCATGCATCTAAGTTATAATAGATATCATATGATTGGAGAATTATCCTTGGTTGACCCAATAGACCCCAAAGAAAAACGAGAATATTACTATCATGTTCTTTCCAATGGTGAGTCTTCTCTTGACATATAATTATCTCCATTGTCTCTAATTGAGAATTATATTTCAACCAAACTCCAAGATTATATAGGTAGTGCTCGTAGATATACTCAGCGAGTGAATGTGCACAACCCTGTCCTATGATAACACGAAGTCGTAGGTCATTAGATATCTTGTATGATAGTGGCAAAACACTCTTCCAACGTTGGGTTCGCCTCACCCTATTTAATTTGTCAAATATAACTACGAAATGATGTATAAAATACAACACACTATTCTAAAGTTCTCAATAAAATTATTTTCATACTGTTTAGGGAGAACCTCCACAGCTAGAAACCACCGTTCTATTCCCTTGTCACCCTCGCTCGACCCAGCTACACTCTTATTACCTGAAAGAAATTGTGAAGCAGAAGGGTGAGCACAACTAGCCCAGTAAAGAATATAATGACTAAAGATAATTAAATTATCAATAGCATTCGTCAGTAATGAATCAGAGATTTAGAACATATGGTAGATCATAAAACTTTTCAACCATAGTTACAGCGGAACCAGCAATCCATTAGAATAGTCAAATAGACCATAAAGTCTATTATCTTCTCCATGTTAAAAGTCCACCAATAATATTTTATCCCTATAACATCAATCAACAGTTCCTGTCCACAATCATGTGAATAACTTATAATCATAATTGTGGTTCTAAATTCCTCTTCGCACCCAGCACGAAGATAATTTTCATCACATGTCTTTACCTGAAACATCAAAGATCATGGTTATACCAAATCACAGTTCCTATTCATAATCATACTAATAAATTAATCTTTGCACTACGGGCCAAAGATATTCATTAACAGTTCATTTTTGCACTACAGGTCAAAGATATTCAACAACAGGTCATCTTTGCACTACAGGCCAAAGATATTCAACAACAGGTCATCTTTGAACTACGAGTTAAAGATATTCAACAACATGTCATCTTTGCACTACAAGCCAAAGATATCAATCAACAGTTCTTCTTTGCAATACATGCCAAAGGCATACAACTGTAAAATCAATAAACAACAGTCCATCTATGCACTACGGGCCAAAGATGACTTTCATCACAATATAAGCATAAGGATCATGACAAGGATATAAAGAATCAATCACATGAGATAAATGATAAATTTTAAAGACTTTAACAATTTAATTTATTCAGAATTCAATAATATCCAAATTGTCAACATGATACTGCTTTGTGGAGTAAAATTCAAGAATAATATTATTATAAAAATGATTTGAACAGAAAATAATATTTTAACGAATATTTAACGAAGATAATAACATTATTCATTATGTTATAAACTCCATTTAATATTATTCATTATATAATAACATTAAATTTATTTACTAATATTATTAATCATTAAATAATATTTTAAATCAATAATTTCATAACACCTTAATCCAAATGTTATAAATCACTTAATAATCTCATACTCTAATATTATTAATATTACAACAATATTTCAATCATTTTTTAAACTTATAAATAATTTATTTTAATTATTTTCACTTTACTAATTAATGTATTTAATCATCCTAAAATGTCAAACTCATAAGATTTCATCACCAATAACCAAAACTCTTATAAAAAAAATCTACATATACCTTATATAGGATTCTCAAGCCATAAAATCCTATTTTTTCAATTTTCTTATTTCACATAACATATTTAATTCATTTACTCATAACTAGTCTATTTTTATGAAAAATACCAAATCAGTCCTAGAATTTTTTTTTTGGAATTTAGCAGAATATAGTCCCATATTGAACATATATTTTTCCCAGAATTTTTAAAATTCATTTACTATTTTTCATATGGCCAAAACTACCGAATATTTAGACATTTATCATAAACTTTACTTTTGTCCAAAAATTTTAAAATTTACAGAGTATAGTGTCGTTATATACATGTACTCCCAATAAAATTTTTACCAATTTTGGAGTTAACCACAAGGAGTTATAAGAGTTTACTTTTAAAATAATCTTTTTCTATAAAATTCATAACTCCTAATCTATACATCCAAAAATCGCCATTTTTGGACACAATCTAGAAAACTCATCAGATTATCATTTCAAAATTTTTCAAAAATTTTGAGATTCAAAAAAATTACGAAACTGTCCCTGGTAGAAACCCTTACTTACAACGGTTGAACGAAAATAATATTCATATGAATACGAAAAATAATCTCTCTTCAGAATATCAAAAATATAATAACTCTTACGATCCCTTACCTCAAAAGAATAGTACTTCTGGCTGGAATATCAGATATAACGCTGAAAAAAACTTGCACTGTATAGCAACACTCAAAGTATCAAAATACTCACAAAAATACGCTCGATAATATATAGAGAGAAAACTTCAATTTCTGGTGTGTTTTTTAATTATAACCTAAGCACCCTATTTATAGGAAAATGCTTAGAACACCAAAGTAGAAAATTTAATAAAATATTATTATTTTTTTAAAAATTCCTACGCCCACTTTGAATAAACTGATTTCAGCATTTTCAACAATAAGTGGGGCCCACCAAACATAACAAAAACGTTTTTCTTTTAAAAAATAATTAAAACTTCAAAAATCAATTATTTTGGATCTTCAATAATTCATAATAAATAGCCTTTTTATTAGAAAAATTCAAATCTTATGTCCATTTCATAGGAAATTCAATTCTTTACAACTTTGTAAGTTTAAATTTTTCTAAATTCCAAGCAAAAATTAACCGAAATCCATATACGGACGATTTTGCAGGCTATAATCAAATTTCAGTCAAGAAATAGGGTCCACCAACATGTTTAACACGTTTTTAGTATTTATTGTAACAAAAATACTATTCCTCCTCATTTATTCATATATCACACATTCATTGTAAAAATATCACCATTATTATATTATTATAATATAATAATATATTTAAATGGATTATTTTATCAGAAAAGATAAAATATCAATTTTCAACAATTGTCACTTTTCTAAAAATTCCTCCATTTATATCTACATAAATAAATATTTTTCTTATCATATAAATCAATAATTAATTATTCACAAATAATATTACAGAATCACAATACTGACAACCAAGCCGTTCTCAGGAAAGAGGGGGCTTTCCAATAAGGATTTCTCCTTACTGGCGCGCAATTAGGTGACCAAACCTCTCCTTAGATAGAACTTTCTAGACATTACCAATAATGATATCTAATAATATTTTTAAAATAATATGAATTATTGATCTGATAATGGGAAATACTATGTAGTGACAATTATTGAAACAACAATAATATAAAATATCAACGTAGCAATTATTAAATTAATAAAATAAAATATTAAATAGTAACTACTGTAACATTTATTGAGTAGTGCCTTCTTACGTAAGAATCAATAATTGGTGCAATACCGTGTGCTACTATGCAACACCGCGTATTACTATGTTTTAACCACTGAGTATTCCAATAGTGTTAACAGTAACAACTACGCCGTTATTTATAAAAACTCATACTTGTCGTTTTCTTCATCCGACAGTTTTTTGTTATGGGACCCACAAAAGGCTGTGCCGTCGTACGAATATTCCCCGACAGTAAGAATATTCAACGACCAAACGAATATTCTCTGACAACAATGAGTATTTTATAACCACTTGCTTATTTAAAATATTTACATATATCACCCTTAACTTTAACCTTTTATCAATTTAACCATTTACTGAACAGTAATTATATGAAAATTTGAATACTTTTATTTCATAAAATTCGGGGTTTTACAGATGTGGTAAAAGTCCTCATTGGTCCGTAGTGCATTGATGGACAGTTGTTGACATGATCATGACTATTGGTGAAAACACGAATATCCTTGGCCCGTAGTGCATGGATTATTCGTGGTCGCGATACTAATGAATATCTTTGGCCTGTAGTGCAGGAATGATACGATGATGTGGTTTATTTATTAAGCTGAGTCTCAGCGATAAAATTTATGATAAACTCTTAAAGCATAGAAGATAGTAGATTTCGTGCTCTACTTGACTCTTCGAATGGATTGCTTGTTCCGATGTAATTAAACTTGATGTCTATTGTATTTTATCAGTTTAACACTGTTCAAGGGTAACGATAATTTATTCTGCATTATCATAGTCATAATATTTCTTACTGGACTAGTTGTGCTCACCCTTTTACTTTCATTGTTCTCTTTAAGAAATGAGAACGTAGCCGGGACTAGTCGGAGAATGGAGTGACGGTCCGAGATGGTTATTTTAGCAGTCCTCACTATTTAGTATGATAATAAATGTAATGAGGATTGAATTTGAGTTTGGATACTGTCTAGAAGACAATATTCCTGTTAAAATTCTCAGCTCATGTTGTATAATTAAGTTTGTATTTGTATTTAGTACCATGTATTTGGCGACCCAAGATGGGTGATGTATACCTGTTTTGGGGGCGTCATAGTTGGTATCAAAGCTTAGGAATATGATCCCTGGCTAAGATGTGAGACTAAAACTAGGGGGGAGAGACGAGGAAATCCTTCGCTAGTATGACCTACCTAAGTTTGTTTGTTATTTAAATTGGTCGGTCAGAATATAAGGATAATATGTGATATGTCAATTAACCCTTGTTTTGTGGCAGTGTTTGAAAATGGCATCCAAAAATGTTGAGTTAAGCAATGGAGCGCATGAGACCGTTGAGTCACCACTGATCAATACCCAGGATAATATGCATCAGGAAGGCAATAATCCTCAGGTGCCCAACAACACCAACCAAAGGGCGAATGACGGAATGTTTAGGAGCTTTCTGTAATTCGTGCAACATCAGGCAAGAGAGACTCTTGTTCAAAATGCTGGTGGAAACACTGACAACTCTCGAATGGTTACCGCTAAGCAGTTCAAGGAGCTAGGACCACTGGAGTTTTTGAGAGAGCCAAAACCACTTAAGGCGGAGTCATAGATAAAGCAGATCACCAAGATATTTGATGTCTTGGGATGCTTCGAGAAGCAAAAGGTTCCCTTTGCCACTTTTATATTGCGAGGAGAGGCAAATTACTGGTGGAAATCTGTAAAGCGTACTCAACCTGCCGCACTGAAGATGTCTTGGGAGAAGTTCCAAGAACTGTTCAACGACAAGTACTTTCCTGAAAGTATTCGTCACATGAAGGAGGTAAAGTTGATCAAGCTGGAGCAAAACAATATGAATGTATCGCAGTACGAAGCTAAGTTTGCCGAGTTGTCCCAGTTTGCGTCCCACTTGGTTGATAATAAGGAGAGAATGACACAGATATTTCTAAGAGGTTTGAAACCCGAGATACGTCAATACCTCATTTCTCACAAACTTTGCTTGTATTCAGATGTTGTGAATAGGGCTCAGTTATTGGAGCGCGATAATGAGTCAACCCGACCAAGAGAGAGTAGCTGACAAAATGATAATACTAGTGGTAGCAATCATTGAAACGGTGACATTTGGAGGAAATCAATATGCCAGAAATGGTAACCAATTCGGTGGTAATCATGGCCAAGACGATAGAAGTGGAAATTTCAAGAAGAGGAGATTCAACAATAATAGAAAGACGTCAGCACTAGCACCCGTTGTTAAGGAAGGAGAACGACCACCTATTATATGCTTCAAATGCGGAGGAGAGGGACACATTAGTCCAAATTGCATGCAGCAGTCCAAAATATGTTACAATTGTGAAAAAGAAGGTCACCTATCTCGATTTTGTCGTGCAGTGAAGCCAAGTCCAGTTGGGATGGTGACACCAAATGCCGTCCCAGACAAGTCAAAACCAGTAGTTCAAGGGAGAACATTTGTTGTGACCTCCCAAAAAAGCGAGGAATCCGAACGAGGTCATCACAAGTAAGCTAATCGTAAACTCTTGCGAAGTCTATACCTTATTTGATACCAGTTCTACCCATTCTTTTATTTCTCCTACTTGCGCTCAACGCTTAAATTTAATTCCGGAGAAATTAGACTTTGACTTATCTGTTGAAACTCCATTGGGAGAAACCTTCATTACATCCATTATTTATAAGTCTTGTTTGATTCAAATTGGCACCCGCACATTACCTGTTGATCTTATTTCTTTGAAAATACTTGCATTTGATGTGATTTTAGGGATTGATTGGTTAACTACTCATCATGCTAAAATTGATTATTTTCGTAAGGTTGTTAGCTTTCATATTCCTAACCAACCTATTATGCAAATTCAAGCAACCAAACCACTAAAGTCAATTACTGTCATATCAAGCCATAAAGCTATTCGTTTATTAAAAAATAGATGTCAAGCTTTTCTTAGCTCATGTCACAGATTTAAACAAAAGTACGTCAGATTTGAATGATATTCCTATTGTTAATAAATTTCCTAACGTATTTTCTGAAGAACTTCCTGGCCTACCCATAGAGCGTGAAATTGAATTTTGTATCGACCTTGAACCCGGTACAAAACCCATTTCCAAATCTCCATATCGAATGGCTCCTATTGAACTTCAGGAGTTAAAGACCCAACTACAGGAATTTTTAGACATCGATTTCATTCGTCTTTGTACGTCTCCTTGGGGTGCTCCTGTTATATTCGTAACGTAGAAAGATGGGAGTATGCTACTTTATATTGACTATCGGGAGTTGAATCATGTCACCATAAAAAATAAGTACCCGTTGCCTCGCATTGATGACATGTTTGACCAGTTGTAAGGTGCCAAATTCTTTTCAAAGATCGATCTTCGTTCCGGATATCATCAGTTAAAGATTAAAATCGATGACATTCCAAAGACTACTTTCAGAACTTGGTACGAGCATTATGAATTCGTAGTCATGTCCTTTGGATTGACTAATACTCCTGCTGCCTTCATGGATATGATGAAACGAGTATTTAAGAAATATTTGGATCACTTTGTGGTCGTCTTTATTGATGACATCCTCATATACTCTAAAACCCGTGAAGATCATAAGCAACACTTGAGGCTGATACTCCAAAAGCTTTGTAAAAATAAGCTATATGACAAGTTGAAGAAATGCGAGTTCTGGCTTGAGGAAGTAGCATTTCTTGGGCACGTGATATCAAATCACGGAATATCTGTTGACCCGACAAAAATTAAAGCAATTCAAAGTTGGGAGCAACCTAAGTCAGTGACCGAAGTACGTAGCTTTTTGGGCTTAGCTGGTTATTATCAGAGATTCGTGGAAGGATTTTCTCGAATCGCTACTCCATTAACTTAGCTGACTTGAAAGGATACAAAATTTGGTTAAAGCGAGGAATGTGAGAAGAGTTTTCAAGAACTCAAGAGAAGATTCATTTTAGCACCTGTTCTGACAATACCATTTGGTTCGGAGGGATTTTTCATCTACAGCGATGCTTCGGGCAGAGGATTAGGATGTGTTCTCATGTAACATGGGAAAGTCATAGCCTATGCCTCACGACAACTCAAAGAATATGAGAGAAATTATCCTACTCATGATCTAGAGTTCGCAGTAGTCATTTTCACACTAAAGATCTGGAGGCATTACCTGTGTGGAGAGAAAGTGGAGATCTACACGGATCATAAAAGCCTCAAATATTTCTTCACCCAAAAGGAACTCAACATGCAGCAACGGCGTTGGCTTGAGCTGTTGAAAGATTATGATCATACCATTCAATACCATCCTGGAAAAGTGAACGTGGTAGCTGACGCATTGAGTAAAAGATCATATGCGGGTACGAGTGCGATATTATTAACGCAAAGACCCATCTTGTATGACTTACAAAGGATGGTGATAGATTTAAAGACTCCAGGGATCCATGTGATGATGACAAATATACGAGTAGAACTGACTTTAATCAATAAAGTTAAAGCTGCTCAAGCTACGGACCTGGAGCTTATGCGTATGAAGAAGAAAGTGCAAGAAGGTGATATTCTAGAAGCGAGAATCGATGAAGAAGGAATACTTCGAGTCAACTCCAGACTTTGTGTTCCTAACGACCCTGATTTAAAGTATAAAATCATGATGGAGGCGCACAACACACCATTTGCAATCCATCCCGGAAGTACAAAAATGTATTGTGATCTTAGAAATATATTTTGGTGGAGAAATATGAAAAGAGAGATCGCGGAGTTTATCTCAAGGTGTTTATCGTGTCAACGAGTCAAGGCGGAGCATCAAGTGCCAAAAGGTCCATTGTAACCACTTGAAATTCTAGAATAGAAGTGGGAGCACATTACCATGGATTTTATTACTGGTCTTCCCAAGGTTTCTCAAGGCATAGATGCAATTTGGGTTATTGTTGATAGATTGACCAAGTCTACTCATTTCTTACCTATACGAGAAACTTATACACTTGAACGTCTTGCTTGTATATACATAAATGAGATTGTAAGGCTGCATGGTATGCCAGTATCCATAGTTTCTGATCGAGACCCAAAATTCACTTCATAATTTTGGGTTAGTTTGCAAAAAGCTACGGGCACGGATTTGCGATTCAGTTCGGCTTATCATCCTCAAACGGACGGGCAGTCAGAGAGGACTATTCAAACTCTTTAGGATCTATTAAGACTCTGTGTCTTTGACTTCAAGGGAAGTTGGGATAAGTTCTTGCCATTGGTGGAATTCTCCTACAACAACAGTTATCAAACAAGTATTGACATGGCTCCATTCGAGGCGTTGTATGGACGCAAGTGTCGTTCTCCAGTATGCTGGGACGACGTAGGTGAAGCAACGTTGTTGGGACTGGAGTTGGTACATATGACTACAGAAAAGATTCAAATGATCCGACAACGTATAAAAACTTCACAAGATCGACAAAAGAGTTATGCTGATCTTCATCGAAAGGACGTGAAATTCAATGTTGGGGAGCATGTGTTGTTACGTGTTACTCCATGGAAAGGAGTTACGAGATTTGGAAAGAGTGGAAAGCTCAATCCTCAATTCATTGGCCCATTCAAAATCCTCGATCGAGTAGGAACTGTGGCTTATAGACTCGCCTTACCGCCAAATATGTCTCGTGTTCATAACGTTTTTCACATATCCATGTTACGTAAATATGTGGAAGACCTGAACCACATTATTGAGTAAGAACCGGATGAAATAGCGAAAGATTTAACTTATAAAGAGGTACCTGCTAAAATCTTGGATAAGAAGGAACATATTCTACGCTCCAAGGTTATACCTTAAGTCAAAGTTTTATGCAGAAACCACGATGTTGAGGAAATGACCTGGGAGTTAAAATCTAAAATAAAATCAAGGTATCCTCACCTCTTCGGCATACCAGGTACGTACCCTAATTTCGAGGATGAAATTTCATAAGAAAGGGAGGTTGTAAGACCCCAATTTTCATAAATAAAGATTAATTTTTTTCCTCAAAATATCATTTTTAATATTATGGTGTGGTTTTGATAAAATGTTATAGTTGTGGGTATTATTTAGAAATTTTACAAAGTAAGAAAGTTGTTATAAAATATTCGATTGGTCGGGGAATATTCGTTTTAATAGAGAATATTTGTACGAAGGCACAATCATTGGTGGACTCCACAACAGAATTATTGTCGTAATTAGAAAATGACAAAATTATCTTCTTATAAAAATAACGGCGAAAATTTTACCGTTAAACTGTTGAAATATCCGGTGTTAAAAGTACAGTAATATGCGTCGTTGCATAGTAACATACTGTATTGATTATTGATGCTTACGTGAGAAGTCACTCTGTTATATTCAATTATTGCTACAGTAATTGCTGCATAGTATCTCACGTTATTTGATTCAATTATTGTTAATATTTTATATTATTAAATCAATAATTGAAACGACAAAGTTATTTACATTATTATTTACAATATTGACGATGTCTAGAAAGTTCTGTCGAGGAGAGGTTTGGTCACCTAATTGCGCGCCAATAGGGAGAAATTTTTATCGAAAAATCCCCTCTTTCTTGAGAATGATCTGGTTGTTAAATATTGCGAATAATAATAATGATGAATAAATGTTGTTAAAAATATTGAGGGAATTTTTATGAAGTATTTGTGTGACAACCCCAAAATAGGTCCATTCCACCCAACCCATTCTGAGTCGCCAAATACATGGTACAGAAAACAACTACAACTTTATTATAACAATTGTCGTGCAAAATACAACAACACATATGCTGTGAGTTTGGATACAAATATATACCAAATGTGACTCATGTTCCAACCGTGGACATCACCTCACAATAACACCTTACATAAAGGTATAGTCAAAAACTGTTTTAGAAATTAGAATCTTTGGGAAATGCTCAAGGAAACCTTCGTACATGGGAGGCCACGCATCTAGATTATGATAGATATCATATGGCCACAGAATTATCCTTGGTTGACCCAATAGACCCCAAAGAAAAACGAGAAGATTACTATCATATTTTTCCCAATGGTGAGTCTTCTCTTGACTTATCATTATCTCCACTGTCTCTAATTGAGAATTATACTTCAAACAAACACCAAGATTATATAGGTAGTGCCCATAGATATACTCAGCAAGTGGATGAGCACAACCCTGTCTTATGATGACACGAGGTTGTATGTCATTAGACATCTTGTATGATAGTAACAAAACACCCTTCCAACGTTGGGTTTGCCTCACCCTATTTTCTTCACCAAATATAACTACTAAATGATGACCACCGTTCTATTCCCTTGTTACCCCCGCTCGACCCAGCTACACTCTTATTACCTGAAAGGAATTGTGAAATAGAAGGGTGAGCACAACTAGCTCAGTAAAGAATATCATGACTAAAGATAATTCAATTATCAATAGCCTTCATCAACAATAAATCAGAGATTTAGAACATATGGTAAATGATAAAAATTTCAACCATAGTTGCAGCGGAACAAGCAATCCATTAGAAGAGTCAAATAGACTATAAAGTCTATTATCTTCTCCATGTTAAAAATCTACCAACAATATTTTATCCATGTAACATCACTCAACAGTTCCTTTCCACAATCATATGAATAACTCATAATCATAATTGTGACTATAAATTTTTCTTCGCACCCAGGACGAAGAATATTTTCATCACCTGTCTTTACCTGAAACATCAAAGATCATGGTTATACCAAATCACAGTTCTTGTTTATAATCATACTAACAAATCCATCTTTGCACTACGGGCCAAAGATATTCATCAACAAACCATCTTTGCACTACGGGACAAAGATATTCAACAACAGTTCATCTTTGCACTACAGGCCAAATATATTCATCAACAGGCCATCTTTGCACTACATGCCAAAGATATTCATCAACAATTCATATTTGCACTACAGGCCAAATATATTCATATCTCAAAGAAATATATAATCATTTCAGAATTTATATAAACAATAATTATAACCATGTTGATCAATTCACCTTTGCACTTAAGCTTAAGATATTCAATTATAAATTCAATGGTCATGATCATACCAGTCACAATTCAACTTTGCACTACAGGCCAAAGAGAACCCTAGTCATGATCATACTAATAATCTACCCATCTTTACACTCCAGTGAAAGAGAATTTCAACATCAGGGTTATAAAAATGTTATATATGATGATAAAAATAATATGATCAACATATAGTTTTAATCTCAAGAGTAATATTCGTAACTCATGAATAGTAAATCGTGAATAGTAACTCATGAATAGTAACCCCGACACAAAAGATAAAAATTCCACAATAAAATCTATACCAATATTTCGGTATAATGATATTGAAAGAATAACATTACTTAAATTTATAAACAATTTATTTTAATTGTTTACACTTTACTAATTAATGCATTTAATCATCATAAAATGCCAACTCTTACAATTTCATCATCAATAACCAAAACCCTCATAAAAAATCTGCATATACCTCATATAGGATTCTCAAGCCATAAAATCCTATTTTCCAATTTTCTTTCTTCACAAAACATATTTAATTCATTTACTCATAACTAGACCATTTTCATGAAAAATACCAAATCAGTTCCAAAAATATTTCTTTTCTGGAATTTAGCATAATATAGTCCCATAGTGAACATATATTTTTCTCAGAATTTTTAAAAGTCATTTACTATTTTTCATATGGCCAAAATAGCCGAATATTTAGACATTTATCAAAAATTGTACTTTTGTCTAAAAATTCTGAAATTTACAGAGTATACTTCTATCATATACATGTACTTCAAATAAAAATTTCATCAATTTTGGAGTTAACCACAAGGAATTATAAGCTGTTACTTTTAAAATAGTCTTTTCTCATAAAATTCATAACTCTCAATCTATACATCCAAAAATCACCATTTTTGGACACAATCAAGAAAACTCATCAAAATATTATTTCAAATTTTTCCAGAATTTTTGAAGATCAGAAAAATTACGAAACTGAAAATCATAACAACCCTTAAAATCCCTTAATATCCCTTACCTCAAAAGAGCAGTACTTCTGACTGGATATCGGATATGATGCTGAAGAAAACTTGCACTGATGAATAGAAACTCACCAAGTATCTAAAAACTCAAAAAATATGCTTCATAATATAGAGAGAGAAAGAGAGAAAGCTTATGTTTCTGGTGTGATTTTCAATTCTAACTTAGCCCTCTATTTATAGGAAAATTTTGGTAGGTTTGACCTGCAACCTGATGGCTTTATCTGCTACTATTCCCACCCACCACATGTGAAATATAATTCAGCATATTTCTTCACCAACCACAAGTGGGGCCCACCAATTCTAGAATTTTTCACCAAAAATAATTTATAACCTGATTTCTGAATCAGCCACCTCTTAAAATTCATAACAAATCATACGTTCATTTTTAACGGTTCAAAATTTGTGGGCATATACTTAACTTATATATGTATAACATATCCAAAAATTGCCACGATCCAACGGTCGGATTAAAAATTATAACCCCTGCAAAATATCTCAAAAATCCTGATTTTTAATACCTCCATTCCGACAAAAATACGGATAAAAACCTCAACATTAACTCCTTTATTTTTAACCACAAAAATATATTCCTCATTTATATCCACATAAAATAAATATTTCCTTATCATATGAATCAATAATTAATTATTCACAAATAATATTACAGAATCACATTTATGACAACCAGGCCGTTCCCAGGAAAGAGGGGGCTTTCCAATAAGGATTTCTCCTTACTGGCGCGCAATTAGATGACCAAACCTATCCTTAGACAGAACTTTCTAGACATTGCCAATAATGCTATCTAATAATACTATTCAAATAATATGAATTATTGATCTGATAATGGGAAATACTGTGCAGCAACAATTATTGAACAACAATAATACAAAATTTCAACGTAGCAATTATTGAATCAATAAAATAAAATATTGAACAGTAATTACTGTAACAATTATTGAGTAGTGCCTTCTTACGTAAGAATCAATAATTTCAAAAATACCATGCAATACCGTGTGCTACTGTGCAATAACGCGTATTGCTGTATTTTAACCACCGGGTATTCCAACAGTGTTAACGGTAACAACTACGCCGTTATTTGTAAAAACTCAAATTTATCGTTTTCTTCACCCGACAGTTATTCTGTTATGGGGCCCACAAATGGCTGCGCCGTCGTACGAATATTCCCCGACAGAAAGAATATTCCCCGACAACAATGATTATTTTATAACCACTTGCTTATTTTGAAAAAAAAATCATATTTCACTCATAACTTTAAACTTTTATCAATTTAACCATTTACTGAATAGTAATTATAAGAAAAATTGAATACTTTTATTTCATAAAATTCGGGGTCTTACAATCTCCCCTCCTTATGAAATTTCGTCCCCGAAATTTACGTACCTGATATTTCGAAGAGTTGAGAATACCTTGCTTCTATTTCAGATTCTATCTCTCAGATCATCATGATTTCTCCATTGCTCATCTCCCATGATAACTTTATTTGGGTTCCTCATTTGTTGGGAAGTCATGACAACCGCCATCCCTCGAACTACTCGGCTTTGACTTGTCTGGAGTAGCATTTGGCGTCATCATTACCGTTGGAATATACCTTTCTATAGGACATATTCCTCCCTCAACTGCCTCTTCATACTCCTCATTCATGATCTGAATCATCAATCTTCGATCCATATCGGATTCAGGTTGACCGCTATGTACAGGGTAATTCAAAACTCCATATTTTCATTCATATTCTGTAGTATGTAAGTAATATTATTTCGTTTCAGATTTAGAATTCTACACTCATTTTGTTAAGTTTTGGCTTCTATACTCCATGAAATTAGTAGATTATCCTTGAATTTTGTGCGTCATCTAGTATATTTTTATGGAAATATTATTCTGAACATTCTTGATAAGTTTTAACTTTTTCATGCTGGAGTACTATGCACGGATTACTATTCTAGAATTATTATTTATGAGGTACTATTCACCCGGGATACTATTCATGACAAAAAATAATTTCTATTCGGTCCAAATTATTTTTGGTACAATATTATTCTTGAATTTTACTCCACAAAGCAGTATCATATTGACAATTTGGACGTTTTTTAATTCTGGATAAATTAAATTATAAATCTTTAAAAATTTATCATTTGCTTTTATTTAATTGAATTCTTATATCATTGTCATCATCCTCATGCTTATATTGTTATGAAAGTCATCTTTGGCTTACGTGCATAGATGAATTGTTGATTGGTATGATTATGACCAAGGATTGTTCGGTATAATCATGACCTCATGACCGTAATATTAAAATGATATGGTAAAAGTCTTCATTGGCCCGTAGTGCATTGATGAACAGTTGTTGACATGATCATGATCATTGGTGAAAATATGAATATCTTTGGCCCGTAATGCATGAATAATTCGTGGTCATGATACTAATGAATATCCTTGGCCTGTAGTGCATGAATGATTTGATGATGTGATTTATTTATTAAGCTGAGTCTCAGCGATAAAATTTATGATAAACTCTTAAAGCATAGAAGATAGTAGATTTCATGCTCTACTTTACTCTTCGAATGGATTGCTTGTTCCGCTGCAGTTAAACTTGATGTCTATTGTATTTTATCAGTTTAACACTGTTGAAGGCTAACGATAATTTATTCTGCATTATTTTAGTCATAATATTTTTTACTGGGCTAGTTGAGCTCACCCTTTTACTTTCATTGTTCTATTCAGGAAATGAGAACGTAGCCGTGACTATTCGGAGAATGGAGTGACGGTCCAAGATGGTTATTTTAGCAGTCCTCACTATTTAGTATGATAATAAATGTAATGAGGATTGAATTTGAGTTTGGATACTGTCTAGAAGACAATATTCTTGTTAAAACTCTCAGCTCATGTTGTATAATTAAGTTTGTATTTGTATTTAGTATCATGTATTTGGTGACTTAAGATGAGTGATGTATACCTATTTTGGGGGCGTCACATGGTGAAAGGATTAAATTGTACGGTAACTATTTACTCAAAGGTTCTTTTATGATTAATGTTAAAATTTATATTATCTGAAAAGTCGTTAATCGTTAGAGAGGCTTATCCCTATTGTAGAATAAATATTATTTATTTAAAAAATTAATATTTTAATTTATTTATTTAAATAAGATTAGAATTGTTCTAATTGATTTATTCAAAATCGGTATAATATGGAGAACTTAAAGGGTCACACCGCAAAAGGAAGAATATTTATTTAAGAAGCAAATGACATAATCGTAATAATAAGTAAAGCGTATTTAATTTAATCTATGGTAATAGAATAAATTAAATAGCTTAATATTTTAAAAATATTAAATATAAGTTAATAAAAGGAATCTTATTATTATTACTATTATTATTATTTAATTCCTGAAGGAGTTTCAGAATTAATTAATAAAAGTACTCTAATATATTCCTAATAAGATTATGAGGCTAATTAATTAAAAGAGTTTAATTAATTATTTCTAATAAGATTAGGAGTCTAATTAATTAAAGGAGTTTAATTAATTAAAATAAAACTCAATTCCTTCATTGTTAAGGAGTCTTATTATGGGTGGTGGTTGGTTGACGCTTTCACAAGACACGTGAACGTAATTTCAATAGTTGAGAGAGTACACCTTTTTCTATGAGAGATAAAAAAATTAGAGTTTTGTCAAACACCCATCTTCTTGAATCTTTCTTTTTCGTTGGTGGATCAACTTTAGAGGCCAAACACTTGGGTGGCTAACGTTGATCAAAGGAATGAATCAAACCTGGTGGATTCAAGTTGAATGTGAAAAGGATTGGAGGTGAACTTGTACCCGAGGAAGCTCAAATCTCCAAGGGTATAATTCTTGTTCTTCATCTTTTCGTTTAATTAATAATTATGCATAAAAGATGATCTAGGTATATGGTTTGTAAAAATTTTAAAACTCTATTTTACCACGTTTCCGCTTATTTTATGCAATTTGATTGCGTCCATGAATTTTACAAACCTAACAGATAGGCAATAATTGATTGATGTATTTTAAAGGAAAAATTATACCTTGTTAGACATGGTGCGATTCATAATGATTTTATCGACATTCTAGTATCCTTGTAGGGTAATTCCCTAGAAATGGCAGCATATCTACAAGATAAGGTAACCTCAAAATCCAGTCCTAAGACTCTATAAGAGTTATGACAGGGAGGATTCCTAACCTTAAGTATGTTAAGATAAGGGATTGTTCAGCTTATATGAAAAGGTTTCAAAGGATAAGCTTGTGACAAGATCTAATAAGTACAGATTTGTGGGACATCCTAAAATAAGTTTAGAGTTTATATGTACTATAATCCTACCGAGCAAAAGATGTTTGTTGCGAAACACACTTGCCTTGTTAGATAAAGGTATTTATCATTGAAAGGGCTAGTGGGAGGATAATAGATCTTGAAGAAGTTCAAGAACCACAAAGCACTATAAGTCAAAAAGGAAGAACTTGTAGATAGACCTTTTGTACTATAATCGAATCGTAAATCTGGAATAGTACCGAAGATACCTGGGAGGTATGGATTCATCATAGTTGATGATGATGATCCAGTTACATATGATGAGGCTAAGAGTTGTAGACACTCAGAGAAATGACAGATGACCATGAAATCTAAAATGGATCTGTGGAGCAAATGGCAAGGTGGGGACCTATAGGGCCAGATTGGTTTGAAAGGGTTTTAAATAAAGTCAAACAGTTGACTGTAGTAAAACCTTATAACTGGTAATAATGCTCAAGTCCATTTAGATTTTACTTGCGAATAAAGCTTATTATTACGAATTTTGGCAAATGCACGTGGAGACGCCCTTCCTCAAATATAAATTATTAGAGGAGAATGTATGTATGATACAACCAGATGGATTTGTATCAATGATTGAAGCAAATCATGTATATAAGCTACAACAATCTATTTATGGATTGAAGCAAACTTCTCAAAGACGGAATATTCGTTTTGATGATACAATCAAAAAAGTTTGATTTTATCAAAAAATAAGAATGAACTAGTGTGTACAAAAGGGTCAGTGGTAGCGCTATGACATTATTGGTATTATATGATGATATACTACTAATAAGGAATGACATACCAGTGTTATAATCAGTAAAGATAAGGTAGTCTAAACATTCCTCCGTAAATGATTTGGGAGGAGGATTCTATAAATTGGGGATATAAATCTAAATAGATAGATTTAATATAATGCTCGACTTAACTCAAGGAACGTATATTCAATCGATGCTAAAGACGTTTAGCATGACAAACTCCAAGAGAGATCTCACGATGATGAGCCATGGAGTGGAACTCTTTAAATTGTCTCCAATAAAAGAGAAATAGTATGAGTTACTATCATGTATGCAATGAAATTTACGAGACCTGATGTTGATCAGTCATATTTTGGAGAAGATCACAGACAGACAATGAAAAACATCTTAAAGTACTTAACCGGCACTAAAGATGTGATCATTACACATAGTGGGTTTGGATTAAAACTAGGGGTTTAAATTGACTCAAGTTTTTTTAGACTGACCAAGACTCACAAATCCACTATTAGGATAAGACGTTACCTTAAATAGTGGTGCACTGGATTAAAAAGATTCTAAACAGCAAAGAGTTACTAGTTTAGTAATAAAGACAAAGTATATAGCTATAAATGAAGCTACAAATTGATTGTTTAGATGAAAAGTTTATAACAAAACTAGGAATAGTTCATAAATCTCATCTTGGATCCAAATATTTGTTGCGACATTTTCATTTGATTATAGGAATCACTGAAAGAGGAGAAATCACTATAGCGATAGTGAACTTTCAAGAACAACATTGCATATCCATTTATTGAAGCTTATCCAACAACAAGATGATCGTCACTTAGAGAAGAATAGTAGATACGATGTCGATCGGCTTTAATGCAACTAGGAGATTGAAAGTAGTATGCACACAAGTCAATCATATTTGATATGATAAAGCATATACTTTGTAATAATCTTATTCATTTATTAATAAAAGAATTTTTTATTAAAGGCTTTTAATTTATCTACATAGTGCTGCTATATTAAATGTGATAAACCCATAATTTTAAGCGATGCTTTTAGAATCATGATGATGATCATGCTAATGAGATCTAAAGTCTTAGTTATAACTTAAAACTAAAATCACTACGAAAAAATGGGGCTTCAGTAACAACCGATTTTCGTTGCTAAAAGTGCCAAATTTCGTTACAAAAGAGTTTTGGCAACGACTTTACTGTCGTTGCGTCTTTCGTTGCGCAATGAGCGTTGCTAATTGTTCCGCAACGAACGTATTTTTTTCGTTGCCAAAAGTAATACATTTTGCAACGAAATTTGGCTTTCGTACAGAGACACCGATCCTTTAACAACAAAATATATTGTTGCAAAATAATTAAAAGTTCGTTGCTAAGAAGCCCATTTCGTTGCAAAAGCCTGCTAATTGGCAACAAAATGAACTCTTTTTTTTGCAACGACCATACATTTTCGTTGCAATTGACACCATTCTGCAACGACATTTTTTGTTGCAGTAAATTATGAAAATTGTTGCCTAAACTTGCTTTCGTTGCGGAATGTAAACTTTTTAGCAACGATTTTCGTTGCTGATTATATTATTTGGCAACGACATTATGCTGAATCAACAACGAAAATGTTTGTTGCTGGTTATTTTTCAATAGCAACGAAAGTCGTCGATTAGCGACGACATTATATATTGTCGTTTCTTTATATGTGCAACAAAAATTGATATGATTTGTAACGATAAAAAATGTTATCTTTTATTTTAGTATTATCAACAATATCCTCTCCGTTGTTATTAGGTTAATTTTTCGTTGCCAAATATAAAGTTTTTAATGCCATTAGCAACGAAAATTTGTTGCTAAATGTATAAAAAATTATTGCTATATTAAAACTTGTTAAATGCTTTGGTAACGAATTATATTGTTGCCAAATCAAAATTTGACATTCTTTTTGTGTACCTGACTGGCTCAATATCCCCATAGCAAATAATGGCAAAAATACAAAAAACTAAAATATTATTAACTTAATAAAATCATTCACTACATAATCATTCATTATCTTTACAATTAACCATCTAAAATTACCACAATTATTCAATCAAAGTATATCTCTACATATATAGAGAGAGTACACTTTATAATTTTGTCCCTTGTCTTCCGTAAACGTAGCACGAAAATTTGATACCCAGTATTGTAAGGCAGGTTGTAGAAGCAGTCTTCCTGCACATTTAAAAATAATAGCAAGTAAGAAAAAATGAAGCAAATAGGCCACCAGAGGCACCTAGTGTCAAAATCAATACACAAAGACAATAGAATTGCAAAGGAAAAAGTGTTGAAACTAAAAGGACATACAGGGCAATGACATTGAAGGTGACATTGTCACAAGTTACCCCTCTCCACACACAGTAGTCTGAAGATGGTGAATCAGTCCAGTCATACAACACATTATCCACATCTCTAAATGACTTCTTTATCTCCAACAAAGTTGCCCCTTTTATTCCAACAAACACATAAATAAAAAGCCCAAACGAATACCCAAATCTTAGAGATACATAAGAGCTCAAGAAATACTACTAAAGTACTAATTAAACAAATAGACACGTTTTATAACCTGAATAAAATAAGATCAAGGAGTGAATAAACAATGGAAGAAAGAGAAACAGGCCCAAATCATAAATTATTAGAATAATGGAGTTAGATTACAGAAGGGTTTATGTTCATTAGATTAAGAAAAACACACTCACCTTCATCTGAAACTACAGAACCAAAGCTTAAACAGGTGATGAAAAGCACAAACAAAACTGGGACAAGCAGAGATTGACTATAAATGGATTTCAGAACAAACATCCTGCTCCGCGACTATAAATGGAAAGAAGCTGCTGCGGAGAGTGTGGTCCTCAACCTGATAAAATAAACAAGCAGCACAATTTAGATATAGAAAAAGGAGCAGGAGATGGGAAGGTGAGCCGCAGCTTTTTAGAACAATTTCTGAATAAGATGTGTTACTTTGACATTTAAAACCAAGACGCTTCCCTTTTAGGAGGATGGTTGAATGGGGGACTAGAGTGCAATGAAATGTAACGTGTGGGAAAATAAAAAATATAATTTGGCACAGAGAACTACTAAATACTTACCATCTTCAGTTATCCAAAAATAAGAAAACATATTTGAAATTACATCACTAGGTCTCAACCCAGAAAGCTTCATAAATTATAACCAATTAATATGATGCAGCAGTGCTAGCATGGTTACAAAAGAGATGTCTGCTATAAAATGAAACGCCTGTTCTAGTCCATTATACAGTGCATCTAACAATAGGAGCAACAGTCAAACCAGAAAACCACCAGTACTATTTTGTAGCATACATCATCCACTTCAAGTTCAAACTTTAAACCCATAATAGTACTATGTTTTAAAATAAAATGTAATTAGAGGCCTATAAATGAAACAATAACTTGTGGAACCTGTATAGGCAATAAATTAATAGCCAAAGACACTAATTGATATTCTTCATCAGAATGGCAGTAGCAAAGTAAAGAAATACAGATCAGCACAAGAACAATAACCCTGTATTCAGTTATTAATTCGACATCCCATCGGTAAAGCTTGTGTAAAATCTTCTACAAAAATAATTTTCTAGCATAATAACGACATGCCAACCATAACATATAAAGAAACTAACAAGGTACCTATAGTATAAAGTAACTTACGATTATACACATCCCAACATTAACATTATTCATTAAACACACAGTTTGCAAATCTATTTACAAGATTAGAAGTAAATCTCCAGGTATAAGCAATGGAATATAAACAATGTGCAAATTGACATTTCACCTTTCTATATAAGAGGGAAGATATCATTGTTGTCATCATCCATATCTAGATACGTGAAGCTCATATCGCCCTTAGGATCTCTATAATTGAAGCTCGGGTTCACATAGCATTTCATCTCACGGAACAAGTTCAAATTATCCACCAGCTTATGAAATACATTGCATACGCAACACTACAACAACATCACAAAGATAAAATACACATGTAAAGTAATAAACCAAAGACTAATAACAATCTTGATATAAGGGTCAAGTTTCTTGAATTTGAGTATAATTTACATAATGTTCCGTAATAACAACTTTTCTCAAAATGCATGATTTTAAAAATTGCATTCTCATTTAGGAATAAGGGAGCACCATCAGAGCTTATTCTGTTAATAATGCCAAACTGAATGCTGAACAATGCCATTGTACTATGTGTTATACATTATACAACTTCCAATTTCTATAGCATTAACATGTAATCATATTCAGCTGCATTCCATTAAACTATCAAGGCCAATACCTGAACAAATACAGTACCTTCGGTGTAGGCATGGGGATTGATTGCACGCGTAGTTCGCTGACCACAAACGTTGCAAGTGAAGGCAACACGCATACGACGCCGTGGCGACTTGGTGAAGAGGGACCAGGGGAAGGTGGAGATTTTCTCCGTGCTGGATTCTGACTCTGAACCGGCGGGAACTGGAGGGCAGAGCACAGATGTACATATACAGAAGCCAGTATTGAAATCTGCTAAGTATATCTTTTCTTAACAGAAACCTATTAACGTCTATGGAAGCTCGTATCGTTTCAGTTCAATTTATGTTGACTTGTGAACTTACACAATGAAGCCCAGGGCGAAATAGATCATTGTAATATGTTGGCTATTTACCTTTATATTATGAGAATAAATTGTTATTTTAAGTCTTAAATTTAATAATGATAAGAATAAAAGGTTTCCTTTTTACCGATAATTACTGAAATTAACTGATCATCTCAACTAATATTATAAACTGCATTCTATTTAATGTAATAGAATGCACTGTAATAGCGGTCATCTACTACATGTTGAATCAAAGAATACACCATAATGGATCTTGTTCCACGTGATGTATAGACCTTAAAAACAAAGGTTTGACTGATAATCCTAGTAACTACCTATCATAGAGTAAGCCATATTTGTTTTGTATGAATGCCATGTCATATCCCAATAAACTTGAACAGAAAGAGTGTCGAAACTGCAAAGTCAACCAACTATTTGAGCAAGTATCATGACACAGCAGTAAGTTTAAGTAGTATAACTATATACAGTGTGTGATCATCAGCATTAAGTCCACAAGTATCTCCACTCTCTGACTTCATGTGTTTCGTCAAGAAACCTAATTTTCCTCCTGAAATATACAAAAGACCGCTCACGCAACATTCAATTTTTAATTTCGAAGGCAACTTGCAAGTAGGCCTCTTCCTTTTAGTTCACAGCTAAGCCAGGCCAAAAGAATTTTTTTAATTTTTAAATTTTATCTCTAATGAATATAAATTTACCCGGGTACCACAAGTCAGCAACAGCTCTATATCTGCAAGTGCCAACTCGATCATACATCAAATGACTGGATGTAGATGTTGACTGAATGTGGTTCAAAATAATAAATTATGCCCCTCATTCCATGCTATTATCCAAGGCCAAAGGCCAAGCAACTAAATAAGTGGTAAGTCAAGGAGTAGTAATTAAGCATAATTTACATAATGTAAAGTAATAAACCAAAGACTAATAACAGTCTTGATATAAGGGTCAAGTTTCTTGAATATGAGTATAATTTACATAATGTTCCGTAATAACAACTTTTCTCAACATGCATGATTTTAAAAATTGCATTCTCATTTAGGAATAAGGGAGCACCATCAGAGCTTATTCTGTTAATAATGCCAAACTGAATGCTGAACAATGCCATTGTACTATGTGTTATACATTATACAACTTCCAATTTCTATAGCATTAACATGTAATCATATTCAGCTGCATTCCATTAAACTATCAAGGCCCAATACCTGAACAAAGACAGTACCTTCGGTGTAGACATGGGGATTGATTGCCCTCGTAGTTCCCTGACCACAAACGTTGCAAGTGAAGGCAACACGCATACGACGCCGTGGCGACTTGGTGAAAAGGGAACAGGGGAAGGTGGAGATTTTCTCCGTGCTGGATTCTGACTCTGAACCGGCGGGAACTGGAGGACCCTCCATGCCCGAATCGGTAGTCCAGCCTCTAACGTTGGCTGCACTCAGAACCAATCCCATCACCGCATCCTAAAATACCCCAAAAATATCCAGATCTAAAACCTAATTCCCAATATCAAACTCAAATCCTAAATATCAGTTACGCAATCATTAATCTCAGAAAAAAATTGTAAATTACCTTGGAAAGAGTACGATTGCTGAGGATTGGGACGAGACATGAATCATTAGAGTTCGATCGAAGCTCTGATTGGTTGTCGTTATCTGGGGGAAAAAGGGTGGGTTTGTTAGAAAATAATCAACAGAAATTGGGAAAAATTGGAAGGAAATTGATAGAGCTTACTCTTGGGAGAGATGGATTATCGAAGAATCCTTCTACCGATAGAAGATGGGTCTTTAGATTTGGGAGAAAAGATTGGAAGGTAAAAAGGGGAAGAGACGATAGTTGCAGAAGAAGTTAAAGTTTTCATTAGAGAACAGAAACCCAAGAGAGAGAGAAAGCGCCCACTTTTTTCGTGGCTTTTGATACCTGCACTGCAGTTCTGGGAAATCAATCTGCAATTCCTTCTTTAATGGACAATAATAGGGTCCGGAAGAGAGATTCTTATTTTTTAAGTATATTATTTGCGAGATAGCTTACTGTTTGTTTTAATTTATGACTTATGAGTGGTTTTAATTTCATGTCAGTGTATTTGTTTTATAAAAACGTTTTTAAAATGATTTTAATTTTTTAAAGAAATTTAAAAAAAAATATGATTCAATGTCAAATTAACTGGCATTGTAATTTTTTCTAAATTTTTTTATAAAACAAATTTGTAAAAAAAAAAAGAGTAAGATGTAACATCATTTTAACTGACGTTAGAATCTCTTTTTTTTTTAATTTCTTTGATCTCTTGTACTTGTATACAAACATCAATATTTTTTTATATTTATTCTCTGTCATCGCCGTTAGAAATAAATGAGTATATAAGACTTCAACTATAAAAAATAAAAATAAAAATTCTAACGCCAATTAAACTGACGTTGCATCTTAGTCTTCTTTTTTATAAATTCGTTTTTTTTAAAAAATTAAATAAAATAAGGATAAAATTAATATTATATTATTATGTGTCAAACTAACTTATTAGGAATGACTTATAAGTCATTTTTAAATAAATTTATTCTATTTTATTTCATAAAACATAATAAATTTTTCTTCATCTTTTATGTTTTTTCTTAGAACTGATAGTATTATAATTTAATTTTATAATATATTTGAAAAAAAGGTAAAAGGAGAACTAGGAGTAGCTAGGGGTATACTATTACTATTCTTTTTTTTTTATGTTTTATTTTTGGACATAAAAATATGTTCATGGTTTAAGTTACTCCTTCCGTCTAAGAATAAAAGTTCTTATTATTTTATGTAATCTCAAGTTAAATATTTACTTATATTAAATAATCTATTTTTTTACAATAATTTGTGCGTAATATCCTAAGTATTAAATGTCATATTTTTATTATTTATAAATATTTATATAATATCATTAGTCATGTATAGAAAAATATGCAATTAGATGAGAATTTAAATATGAATAATTTTATCATTTGACATTTTTTTTAAATTCCCATAAAATCAATCATCACTTTCATTTTCGGAGTGAGGGAGTACTTGTAAGTATATCCTACTTCTATCTAGAAATAGAAAAAATTGGGAAGCATAGATATAATAATCAGGTTTGATGAGGTTGAGTTTATTTGGGTCGGAAGCCCGGAACTAACATGCTTGGCAATCGGTTGTCACGAGTACTATTTCAACAACCATAATCTATACCGTTGATCGCAACATTGGATGACATGAATTGAAATAGATTTTCCCCTGCCGCTACAGGCTGTAGCGACATAAGAAATTACTCATTCGCCCCTCATTTGCTCATGTGCTACATTGCCTACCGCTATAAGTTATGGCGGTAAATTAGTTAACTAATAAATTAGATTGGTTTAGTGGTAGTTTAATGGCCCAATAACCCATAGGTCTTAGGTTTGAAACCTAGTTGTGATATTTTTGCTTCTTATTTTATTACAGTTATTGTTATTATTATTATTATTATTATTATTATTATTATTATTATTATTATTATTATTATTAATTTTATTATTTTTATTATTATTATTATTATTATTATTATTTTATTATTATTATTATTATTATTATTATTATTATTATTGTTATTATTATTATTATTATTGTTATTATTATTATTATTATTATTATTATTATTATTATTATTATTACTGTTATTGTTATTATTATTATTAGTACTATTTTTATTATTATTATTATTATTATTATCTTAATTTAAGGCAACATGTTAATAGTCGTTGTAAAAATTTGTATAAAATATGCAACGAAAATAAAAATTGTTGCCAATGAATGTGGTCCGTATTAGGCAACGAAATATAGTAACAAAAAAATTTTCGTTGCCCACGATGAGAAGAAATCAAGTGGTTAGAAATTTTACAACAAATTTATAACGAATTTTGTTTACAAATTTTGCAACTACTTATGAATTTCGTTGTAAAAAGTGAAAGCCTGACACAATCTGCAACGAAAGACAAGTTTCGTTGCTAAACATACACTTTTAGCAACGACTTATAATGTCGTTGCCTGAAAAATCGTTGTTAAAGTCCCGTTCTTAACAACAAAAAAACTTTCGTTGCCCACAATGACGGAAAATCAAGTGGCCGAAAATTTTGTAACGAATTTCTAACGAAATTTTTTCCCGCCAATGAATTAGCAACGAAATTTTACAACGACTTATGAATTGCGTTGCAAAAAGTGAAAGCCTGACACAATCTGCAACGAATGACAAATTTCGTTGCTAAACATATACTTTTAGCAACGACTTATAAAGTCGTTGTCCGAAAAATCGTTGCTAAATGCCTTTTTTTGTTGTTGTGAATAGTTCCCAATCGATGAATTACTAAAACGGGGATTAGTGAATCCAGATAGATTGACACATACATTGCTTGCTCATTGGATGAGGATGATTGATCTCACAATTATTTATGTGGAGATAATAAAGCAAGTATATAGGTGCTTATTGGAGAATAATTTTACTGAACGTGGCTCGCTGAGGAATACTTAATGGAGATTTACTTGTCAGCCAATAGTAATTCCTCTAGTGATAGGAGTACAAGTGATCCTTAGACTTGAGATCATCATAGTATCTTGTGTATGATAAGTTATACTTTGACATGTCCCTGAAGATCCTTAGGGTATATCAAAGGGTATGCTTAGGTGTAATAAGTTATATATGGAGATAATGAATTATCAATAAAGAATATGCCGTTTCTAGTAAAAAGGAGAGAATGTCCTATGTGGTTCGATAAATGACAACCCAGGAATCCTTGGCCAAGGTGAAATAAAATTAGAATTAGAAAGGAGTTTCTAATTTTCATTATTTGGAGTTGTTCATTTAGAATCGAAATACATATAATTAAATAAAATAAGACTTGATAATAATTCCATGTCTTATATTTAATTGGGATATATATTGTATAGTGGAAGGATTGAATTTTACGCTAACTATTTACTCAATGGTTCTTTTATGATTAATGTTGAAATCTATATTATCTGAAAAGTCGTTGAGCGCAGAGAGGACTTACCCTTTTGTAGAATAAATTAATATTATTTATTTAAATGAATTAATTAAATAGTTTAATTTATTTATTTAAATAAGATTAAAATTGTTTTAATTGATTTATTCTCAACCCATTTAATATGGAGAACCTAAAGGGTCACACCATAAAAGAAATAATATTTATTTAAGAAGCAAATGACATAATCGTAATAATAGGTTAAGTGTATTTAATTTAATCTATGGTGATAGAATAAATTAAATAGCTTAATATTTATTATTTAATATTTTACAAATATTAAATATAAATTAATAAGAGGAGTCTTATTATTATTATTATTACTACTATTGTTATTAGTTTAATTCTTAAAGGAGTTTGGGAATTAATTAATAATAGTACTCTCCCATATTCTTAATAAGATTAGGATGTAAATTAATTAAAAGAGTTTTATTAATTATTAAGAAACCCTAATCCTAAAATATTTAGGAGGGTTGTCTACATCTACAAATAAAAGGAGTCTTATTTTGATTTAGGGCTAATACAATTTCCAATAGTTAGGAGAGCACATTTTTTCTAGAGAGAAAGAAACTAGGGTTTAGCCATACACCCTCCACCTTGAATAACTGTTCTTCCTTGGTGGATCACCTCTAGAGGCCAAACACTTAGGTGGCTAACGTTGATCAAAGAAATGAATCAAACCCGGTAGATTTAAGTTGAACATGGAAATGATTTGGAGTTGAACTCATACATGAGGAAACTCGTATCTCCAAGGGTATGAATCTTATTCTTCATTTTTTCGTTTAATTAATAATTGTGCATAAAAGATGATCTGGGTATATGGTTTGTAAAATTTTAAACTCTGATTTATCTCGCTTCCGCTCTATGAATGTAATTGTTGCATGTTCATGGATATTACAAACCTAACAAAAACCACAACACCAATATGTTTTACATGATGCAACCCTTAACCTCTAATCAATGGCCTAATCCACGTTAATATCAACTGGTATTAGAGACTCTTTTATTAAAATGATATTCAAATAATTACAAAATAACTCTAAACTCTGTTGGACACCATTGCCCCCTTTACACAACTGTAACCGGTTGCACCACTGCAACATTTTGAGCTTACTTTAATTTGTACATGTTTATCCACCGCTTGATCGCAAAAGACAAACTAGGCTTGTATACAAGTTTTAATATGAGCGAATATGATTACAATATATCTATAAATTTCTAGCACAAGAAATTAAGAACAAGGCAAAAGTAGTTTGCTAGAAACTTTTTCTTTAAAGTTTTGTATTCTTCTATTCTTTTTATAAACCTTTTAGCCGAGAAGGATATTTATAGAGATGAGAGCAACAACACTAAACAAACTTCAAGCTAGAAGTGAAAGATAAATCACTGAAAATCAGCAATATAGAATCAAGCTATTAAGGGAAGATATTTTGAATTTGAATAATCAACTTGAATTATGGCAACTTGAATAAAAGGATAAGGATTAGCCAAATCTGCTCCATTAAATAAGGAATCAGCTCAAGGAAAGATCTTTGACTTTGTAATACAAATTTTCACAATTGATATTGTTTCCAAAACTGGCTACCAAGCTTTTGAATTTCGAATTTTTAACTATTTGAAATAAGGAATATGACTAGGCTTCCAAAAATAACTTCTTTTAAAAGGATTTGAATTTTAAGCACATGAAACCATCTTTTATAAAATATTTTCCAACAAAATAAAATTTCCTTGAAATTAATTAATTAAGTTAAAAATTCTTACATTTGATTTCTTACGTGAATTCTTAGGGACCTAACTAAGTTGTGACTCTAAACAACATTTCTTCATGAATACCCATTTGAAATCTTGATTCATGTATAATTAGTCCATAACCTGAAAATCACAAATCATCTCCATACAAAATATATATTGTTATCATTAAAATAAAACTCATAAATCAATATTTTCCCCCTTTTTGATGATGATAATATATAAGTATAAAACAACTTGTCATCATTAAAACCAGTAGCATATAAACCAACACTTACTACATTTAATGTTAAAGATTATCATTAATTAATACATCAATAAACTAACTTTTAATATTAAATATTAATAATAAGTTAGTTTCTTGTAAATACTTAAGTTCTTCATTAGTTTGGATATGCTAAATTTTTAGGGGGGGGGGTAATGATTTTGATTATTTTTTAGGTATTTTGTTGTATCAATTTAAAGAATAATTTCATGAAGCAATTAGAAAATTAATTAGAAATAATACTTGAGATATAACTATGTAAGTGTTAACTGACCATAAAGAAAAATATATATGTGTATTAAAACTTTACAAAATATATGTCAAACTGATCCTATTATTAAAAAAATAAAAATCGAAACTAACTTTTAAATTAAATATAAAAGTGTAATCTACAGTAAGTTAATTTTATTTTGTATCTATAGTTATATGTATCACAGTAGATTGTATTCAAATTATATTTTCTATGAAGACAAATTGTGCATAGAGGATATACATTTAGGAAATCAGTTTACTTTATATTCCAGTTACAGCTAAATTACATTTTTCTTTAATTTAAGAGGAATACATTTATTTTTGTTATAATCATCTAACTTATATTGGTGTGCAATAAAATGTTAAAATAAAATAAATCTCATAAAACTTGCATCTTTTTTACAAAATTTTATTATTTTTTATTTTTAATATTTAATATTTAACATTAAAAGGAAAAAAAGCCTAAGTCAATGGCCTGACCTGGCTTGGTAAAAACCCAAGGCCTGGCAGGCTAGGCCAGGTCGCACTGTTGTGTATATCTACTCTATATTTGTCATGTATGTTCTTTAAAATTTAAATAGTACTCCCTCTGTCCTCAAAAGATGACTAAATGAACAAATTCTTTTGTCCCCAAAATAATAAGATAATATATATAAAGTGAAAAAGATTAATATATCATTTAGTGAAGTCTATTAGTATAAGAAATTAAAAGTACTCATCACTTTAACACTATGTTTGTAAGTTCTAAAATGGAGAGAAAAGAAAGGAGAAGAAAATAAAATTAGGAAGGAAAATAAAAACTCCTTGTTTGTAAGGGTTGACAAAGGTAAAAAACCTGACCGGACCGGTACCAAACGTATCTAAAATTACTTACTAATATTGGTACCTATTAGACTAGTGTCTCAAACCGATTAATCGGTTCGGTACCGATTTTTATATTTGCTTTTTTTATTGGTTATTAATTTTTAATGTTTTAGGGTGGGAGGTATATAAAGAGACAAAGGCTTAGATAGTCTTTTGGTTTCATTTTATCTGCTTTTAAGGTTTGAGAAAAATTTATTTAATGAATTACTAGAGACTTCTCTCTCTCCTCATTGAACTCATTCTCCCGATGTTGGCCTGACGATGGCGGTGGCGGTGGCGGTGGCGATTTAGCTGTCAACTAACTTTTTTTTATCTTGGAGCATCTAGTAAATTATCCCAAATACTTTTTCTTTTCTTTTTTATCTTGGAGCATCTGGCCACATTTGGTGACTGGTGGGGGAGAATCTGGGAGAAAAGTTTGCTATTTAATTAGGGTTTTAAATTATCCCAGTAACCACTACCCCATTAATTTGGTTTCTTCTCGGAGGTGGTTGGTGTCTATAACTAGCTAACCAAGATGGGTATTAGTCTTGAAGAGATCAAAAATATACTATTGAGGCATTAATATGGTAAATTATTCACCGCTCTGATGCAGGATAGTCCGAGACCGAAGATACCGAGTTATCGGATAGTATGATGATGGCCTTGGAATACCATGAACGAGATGATCGTCAGAAAAGAAAGAGGCCATTAAACACCTTCGGCATTAATTCCTTCAGCTTCGGGGTCAAGCGTTCGGTCAGTGTCTTCGGGGTCAGAGTTCGACTTCGGATGACGTCATGACTTCAGGTGTGGCGAACTTCTTTTGAAGAGGCGTCGTGACTTCGAAAGTCGATGAACTTTATTATTATTTTTATCATTATTATTATCATTATTATTATTGTTATTATTATTTAGTTCTTTAATTAATAATATTTTATTATTAGCAAGTTTGTTATTTTGTTTCCGTAAAAAAGGAAGTTTGTTAGAATCTTTTTCACATCCCTAGGAGGATTTTATTTCCATTTTTTATTTTCATATCTCTAGGAAGATTCTAGAGTGGCTTGGAGATAAAGTTTTGCTAAGCTATATAAACCCGGCTTGTGGGTTGAAATAGGGGAATTGAATTTTTGATAAATATATTATACACATAAGTCAGAGTTTCTCTGTGTTTTTTGGTGAATCTCTTGTTCTTTTATTTATGATTCCATTTATTTACCAGCCCGTAGGATAATCGCTATCCCTCTCGGCGTCAGTTGGTATCAAAGCTCAATCATCTTTCTTAGAATAGACTCATCGATTTTAATGGCTGGTGGTCGTGGTCGTGGTTGTAGAGGGCAAATTCTGGCTGAGGAAGTCCCACACCGTGATCATAGCGTCCAGGATGTGATGATTGAGGATTTACAGAGACAGGTTACAGAGCTAACCCAACACCTAGCAGCGTAAGATTTGGGTCGTCGTGGATAGGTTCCAGAGGAAGAAGTCCCGCACCTAGGTCGCTGTGAACAGTTTCTGGAGGAGGAAGTCCCACATCTTGAACACGATGAAGAATCCTATGATTCTGAATCGAGTTATGATAACCTTTACCACCGTAGGAGGCAGCTATGGGAACGGCGTTACCGTGAGAACCGTCGTAGTGATCTGGGTTTTAGAATGGAGCTACTAGAATTTTTTTGTACGCTGCAAGCAAAAGGATTCATCGATTGGATGAACGATATAGAGCGCATTTTGGAGTATAAAGAAGTATTAGATAGCGCTAAGGTAAAATTGGTTGCCATCAAACTGAAGGGCCAATCATTTGCTTGATGGGAACAGATGAGGCGTTCAAGAGAGAGACAAGGAAATTCCAAAACCACCAAGTGGGAGAAGATGAAAAAGAAGATGCAGAGTCACTTTCTTCCTTTCCGATACACTCAGTCTCTGTTTAAGAGATTGCATCTATTAAGACAAGGTACTCAATCTGTGGATGATTATACTGAAGAGTTTTACCAATTGATAGCAAGGAATGATCTATCGAAAACCGAAGAACAACTAGTGGCACGATATTTGGGAGGATTAAAACAGCCATTGCAGAACGCCCTTAGCCTCCATTCACTTTAAACTGTTTTTGAAGCATATTAGCAAGCTCGTAAGGTAGAGCAACAACAGAATAGTAGACCGATGCCAAGGAACAATCCCTCTAACAAGCCAAACCCATCCCCATAATTTCGTACTACACCACAACAACCTCAGGGTAACTTTAGTTCTAGCATCAAGTGCTTCAGATGTGGAGAACCCGGTCATAAAGCAACAGAGTGCCGAAAGCCTGCTAACCGAAAGGGTAAGAACCTTTTTATTGAAGAAGGAATGCCCGATGAAGCAGAGGAGTTCGGAGAGCCTATATATGATGAGTACGAGGATGAAGATGTATTATATGGAGATGGACAGGAGACCCTAGTCATTCACAAGAGTCTGCTGACTCCTAAAGAAGAATTCGAAGAGGATTGGTTGAGGACCAATAGCTTCCACACTACTTGCACAGTGGCAGAAAAGGTCTATAAAGTGATTATTGGTAGTAGCTGTGAAAACGTAGTGTCTGAAGAAGCTATTCGAAAGTTACACTTAAAAAAGGATTGACATCCAAACCCATATAAGTTAGCTTGGTTGAATAAAGGTAGTGAAGTAACCGTTGACAAAAAATGTTTATTATCATTTTAAATCGGAAAGAAATACTTTGATAACATTTGGTGCGATGTGGTGAAAATGGATGCTTGTTATATACTATTGGGAAGACCATGGCAATATGACCAAAGTGTCATCCATGATGGTCAGAAGAATACTTACTCCCTCAGTATAAAAAGGAAGAAGGTTGTGTTAGCACCTCGAAGGGAAAAGTTTGGTTCGACTCGAATGGTCAGGAACCTAAACCTATTATCTATGACAAGATTTTTAACAGAAGTGGAGCATGAAGGAGGTATGTATACATTGCTTCCTTGTGAGAAAAGTTCGGCTAATGGAAATACAGAAGTGTCGGCTGATGTGCAAAAGTTGTTAACAGAGTTCCCTGACTTAATGCCTGAAGAACTTCCATCAGGATTACCACCGTTGAGAGATATCCAACATGAAATAGATTTTATCTCAGGATCAAGTCTACCGAACAGATTAGCCTACAGACTTGGCCCCAAGGATTCAGAAGAGCTACAAAGACAGGTAATGGACTTAATGGAGAAAGGATACATTCGTGAAAGTATGAGCCCATGTGCACTTCCAGCTCTATTAGTGCCGAAGAAGGACGGCTCATGGAGAATGTACATCGACAATAGAGCAATTAATAAAATCACAGTAAAGTACCATTTTTCGATACCTCGTCCGGATGATATGTTAGATCAGTTGTTCGGTGTAAAAATCTTCTCAAAAATCGACCTGAAGAGTGGATATCATCAAGTTTGGGTGAGACATTGAGATGAATGGAAGACAGCCTTTAAAACACAACAAGGCTTGTATGAATGGATGGTTACAACCTTCGGACTTTCCAACACGCCCAGTAGCTTCATGAGGTTTATGCATCAAGTACTACGACCTTACACGGGAAAATTTGTGGTTGTTTACTTTGATGACATTCTTATCTACAGTAAGACATCGGAATTACATCATGAGCACCTCTGAACTGTATTTGAAAGGTTGAGGAAGGAAAAATTGTTTATAAACCAGAAAAAAGTTCCTATTTCACGACTTCAGTAACCATCCTAGGTTTTGTTGTTTCTACCGAAGGTGTTCACGCAGATCCGACCAAGATCAAGGCAGTCTCGACATGGCCTACACCGAAGACCATGCATGACGTCAGATGTGACGCCCCTAAAATAGGTCTACACAACCTATTCTGAGTTGCCAAATACATGGTATAGAATCCAAATACAAACTTCATTGATACAACTGTCGTGTAAAATACGACAACACATAAGCTGTGAGTTTCAATACAAATAACAGTACTCACACTCCAAACCAAACTTTACATAAAGGTACAGTCGATAACTATTTTAGGAATTAAAATCTTTGTAAAATGCTCAAGGAAGCCTTCATACATGGGAGGCCATGCATCTAAGTTATAATAGATATCATAGGACTTGAGCATTAACCTTAGTTGACCCAATAGACCCCAAAGAAGAACAAGAAGATTACTATCCTGTTCATTCTAATGGTGTGTACTTTCTTGCCATATAATTATCTTCATTGTCTCAAACTAAGAATTATATTCCAACCATACTCCAAGATTATATAGATAATGCTCATAGATATAGTCAGCAAGTGGATGTGCACAACCATATCTTATGATAACACGAGTTTGTATGTGGTCAGACATCATGTATGATAGTGGAAACACACCCTTTAAGCTCTTACTACAATTATGTCCTCCTTATTCTAATGGGGTGCATTTTTTAGGCTTTCAAAGTCGGGTTCTCATCACCCTATTGTTCACCAAAATCAATTATTAAGTGACGTATAAAATACGACACACCCATCTTAAGTCCTCAATACAATTATATATTGCATTTCATGCTGTTTTATAATGTATTGAGAAACTTCCATAGTCTCGGACCATCACACTATTCCTCTGGTATCCCCGCTCGACCCAGCTACACTCTTACTACTTGAAAGGAATTGTGAAATAAAAGGGTAAGTACAAATAGCCCAGTAAAGATTATTATGACTAAATATAATTAATTTATCAATAGCCTTCATCAGTAATAAATTAGATATTTAGAACATATGGTATATGATAAAAGTTTTCAACCATAATTGCAGCGGAATCAACAATCCATTAGAAGAGTCAAGTAAAACATAATGTCTAGTACTATCTCCTCCAAATTAAAAGTCCATCATTAATATTTTATTCATATAATACTCATTAACATTTTTTTGTTGTACCCAAGACAAAGAGAACTTTCATCACTTGTCTTCACCTGAACCACCAAAGATTATAGTTAAATTCACAATTCATACTTATAACCATGTAAATCAACAGTTTCTCCTTGCCACAATGGCTAAAGACAACAAATAATCATATCGTCTTTACACCCTACACCAAAGATATTCAATGTATTAACAATGGTCATGATCATACCAATCAATTTTCTATCTTTGCACTACGGGCCAAAGATATTCAACTGTAAAAATAATAATCAACAGTCCACCTTTGCACTACGAGCCAAAGACATACAACTGTAAAACCAATAATCAACAGTCCATCTTTGCACTACGGGCCAAAGATATATAATTGTAAAATCAATAATCAACAGTCCATCTTTGCACTACGAACCAAAGATGTACAACTGTAAAACCAATAATCAACAGTCCATCTTTGCACTACGGGCCAAAGAGAACCTTTCACCAAATCATTTGTATGTAACATTACAGGTCATGATTATACCAATACACAATTCTTGGTCATAATTATACCAATCAACAGTCAATCTATGCACTACGGGCCAAAGATGACTTTCACCACAATATAAGCATGAGGATTGTGACAATGATATAAAGAATCAATCAAGTGAGATCAATGATAAATATTAAAGATTTATAATTCAATTTATCCAGAGTTCAAGAATGTCCAAATTGTCAACATGATAACTAATTGTGGAGTAAAATTCAAGAATGATATTCATGTATCAAAAATAATTTAGACAGAAAGGAAATTAATTTTTTGTCGTGAATAGTATCCCGTGAATAGTACCCCGTAAATAGTACTGTATGTATGAATAGTACCCATGAATAGTACCGTATAAATAGTATCCATGAATAGTACTCCGTGAATAGTACCCCGTAAATAGTACCCTGAGTGAATAGTACCCCGAAATGAAAATATTAAAATTTAATAAGAAAGTTTAGACTAATATTTTAATGAAACGATACTAGATGAAGCGCAAAATTCAATGACATTCTACTAATTTCAGGGATTATACAAACAATACTTATCAAAATAAGTGTAGATTTAGGAATATGAAACGAAATAATAGTACTTACATACTATAGAGTATAGAAGAAAATAATATTTCTTACGAATATTGAACGAAAATAATATCCCTTACGAATATTAAACGAAAATAATATTCCTTACGAATATTGAACGAAGATGATATCCCTTACAAATACTGAACGAAAATAATATTTCTTACGAATATTGAATGAAAATAATATTCCTTACGGATACGAAAAATAATATCTCTTGCAAATATGAAATAAATAATACCCTTTATCTTAATGGGAGACTAATTCTGTGACGCCCCCAAAATTAGATATACATCACCCATCTTGGGTCGTCAGATACATAGTACAGAATACAAACACAACTTACTAATACAACTGTCGTGTACAATACGACAAAACATAAACTGTGAGTTTAAATACAAATATTATCTTCTAGAGAGTATTCATACTCAAAAGGAGTCCTCATTACATTTATTAACACACTATTACATAGAATAGTGAGGACTACTAACTAATACTATCATTCGGACCATCACTCCGTTCCTCGACTTGCCCCAGCTACGTTTTCATTTTCTGAAGAGAACAGCGAAAGAAAGGGTGAGCTCAACTAGCCTAGTAAGAAATATTATGACTAAGATAATGCAGAATAAATTATCATTAGCCTTCAACAATGTTAAACTGATAAAATATAATAGACATCAAGTTTAACTGTAGTGGAACAAGCAATCCATTAAAAGAGTCATTAGAAAATAAACTCTACTATCTTTTATGATTTAAAAGATTTTTCAACACTGTGATCGCTGGAACTCAGCTTAATAAAATAATCCACATCATCGAATCACCCCTGCACTACGGCCAAGGATATTCGTGTATTCATTAATGGTCATGATCATGCCAACAACTATCCATCAACGCACTACGGGCCAATGAAGACTTTTACCACATCATTTATAACATTACGGTCATGATTATACCGAATAATCCCTGGTCATAATCATACCAAGTCTATCTATGCACTACAGGCCACAGATGACTTTTAACATTTTATAAACATGATGATGATGACAATGATATAAAAATTCAATAAAACAAGTTCAAGAATTAATTTATCCAAGAAATAACAACGTCCAAATTGTCAACATGATACTGCTTTGTGGAGTAAAATTCAAGAATGCTTAGAAGAATATTTTCTTGAAAAGATACTGGATGAACCGCAATTATCAAGGATATTTCACTAATTTCATGGAGTATAGAAGTTAAAACTTAACCAACTGAGTATAGTAAAGAATGGAATAACAAAAGAAATCACCCGGCATGCGATAGACTGCACAGAAAGGTTATTCTAACAAAATAATAAATAATGGAACCAGGTTCGTCGTAAACGCACAGACAGGATATTCCGACAGAATAATAAATAATGAAACCAGGTCCGGTGTAAAACATACAGACAGGATGTTCCAACAGAATAATAACAAGACGAAACCAGGTCCGGTGTAAAACACACAGACAGGATGTTCCAACAGAATAATAAAAAGAATGTCACCAAGTATAGGGTAGACTGCGTATACATGTTATTCCAACAGAATAATAAAAAATAAAATAACAACAGTTCTCTTTATGAATAAGAAAGAATAACACCCCTTACCGTTTTAAAGAAGAGCTGAAATAAGGAAGTAGTTAAGTAGCAGAATACTCTTCTTCTCTCTCTCTATAGTTTCTCTCTATAGTTTCTCTCTCTAGAGTTCAGTGAATTCGTAAGAAATAATGAAGGAATGAGCTGCTATTAGATTGATTACTTTAATCTGACGGTCCATATTTAATGAAAAATATTTTAAATAAAATATAATATATTCAATATATAGAATAACTTTAATAAAGTATTCTGTTTTATATAAAAAGATGTTTCTGTTTTATTACGTTAATAATACGAATAAAACAAAACGTCATTATCGCTAAATAATTCATATTATTAACTGACAATAATTGAATCAAACTGAGTGACTTCTCACATAAGCATTAATAATCAATACCGTGTGCTACTATGCAACCACACGAATTACTGTACTTTTACTACCGAGTAGTTCAACAGTATCAATAGTAAAACTTCCGCCGTTATTTTTAATAAAATATTTTTATCGTTTTCTCAATCCGACAATAATTCCGTTGTGGGGTCAACCAATGATTGTGCCGTTGTACGAATATTCACTGTTAAAACGAATATTCCCCGACCAATTGAATATTATATAAAAACTTGCGTACTTTGCAAAATTTATAGATATTACCCACAACTATAACATTATATCAAATTAACTCCATAATATTCAAAAATGATATTTATAGAAAATTCGTCTTTATTTATAAAAGTTGGGGTCTTACAACCTCCCCTTCTTATGAAATTTCGCCCTCGAAATTAGGGTACGTACTTGGTATGTCGAATAGGTAAGGATACCTTGATTTCATTTCAGATTCTAACTCCCAAGTCATTTCCTCAACATCGTGGTTTCTCCACAAAACTTTGACTTGAGGTATAACCTTGGAGCGTAGAATATGTTCCTTCTTATCCAAGATTTGAACAGGAACTTCTTCATACGTCAAATCCTCCGCTATTTCGTCCGGTTCTAACTCAATAATGTGGTTCGGGTCTTCCACATATTTGCGTAACATGGATATGTGAAAAATGTTATGAACACGAGACATACTTGGCTGTAAAGCGAGTCTATAAGCCACAGTTCCTACTCGATCGAGGATTAAAAATGGACCAATGAATCGAGGATTGAGCTTTCCTCTCTTTCTAAATCTCGTAACTCCTTTCCATGGAGCAACACATAAGAACACATAATCTCCTACATCAAATTTCACGTCCTTTCGATGAAGATCAGCATAACTCTTTTGTCGATCTTGTGAGGTTTTTATACGTTGTCGGATCGTTTGAATCTTTTCTGTAGTCATACGTACCAACTCCGGTCCCAACAACGTTGCTTCACCCACCTCATCCCAGCATTACTGGAGAACGACATTTTCTTCCATACAATGCTTCGAATGGAGCCATGCCAATACTTGCTTGATAACTGTTGTTGTAGGAAAACTCCACCAATGGTAAGAACTTGTCCCAACTTCCCTTGAAGTCAAGGACACAGAGTCTTAATAAATCTTCTAGAGTTTGAATAGTCCTCACTGATTGTCCGTCCGTCTGAGGATGATATGCCGAACTAAATCGTAAATCTGTGCCCATAGCTTTTTGTAAACTAACCCAAAATCGTGAAGTGAATCTCGGGTCTCGATCAGAAACTATGGATACTGGCATACCATGCAGTCTTACAATCTCGTTTATGTGCATACGAGCAAGACGTTCAAGTGTATAAGTTTCTCGTATCGGTAAGAAATGAACAGACTTGGTCAATCTATCAACAATGACCCAAATCGCATCAATACCTTGGAAAACCCTAGGAAGACCGGTAACGAAATCCATGGTAATGTGCTCCCACTTCTATTTTAGAATTTCAAGTGGTTGCAATGGACCTTTTGGTACTTGATGCTCCGCTTTGACTCGTTGACAAGTTAAACACCTTGAGATAAACAGCGTTATCTCTCTCTTCATATTGCTCCACCAAAATGTATGACGAAGATCATGAAACATTTTGGTACTTCAAAGATGGATTGCAAACGGTGTGTTGTGCGCCTCCATCATGATTTCATACTTTAAATCAGGGTTGTTAGGAACACAAAGTCTGGAGTTGACTCGAAGTATTCCTTCTTCATCGATTCTTGCTTTCGGCATAGCACCTTCTTGCAATCTCTTCCTCATACGCATCAGTTCCAGGTCTGTAGCTTGAGCAACTTTAACTTTATCGATTAAAGTTGGTTCTACTCGTATATTCGTCATCATCACATGGGTCCCTGGAGTCTTTAACTCTATCTCCATCCTTTGCAAGTCACACAAAATGGGCCTTTGTGTTGACAATATCGCACTCGTACTTGCATATGATCTTCTACTCAATGCGTCAGCTACCATGTTCGCTTTTCCAGGATGGTATTGAATGGTATGATCATAATCTTTTAACAGTTCAAGCCAACGTCGTTGTCGCATGTTTTGTTCCTTTTGAGTGAAGAAATATTTGAGGCTTTTATGATCCGTAAAGATCTCCACCTTCTCCCCATACAAGTAATGCCTCCAAATTTTAAGTGCAAAAACAACAGCTGCCAACTCTAGATCATGAGTAGGATAATTCCTCTCATATTCCTTGAGTTGTCTTGATGCATAGGCTATGACTTTTCCATGTTGCATGAGAACGCATCCCAACCCTTTGCTCAAAGCATCACTGTAGATGACAAATCCCTCCGAGCCAGATGGTATTGTTAGAACATGTGCTGAAATGAGTCTCCTCTTGAGTTCTTGAAAACTCTTCTCACATTCTTCGCTCCAATCGAACTTTGTATCTTTCCGAGTCAGCTGAGTTAATGGAGTAGCGATTCGAGAAAATCCTTCCACGAATCTTCGATAATAACCAGCTAAACCAAGAAAGCTACGTACTTCGGTCACTGATTTAGGTTGCTCCCAGCTTTGAATAGCTTCAATCTTTGCTGGGTCAACCGATATTCCACGACTTGATACTACGTGCCCAAGGAATGCTACCTCCTCCAACCAGAACTCGCATTTCTTCAACTTGGCATAAAGCTTGTATTCACGAAGCTTTTGGAGTACCAGCCTCAAGTGTTGCTCATGATCTTCACGGCTTTTGGAATAAATAAAGATGTCATCAATAAAGACGACCACAAAGTGATCCAAATATTTCTTGAATACCCGGTTCATCATATCCATGAAGGCAGCAGGAGCATTAGTCAATCCAAAGGACATGACTAGGAATTCATAATGCCCGTACCGAGTTCTGAAAGCCGTCTTTGGAATATCCTCAGTTCTAACCTTCAGCTGATGAAATCCAGAACGAAGATCGATCTTTGAAAAGAATTGTGCTCCTTGTAACTGGTCAAACAGGTCATCAATACGTGGCAATGGGTACCTGTTTTTGATGGTGACATGATTCAACTCCCGATAATTAATACAAAGTCGCATACTTCCATCTTTCTTCTTCACGAATAGCACAGGAGCACCCCAAGGAGAAGTACTAGGACGAATAAAGCCAATGTCAAACAATTCCTGCAGTTGGATCTTTAACTCCTGAAGTTCAATAGGAGCCATTCGATATGGGGCTTTGGAAATGGGTTTTGTACCGGGTTCAAGGTCGATACAAAATTCAATTTCACACTCTGGGGTAGGCCAGGAAGTTCTTCAGGGAATACATCAGGGAATTTATTAACAATAGAAATATCATTCAAAACTGACGTATTTTTGTTTAGATCCGTGACATGAGCTAAGAAAGCTTGACATTTTTTAATAAACGAATAGCTTTATGGCTTGAGATGACAGGGATTGATTTTAATGGTTTGGTTGCTTGAATTCGCATAATAGGTCGATTAGGAATATGAAAGCTAACAACCTTACGAAAATAATCAATTTTTGCATGATGAGTAGTTAACCAATCAATCCCTAGAATCACGTCAAATGCAAGTATTTTTAATGAAATCAGATCGACAGGTTATGTGTGGGTACCAACTTGAACCAAACAAGACTTATAAACCGTGAATGTAATGAAGGTTTCTCCCAATGGAGTTTCAACAGATAAATCAAAGTCTAATTTCTCCGGAGTCAAATTTAATCGATGAGCGCAAGTAGGAGAAATAAAAGAATGGGTAGAACCGATATCAAATAAAGTATAGACTTCGTTAGAGTTTATGATAAGCTTACCCGTGATGACCTCATTCGGGTTCCTTGCTTTCTGGGAGGTCACAACAAACGCTCTCCCTTGCACTACCGGTTCTAACTTTTCTGGGACGGCCTTTGGTGTCTCCATCTTGGCTGAACGTGTTTTTGATAAACGACAAAATCGAGCTAAATGACCTTCTCTTCCACAATTATAACATGTTTTAGATGGCATTGTGTAGTTTAGACTGATGTGCCCCTCCCCTCCGCATTTGAAACATATGATAGGTGGTCGTTCTCCTTCCTTAACAACGGGTGCTGACGTCTTTCCATCATTGTTGAATCTCCTCTTCTTGAAATGACCATTCTTATTGTTTTGGCCCTGATTACCACCGAAGTGGTTACCATTTCTGGCCTGTTGATTCCCTCCACGCTTGTTGTCACCGCTTCGATGACTGCTCTCACTAGTATTATCATTTTGCCGACTGCTCTCTTTTGGTTGCGTTAACTCGTTATCGCGCTCCACTAACTGAGCCCTATTCACAACATCTGAATACAAACACAGTTTATGAGAAATAAGATGTTGACGTATCTCAGGTTTCAAATCTCGCAAAAACATTCGCGTCATTCGCTCTTCATTATCCACCAAGTGGGACACAAACCGGGACAACTCAGCAAATTTAGCCTCATACTGCGACACGGTCATATTATTCTGCTCCAATTTGATGAACTCCACCTCCTTCATGTGACGAACACTTTCGGGAAAGTATTTGTCATTGAACAGCTCTTGGAACTTCTCTCAAGACATCTTCAGTGCGGCAGGTTGAGTACGCTTAATCGATTCCCACCAGTAATCTGCCTCTCCTCGCAACATAAAGGCTGCGAAGGGAACCTTTTGCTCCTTGGAGCATCCCAAGACATCAAATATCTTGGTAATCTGCTTTATCCATGTTTCCGCTATAAGTGGTTTTGGCTCTCCCTTAAACTCTGGTGGTCCCAGCTCCTTGAACTGTTTAGCGGTGACCGTCCGAGAGTTTTCAGTGTTTCCACCTATATTTTAGACAGGAGCCGCTCTCGCCTGCTGTTACATGAACTGCATAAAGTTTCTGAACATTCCATCATTCATTATCTGGTCAGTGTTGTTGTTTGCATGAGGATTGTCACCTTCCTGATGCACATTATCCTGATTACTGATATGTGGTGAATCAACAGTCGCCTGTGCTCCATTGCTATTCTCAACATTCTGAGATGCCATTTTCAGATACTGCCACAAAATAAAAGTTAATTGATATGTCATATATTATCCTTATATTATGACCGACCAATTAAATACCATGCAAATAAACTTAGGTAGATCATACTAGCGAATGAATTCTCCGTCTCTCCCCTCCTAGTTCTATTCTCACATCTTAGCCAGGGATCATATCCCTAAGCTCTGATACCAACTGTGACGCCCCTAAAATTAGGTATACATCACCCATCTTGGGTCGTCAGATACATAGTACAGAATACAAACACAACTTACTAATACAACTGTCGTGTACAATACGACAAAACATAAACTGTGAGTTTGAATACAAATATTATCTTCTAGAGAGTATTCATACTCAAAAGGAGTCCTCATTACATTTATTAACACACTATTACATAGAATAGTGAGGACTACTAACTAATACTATCATTCGGACCATCACTCCGTTCCCCGACTTGCCCCAGCTACGTTCTCATTTCCTGAAGAGAACAGCGAAAGAAAGGGTGAGCTCAACTAGCCCAGTAAGAAATATGATGACTAAGATAATGCAGAATAAATTATCATTAGCCTTCAACAATGTTAAACTAATAAAATATAATAGATATCAAGTTTAACTGCAGCGGAATAAGCAATCCATTAAAAGAGTCAAGTAGAAAATAAACTTTACTATCTTTTATGATTTAAAAGGTTTTTCAACACTGTGATCGCTGGAACTCAGCTTAATAAAATAATCCACATCATCGAATCAACCTTGCACTACTGCCAAGGATATTCATGTATTCATTAATGGTCATGATCATGCCAACAACTGTCCATCAACGCACTACGGGCCAATGAGGACTTTTACCACATCATTTGTAATATTACGGTCATGATTATACCGATTAATCCCTGGTCATAATCATACCAAGTCTATCTATGCACTACAGGCCACAGATGACTTTCAACATTTTATAAACATGAGGATGATGACAATGATATAAGAATTCAATAAAACAAGTTCAAGAATTAATTTATCTAAGAATTAACAACGTCCAAATTGTCAACATGATACTGCTTTATGGAGTAAAATTCAAGAATGCTTAGAAGAATATTTTCATGAAAAGATACTGGATGAACCGCAATTATCAAGGATATTCCATTAATTTCATGGAGTATAGAAGTTAAAACTTAACCAACTGAGTATAGTAAAGAATGAAATAACAAAAGAAATCACCCGGCATGTGATAGACTGCACAGACAGGTTATTCCAACAAAATAATAAATAATGGAACCAGGTCCGGCGTAAACGCACAGACAGGATATTCCGACAGAATAATAAATAATGAAACCAGGTCCGGTGTAAAACATACAGACAGGATGTTCCAACAGAATAATAACAAGACGAAACCAGGTCCGGTGTAAAACACACAGACAGGATGTTCCAACAGAATAATGTCACCAAGTATAGGGTAGACCGCGTATACAGGTTATTCCAACAGAATAATAAAAAATAAAATAACAACAGTTCTCTTCATGAATAAGAAAGAATAACACCCCTTACCGTTTTAAAGAAGAGCTGAAATAAGGAAGTAGTTAAGTAGCAGAATACTCTTCTTCTCTCTCTCTATAGTTTCTCTCTATAGTTTCTCTCTCTAAAGTTCAGTGAATTCGTAAGAAATAATGAAGAAATGAGCTGCTATTTATAGAAAAATAGAATGCATAGTAACTAATCCATGAACGGTCAAGATTGATTACTTTAATCTGACGGTCCATATTTAAAGAAAAATCTTTTAAATAAAATATAATATATTCTATTTATAGAATAACTTTAATAAAGTGTGACGCCCCCAAAATAGGTATACAACACCCATTCCGAGTCGCCAAATACATGGTACAGAAAGTAAACTACAACTTCAATAATACAATTGTCGTACAAAATACGACAACACATACTGTGAGTCTAAATACAAATATTGTCTTCTAGACAATATCCACACTCAAATAAGTCCTCAATACAATTATTCAAACACTATTTTACAGAAATAGTGAGGACTGCTAAAACATCTTTCTAGAACCATCACTCCATACCCCGACTAGATCCTGCTATGTTCTCACCTCCTGAGAAGAAAAATGGAACAAAAAGGAAAAGGGTGAGCTCAACTAGCCCAGTAAAGAATATTATGACTAAGATAATATACAACAAATTATCGTTAGTCTTCAACAGGGAAAAATCTGATAGAATATAATCGACAACAAGTTTTAGATCAACAACTGCAGCGGAAACAGCAAACCATTAGAAGAGTCAAGTAGAGAATGAATTCTACTATCTTCTAAAATTTAAAAGTCCATCATCAATATTTTATCCCTGTAACATCAATTAATAATCATCTTCATCCAAATATTCATCTTTGCACTACAGGCCAAAGATATTCATTTGTATCACCTGTCAGTCATGTTCATCTCAACACCTATTCATCTTTGCACTGCAGGCCAAAGATATTCATCAAGTAATCATACATCTTTGCACTACAGGCCAAAGATATTCAGTAATATCATCATTTAAGACTGAGGATGATGAAAAATATCTTAAAGAGAACGAATCCAGTGAGACAAAAGGACAAATATTAGGGATTCGTATAACAGTTTATCCAAGATCAATAATACTTCATAATAATCAATTGTGAAGCAGAATTCAAAAATAAAGATCAAAACATGGATACAATCAAAGATAATAACCATAATAGATGTAAGACCCCAACTTATTAATGAATAAAATCAAATTTTCTCTAAATATTATTGTGAATAATAAGGGGTTAATTTGATATAATACTTTGGTTATGGGTGAAATGTGCAAATTTTGCAAAATAAGCAAGTGGTTATAAAATATTTATTTTTGGTCGGTGAATATTCGGTTGGTCGTGGAATATTCTTGCTGTCGGGGAATATTCGTACGACGACGCAGCCTTGTGTGGGCCCCATAACGGAAAGCGATTGGATGAAGAAAACGACAAGTATAAGTTGTTTATAAATAACGGCGTAGTTGTTACCGTTAATACTGTTGGAATACCCGGTGGTTAAAATACAGTAGCACACGGTATTGCACCAATTATTGATTCTTACGTAAGAAGGCACTACTCAATAATTGTTACAGTAGTTATTATTCAATATTTTATTTTATTGATTCAATAATTGTTGCGTTGATATTTTATATTATTGTTGTTTCAATAATTGTTGCTGCACAGTATTTTCATTTATCAGATCAATAATTCATATTATTTGAATAATATTATTAGATAACATTATTGGCAATGTCTAGAAAGTTCTGTCTAAGGAGAGGTTTGGTCATCTAATTGCGCGCCAGTAAGGAGAAATCCTTATTGGAAAGCCCCCTCTTTCCTGGGAACGGCCTGGTTGTCATAAATGTGATTCTGTAATATTATTTATGAATAATTAATTATTGATTCATATGATAAGGAAATATTTATTTTATGTGGATATAAATGAGGGATATATTTTTGTGGTTAAAAATGAAGGAGTTAATGTTGAGGTTTTTATCCATATTTTTGTCGGAATGGAGGGTTTTTGAGATATTTTGCGGGGGTTATAATTTTTAATCCGACCGTTGGATCGTGGTAATTTTTGGATATGTTATACATATATAAGTTGAGTATATGCCCACAAATTTTGAACCGTTAAAAATGAACGTATGATTTATTATGAATTTTACAAGATGACTGGTTCAGAAATTGTTGAATTTTCGGAGTTTATCATTTTGATGGAAAATTCTAGAATTGGTGGGCCCCACTTGTGGTTGGTGAAGAAATGTGCTGAATTATATTTCAAATGTGGTAGGTGGGAATAGTAGCAGGTAAAGCCATCAGGTTGCAGGTCAAACCTACCAAAATTTTCCTATAAATAGAGGGCTAAGTTAGAATTGAAAATTACACCAGAAACAAGTTTTCTCTCTTTCTCTCTCTAGATTATTGAGTGTATGTAACGACCCCAAAATAGGTTCATTCCACCCAACCCATTCTGAGTCGTCAAATACATGGTACAGAAAACAACTACAACTTTATTACAACAATTGTCGTGCAAAGTACAACAACACATATGCTGTGAGTTTGGATACAAATATATACCAAATGTGACTCATGTTCCAACCGTGGACATCACCTCACAATAACACCTTACATAAAGGTATAGTCAAAAACTGTTTTAGAAATTAGAATCTTTGGGAAGTGCTCAAGGAAACCTTCGTACATGGGAGGCCACGCGTCTAGGTTATGATAGATATCATATGGCCACAGAATTATCCTTGGTTGACCCAATAGACCCCAAAGAAAAACGAGAAGATTACTATCATATTCTTCCCAATGGTGAGTCTTCTCTTGACATATCATTATCTCTACTGTCTCTAATTGAGAATTATACTTTAAACAAACACCAAGATTATATAGGTAGTGCTCGTATATATACTCAGCAAGTGGATGAGCACATCCCTGTCTTATGATGACACGAGGTTGTATGTCGTTAGACATCTTGTATGATAGTGGCAAACCACCCTTCCAACGTTGGGTACACCTTACCCTATTGGATTCACCAAATATAACTACTAAATGAACTTTTCTATACTGCTTCGGGAGAACATCCACAGCTAGAGACCACTGTTCTATTTTTCCATTACCCTCGCTCGACCCAGCTACACTCTTATTACCTGAAAGGAATTGTGAAGCAAAAGGGTGAGCACAACTAGCCCAGTAAAGAATATCATGACTAAAGATAATTAAATTATCAGTAGCCTTCATCAATAATAAATCAGAGATTTAGAACATATGGTAAATGATAAAAATTTCAACCATAGTTGCAGCGGAACGAGCAATCCATTAGAAGAGTCAAATAGACTATAAAGTCTATTATCTTCTCCATGTTAAAAATCCATCAACAATGTTTTATCCCTGTAACATCAATCAACAGTTCCTTTCCACAATCATATGAATAACTCATAATCATAATTGTGATTCTAAATTTTTCTTCGCACCCAGGACGAAGAATATTTTCATCACATGTCTTTACCTGAAACATCAAAGATCATGGTTATACCAAATCACAGTTCCTGTTCATAATCATACTAATAAATCTATCTTTGCACTACGACCAAAGATATTCAACAACAGTTTATCTTTGCACTACGGGCCAAAGATATTCATCAACAGACCATCTTTGCACTACAGGCCAAAGATATTCATCTACAATTCATCTTTGCACTACAGGCCAAAGATATTCCTCAACCGTTCATCTTTGCATTACTGGCCAAAGATATTCAACAACAGGTCATCTTTGCACTACGGGCCAAAGATATTCATCTACAATTCATCTTTGCACTACAGGCCAAAGATATTCCTCAACAATTCATATTTGCACCACATGCCAAATATATTAATACCTCAAAGAATATATAATCATTTAAGAATGTATATAAACAATAATTATAACCATGTTGATCATTTCACCTTTGCACTTAAGCTAAAGATATTCAATTATAAATTCAATGGTCATGATCATACCAGTCAACAATTCAACTTTGCACTACTGGCCAAAGAGAACCCATAGTCATGATCATACCAATAATTTACCCATCTTTATACTCAAGCGAAAGAGAATTTCAACATCAAGGTTATAAAAATATTATATATGATTATAAAAATAATATGGTCAAAACATGGATTTAATTTCAAGAGCAATATTCATAAATCAACTATAATTTGGTTAGAAAAAGAAACCAATTTTGTCGTGAATAGTAACTCATGAATAGTAACCTCGACTCAAAAAGGTAGAAATTCCACAATAAAATCTATACCAATATTTCGGTATAATGATATTGAAAGAATAACATTTCTTAAGCTTATAAACAATTTATTTAAATTGTTTACACTTTACTAATTAATGCATTTAATCATCATAAAATGTCAACTCTTAAGATTTCATCATCAATAGCCAAAACCCTCATCAAAAATCTGCATATACCTCATATAAGATTCTCAAGCCATAAAATCCTATTTTCCAATTTTCTTTCCTCACAAAACATATTTAATTCATTTACTCATAACTAGACCATTTTCATAAAAAATACCAAATCAGTTCCAAAAATATTTCTTTTCTGGGATTTAGCATAATATAGTCCCATAGTGAACATATATTTTTCTCAGAATATTTAAAAGTCATTTACTATTTTTCATATGGCCAAAATAGCCGAATATTTAAACATTTATCAAAAATTGTACTTTTGTCTAAAAATTCTGAAATTTACAGAGTATACTTCTATCATATACATGTACTCCCAATAAAAATTTCATCAATTTTGGAGTTAACCACAAGGAATTATAAGCTGTTACTTTTAAAATAGTCTTTTCTCATAAAATTCATAACTCTCAATCTATACATCCAAAAATCACCATTTTTGGACACAATCAAGAAAACTCATTAAAATATCATTTCAAATTTTTCCAGAATTTTTGAAGATCAGAAAAATTACGAAACTGAAAATCATAACAACCCTTAAAATCCCTTACTATCCCTTACTATCCCTTACCTCAAAAGAGTAGTACTTCTGATCGGTATAAGGCTGAAGGAAACTTGCACTGATGAATAGCAACTCACCAAGTATCTAAATACTCACAAAATACACTCAATAATCTAGAGAGAGAAAGAGAGAAAGCTTATGTTTCTGGTGTGATTTTCAATTCTAACTTAGCCCTCTATTTATAGGAAAATTTTGGTAGGTTTGACCTGCAACCTGATGGCTTTACCTGCTACTATTTCCACCCACCACATTTGAAATATAATTCAGCACATTTCTTCACCAACCACAAGTGGGGCCCACCAATTCTAGAATTTTCCACTAAAATGATAAACTCTGAAAATTCAACAATTTCTGAACCAGTCATCTCGTAAAATTCATAACAAATCATACATTCATTTTTAACGGTTCAAAATTTGTGGACATATACTCAACTTATATATGTATAACATATCCAAATATTACTACGATCCAACGGTCGGATTAAAAATTATAACCCCCGCAAAATATCTCAAAAACCCTGATTTTTAATACCTCCATTCCGACAAAAATACTGATAAAAACCTCAACATTAACTCCTTCATTTTAACCACAAAAATATATCCCTCATTTATATCCACATAAAATAAATATTTTCTTATCATATAAATCAATAATTAATTATTCACAAATAATATTACAGAATTACATTTATGACAACCAGGCCGTTCCCAGGAAAGAGGGGGCTTTCCAATAAGGATTTCTCCTTACTAGCGCGCAATTAGATGACCAAACCTCTCCTTAGACAGAACTTTCTAGACATTGCCAATAATGCTATCTAATAATACTATTCAAATAATATGAATTATTGATCTGATAATGGAAAATACTGTGCAGCAACAATTATTGAACAACAATAATATAAAATTTCAACGTAGCAATTATTGAATCAATAAAATAAAATATTGAACAGTAATTACTGTAACAATTATTGAGTAGTGCCTTCTTACGTAAGAATCAATAATTTCAAAAATATTGTGCAATACCGTGTGCTACTGTGCAATAACGCGTATTACCGTATTTTAACCACCGGGTATTTCAACAGTATTAACGATAACAACTACGCCGTTATTTGTAAAAACTCAAATTTGTCGTTTTTCTTCACCCGACAGTTATTCGTTATGGGGCCCACAAATAGCTGCGCCGTCGTACGAATATTCTCCGACAGAAAGAATATTCCACGACCAAACGAATATTCCCCGACAACAATGATTATTTTATAACCACTTGCTTATTTTGAAAAAAAATTCATATTTCACCCATAACTTTAAACTTTTATCAATTTAACCATTTACTGACTAGTAATTATAAGAAAAATTGAATACTTTTATTTCATAAAATTCGGGGTCTTACAATCTCCCCTCCTTATGAAATTTCGTCCCCGAAATTTACGTACCTGGTATTTCGAAGAGTTGAGAATACCTTGCTTCCATTTCAGATTCTATCTCTCAGATCATCATGATTTCTCCATTGCTCATCTCCCATGATAACTTCATTTGGGTTCCTCATTTGTTGGGAAGTCATGACAACCGCCATCCCTCGAACTACTCGGCTTTGACTTGTCTGGAGCAGCATTTGGCGTCATCATTACCGTTGGAATATACCTTTCTATAGGACATATTCCTCCCTCAACTGCCTCTTCGTACTCCTCATTCATGATCTGAATCATCAATCTTCGATCCATATCGGATTCAGGTTGACCGCTATGTACAGGGTAATTCAAAACTCGATGTTGGGTTCTCCCAATTGCTTTCCAAAAAGAGAAATTCATATCATCTATTTTAGCCTTCTTAGATCGAACATCTCTTTCCACAATATCCACGTGTCGTGCGGCTTTTGCCCATGCATCACTTATTCTCACTCGTTCAATTTTTTCTTCTTTCAGCTCAGATTCCATTTTTATCATCTTATACTCTGCCAAAGAATGCTTCTGTTCAAGCATCACATATCGGGTAACACAAGCTTGAATTGTTGCATCCTTTTGTTCCACGACCGCCTGTCGTTCTTCTGCCTGCTCTTCTAACTCATGAATACGATTTTGAAATTCTACATTTTGATCATATAATACCTCTAATAAACTCTCCTCTGGTACTTCTTCTTCCTCAGTCTCAACTGTTACCTCTGCGACTATCTCGGGTGCAACTATCAATTCTTCACTCACCACATAGATATCTCTAATTCCTTCTTCGTCTGACATCACATTATCATGGTTAGTGATTAGAGGTATCCCCACAGTCTCATTCACTCCATTGTTAGCATTCTCAGCTGCCATTCTCAAATACTGCCATAAAATAAGGGTTAATTAAACAAATTAACATATCACATAATATCCCAATATTATGACTAACCAACAAATAAGCTTAGGTAGGACACACTAGCGAAGGATTTACGCATCTCTCCCCTCCTAGTTATATTCCCCGATCTCCACCAGAGATCATATCCCTAAGCTCTGATACCAACTGTAACGACCCCAAAATAGGTTCATTCCACCCAACCCATTCTGAGTCGTCAAATACATGGTACAGAAAACAACTACAACTTTATTACAACAATTGTCGTGCAAAGTACAACAACACATATGTTGTGAGTTTGGATACAAATATATACCAAATGTGACTCATGTTCCAACCGTGGACATCACCTCACAATAACACCTTACATAAAGGTATAGTCAAAAACTATTTTAGAAATTAGAATCTTTGGGAAGTGCTCAAGGAAACCTTCGTACATGGGAGGCCACGCGTCTAGGTTATGATAGATATCATATGGCCACAGAATTATCCTTGGTTGACCCAATAGACCCCAAAGAAAAACGAGAAGATTACTATCATATTCTTCCCAATGGTGAGTCTTCTCTTGACATATCATTATCTCTACTGTCTCTAATTGAGAATTATACTTTAAACAAACACCAAGATTATATAGGTAGTGCTCGTATATATACTCAGCAAGTGGATGAGCACATCCCTGTCTTATGATGACACGAGGTTGTATGTCGTTAGACATCTTGTATGATAGTGGCAAACCACCCTTCCAACGTTGGGTACACCTTACCCTATTGGATTCACCAAATATAACTACTAAATGAACTTTTCTATACTGCTTCGGGAGAACATCCACAGCTAGAGACCACTGTTCTATTTTTCCGTTACCCTCGCTCGACCCAGCTACACTCTTATTACCTGAAAGGAATTGTGAAGCAAAAGGGTGAGCACAACTAGCCCAGTAAAGAATATCATGACTAAAGATAATTAAATTATCAGTAGCCTTCATCAATAATAAATCAGAGATTTAGAACATATGGTAAATGATAAAAATTTCAACCATAGTTGCAGCGGAACGAGCAATCCATTAGAAGAGTCAAATAGACTATAAAGTCTATTATCTTCTCCATGTTAAAAATCCATCAACAATGTTTTATCCCTGTAACATCAATCAACAGTTCCTTTCCACAATCATATGAATAACTCATAATCATAATTGTGATTCTAAATTTTTCTTCGCACCCAGGACGAAGAATATTTTCATCACATGTCTTTACCTGAAACATCAAAGATCATGGTTATACCAAATCACAGTTCCTGTTCATAATCATACTAATAAATCTATCTTTGCACTACGACCAAAGATATTCAACAACAGTTTATCTTTGCACTACGGGCCAAAGATATTCATCAACAGACCATCTTTGCACTACAGGCCAAAGATATTCATCTACAATTCATCTTTGCACTACAGGCCAAAGATATTCCTCAACCGTTCATCTTTGCATTACTGGCCAAAGATATTCAACAACAGGTCATCTTTGCACTACGGGCCAAAGATATTCATCTACAATTCATCTTTGCACTACAGGCCAAAGATATTCCTCAACAATTCATATTTGCACCACATGCCAAATATATTAATACCTCAAAGAATATATAATCATTTAAGAATGTATATAAACAATAATTATAACCATGTTGATCATTTCACCTTTGCACTTAAGCTAAAGATATTCAATTATAAATTCAATGGTCATGATCATACCAGTCAACAATTCAACTTTGCACTACTGGCCAAAGAGAACCCATAGTCATGATCATACCAATAATTTACCCATCTTTATACTCAAGCGAAAGAGAATTTCAACATCAAGGTTATAAAAATATTATATATGATTATAAAAATAATATGGTCAAAACATGGATTTAATTTCAAGAGCAATATTCATAAATCAACTATAATTTGGTTAGAAAAAGAAACCAATTTTGTCGTGAATAGTAACTCATGAATAGTAACCTCGACTCAAAAAGGTAGAAATTCCACAATAAAATCTATACCAATATTTCGGTATAATGATATTGAAAGAATAACATTTCTTAAGCTTATAAACAATTTATTTAAATTGTTTACACTTTACTAATTAATGCATTTAATCATCATAAAATGTCAACTCTTAAGATTTCATCATCAATAGCCAAAACCCTCATCAAAAATCTGCATATACCTCATATAGGATTCTCAAGCCATAAAATCCTATTTTCCAATTTTCTTTCCTCACAAAACATATTTAATTCATTTACTCATAACTAGACCATTTTCATAAAAAATACCAAATCAGTTCCAAAAATATTTCTTTTCTGGGATTTAGCATAATATAGTCCCATAGTGAACATATATTTTTCTCAGAATTTTTAAAAGTCATTTACTATTTTTCATATGGCCAAAATAGCCGAATATTTAAACATTTATCAAAAATTGTACTTTTGTCTAAAAATTCTGAAATTTACAGAGTATACTTCTATCATATACATGTACTCCCAATAAAAATTTCATCAATTTTGGAGTTAACCACAAGGAATTATAAGCTGTTACTTTTAAAATAGTCTTTTCTCATAAAATTAATAACTCTCAATCTATACATCCAAAAATCACCATTTTTGGACACAATCAAGAAAACTCATTAAAATATCATTTCAAATTTTTCCAGAATTTTTGAAGATCAGAAAAATTACGAAACTGAAAATCATAACAACCCTTAAAATCCCTTACTATCCCTTACTATCCCTTACCTCAAAAGAGCAGTACTTCTGATCGGTATAAGGCTGAAGGAAACTTGCACTGATGAATAGCAACTCACCAAGTATCTAAATACTCACAAAATACACTCAATAATCTAGAGAGAGAAAGAGAGAAAGCTTATGTTTCTGGTGTGATTTTCAATTCTAACTTAGCCCTCTATTTATAGGAAAATTTTGGTAGGTTTGACCTGCAACCTGATGGCTTTACCTGCTACTATTCCCACCCACCACATTTGAAATATAATTCAGCACATTTCTTCACCAACCACAAGTGGGGCCCACCAATTCTAGAATTTTCCACCAAAATGATAAACTCCGAAAATTCAACAATTTCTGAACCAGTCATCTCGTAAAATTCATAACAAATCATACATTCATTTTTAACGGTTCAAAATTTGTGGACATATACTCAACTTATATATGTATAACATATCCAAATATTACTACGATCCAACGGTCGGATTAAAAATTATAACCCCCGCAAAATATCTCAAAAACCCTGATTTTTAATACCTCCATTCCGACAAAAATACTGATAAAAACCTCAACATTAACTCCTTCATTTTAACCACAAAAATATATCCCTCATTTATATCCACATAAAATAAATATTTTCTTATCATATAAATCAATAATTAATTATTCACAAATAATATTACAGAATCACATTTATGACAACCAGGCCGTTCCCAGGAAAGAGGGGGCTTTCCAATAAGGATTTCTCCTTACTAGCGCGCAATTAGATGACCAAACCTCTCCTTAGACAGAACTTTCTAGACATTGCCAATAATGCTATCTAATAATACTATTCAAATAATATGAATTATTGATCTGATAATGGAAAATACTGTGCAGCAACAATTATTGAACAACAATAATATAAAATTTCAACGTAGCAATTATTGAATCAATAAAATAAAATATTGAACAGTAATTACTGTAACAATTATTGAGTAGTGCCTTCTTACGTAAGAATCAATAATTTCAAAAATACTATGCAATACCGTGTGCTACTGTGCAATAACGCGTATTACCGTATTTTAACCACCGGGTATTTCAACAGTATTAACGATAACAACTACGCCGTTATTTGTAAAAACTCAAATTTGTCGTTTTTCTTCACCCGACAGTTATTCGTTATGGGGCCCACAAATAGCTGCGCCGTCGTACGAATATTCTCCGACAGAAAGAATATTCCACGACCAAACGAATATTCCCCGACAACAATGATTATTTTATAACCACTTGCTTATTTTGAAAAAAAATTCATATTTCACCCATAACTTTAAACTTTTATCAATTTAACCATTTACTGACTAGTAATTATAAGAAAAATTGAATACTTTTATTTCATAAAATTCGGGGTCTTACAGTGTATTTTGTGAGTATTTAGATACTTTGAGAGTTTCTATTCATCAGAGCAAGTTTCTTTTAGCCTTATACCGGTATTCCGACCAGAAGTACTGATATTTTGAGGTAAGGGATATTATTTTCTTCTTAATGATATTATTTTCTTCAATATCATTATGCTGAAGTATTGATATGAGTTTTTATCAAATTTAGAACTTTTTGTGTCGGGGGTTACTATTCACGTATACGGCACTATTCACGAATACGGCACTATTCACCGAAAAATAAAATTTTCCCTTTTTATCCAAGATGTCTATTATGGTTACTATCTTTGATTGTATCCATGTTTTGATCTTTATTTTTGAAATCTGCTTCACAATTGATTATTATGAAGTATTATTGATCTTGGATAAACTGTTATACGAATCCCTACTATTTGTCCTTCTGTCTCATTGGATTCGTTCTCTTTAAGATATTTTTCATCATCCTCAGTCCTAAATGATGATATTACTGAATATCTTTGGCCTGTAGTGCAAAGATGTATAATTACTTGATGAATATCTTTGGCCTGTAGTGCAAAGATGAACAGGTGTTGAGATGAACATGACCGACTGATGATACAAATGAATATCTTTGGCCTGTAGTGCAAAGATGAATATTTGGTTAAAGATGATTATTAATTGATGTTACAGGGATAAAATATTGATGATGGACTTTTAAATCTTAGAAGATAGTAGAATTCTTTCTCTACTTGACTCTTCTAATGGTTTGCTGTTTCCGCTGCAGTTGTTGATCTAAAACTTGTTGTCGATTATATTTTATCAGATTTTTCCCTGTTGAAGACTAACGATAATTTGTTGTATATTATCTTAGTCATAATATTCTTTACTGGGCTAGTTGAGCTCACCCTTTTCCTTTTTGTTCCATTTTTCTTCTCAGGAGGTGAGAACATAGCAGGATCTAGTCGGGGTATGGAGTGATGGTTCTAGAAAGATGTATTAGCAGTCCTCACTATTTCTGTAAAATAGTGTTTGAATAATTGTAATGAGGATTTATTTGAGTGTGGATATTGTCTAGAAGACAATATTTGTATTTAAACTCACAGTATGTGTTGTCGTATTTTGCACGACAATTGTATTATTGAAGTTGTAGTTTGCTTTCTGTACCATGTATTTGGCGACTCAGAATGGGTGTTGTATACCTATTCTGGGGGCGTCACAGTTGGTATCAGAGCTTAGGGATATGATCCCTGGCTGAGATGTGAGACAAGAACTAGGAGGGGAGAGACGGGGAATTCCTTCGCTAGTATGACCTGACTAAGTTTATTTGGTGTTTATTTGGTCGGTCAGAGTATAGGGATAATATATGACATGACTATTAACCCTTGTTTTATGGCAGTATTTAAGAATGGCAGCTGAGAACGTTAATAATGGAGTAAATCAGACCGTGGAGACACCTTTGATCACTACCCAGGGGAACGTGCAACAGGAAGGCAATATTCCTCCTGTAAACAACGTTACCGAGCAAACGATGAATGATGGAATGTTTAGGAGCTTTTTGCAGTTCATGCAAAATCAGACGAGGGAGACTCGTGTGCAGAATACGGGTGGAAATGATAACAACGCGCGGTTTGTCACAGCTAAGCAGTTCAAAGAATTGGGACCACCAGAATTTAAGGGAAAGCCGGATCCGATCATGGCGGAAACGTGGGTCAAGCAAATTACCAAGATATTTGATGTCTTGGGATGCACGGAGGAACAGAAGGTTCCATTCGCCACATTTATGTTCCGCGGTGAGGCAGACTACTGGTGGGAGTCTGTGAAGCGTACCCAGCCTGACGCACTCAACATGTCCTGGGAAACATTTCAAAAACTGTTCAATGACAAGTACTTTCCTGAAAGTATTCGTCATATGAAGGAGGTTGAGTTTATTAGACTGGAACAAAACAACATGACGGTGTCCCAGTACGAGGCGAAGTTTGCAGAGTTATCCAGGTTTGCACCTCATTTGGTCGAAAATGAGGAACGAATGACAAGGATGTTTCTGAGAGGTCTAAAACCCGAGATTCGGCAATATCTTATCTCTCATAAATTTTCTTTATATTCAGATGTTGTAAACAGGGCTCAATTATTAGAGAGAGATAATGAGTATATTCAACCGAGGGACCACAACCAGGGTCATACCGGTGACAGCAATCATCAGAGCGATGATAACCAACGAGGAGGGAAAAATACGAACAAAGGCGGTAACCACTCGGGTGGTCATCGTGGCCATGATAATAGGAGAGGTGAGTCAAGTGGAAATTTCAGAAAGAGGAGATTCAACAATGACGGGAAGGCATCAGCACCAGCACCAGCACCAACAACAAATTTTAGGGGAGGAGAACGACCGCCAGTTAGATGTTACAAATGCGGGAAAGAGGGACATATCAGCCCAAACTGTCCACAACAATCCAAGGTGTGTTACAACTGTGGGAAGGAAGGCCACATCGCTCGAGATTGTACTATAGCGAAACCAAGTTCAGCGGGAGTGGTGATTCCAAGGGCTGTCCCGGATAAGGCGAAATCAGCGGTTCCTGGAAGAGCGTTTGTCGTAACTGGCCAAAACGTGAGAAACCCGAACGAGGTGATCACGGGTAAGCTAATCTTGAATTCTTGCGAAGTTTATACTTTACTAGATACCGGTTCTACCCATTCTTTTATCTCTCCTGCTTGTGCTCAACGTTTAAACTTGACTCCGGAGAAATTGGACTTTAACTTATCTGTTGAAACTCCGTTGGGTGAAACCTTCGTTACATCTACAGTTTATAAATCTTGCATGATCCAAGTTGGCACTATCACATTACCTGTTGATCTTATCTCTTTAAAGATACTTGCTTTTGATGTGATTTTAGGAATTGATTGGTTAACCACTCATCATGCTAAAATTGATTGTTTTCGTAAGGTTGTTAGTTTTCATATTCCTAACCAACCTGTCATACGAATTCAAACTACTAAACCACTAAAATCAGTCACTGTCATATCAAGCCACAAAGCTATTCGTTTATTGAAAAACGGATGTCAAGCTTTCTTAGCCCATGTTATGGATTTGAACAAAGACAAGTCAGATTTGAATAATATTTCTATTGTTAGAGAATTTCCCGATGTATTTCCTGAAGAACTTCCCGGTCTACCCCCGGAACGAGAAATTGAATTCTTTATTGACCTTGAACCCGGTACAAAGCCCATTTCTAAAACCCCATATCGAATGGCTCCTATTGAACTTCAGGAGTTAAAAGTCCAACTACAGGAGTTGTTGGACATCGGTTTTATTCGTCCTAGTACGTCTCCTTGGGGTGCTCCTGTTTTATTCGTAAAGAAGAAAGACGGGAGTATGCGACTTTGTATTGACTATCGAGAATTGAACCATGTCACCATCAAGAATAGGTATCCGCTACCTCGCATTGATGACCTGTTTGACCAGTTGCAAGGAGCACAATTCTTTTCAAAGATCGATCTTCGTTCTGGATATCATCAGCTGAAGATTAAAACTGAGGATATTCCAAAGACTGCCTTCAGAACTCGGTACGGGCATTATGAATTCTTAGTAATGTCTTTTGGATTGACTAATGCTCCTGCTGCCTTCATGGATATGATGAACCGTGTATTCAAAGAATATTTGGATCAGTTCGTTGTTGTCTTTATTGATGACATCCTCATCTATTCCAAAAGCCGTGAAGATCATGAGCGCCATTTGAAGCTGGTACTGCAAAGGCTTCGTGAAAACAAGCTATATGCCAAACTGAAGAAATGCGAGTTCTGGCTTGAGGAAGTAGCATTCCTTGGGCACGTGGTGTCAAAACATGGAGTATCTGTCGACCCGGCGAAGATTGAAGCCATACAAAGTTGGGAGCAACCGAAGTCGGTAACCGAAGTACGTAGCTTTCTGGGCTTAGCTGGTTATTATCGGAGATTTGTGGAAGGATTTTCTCGAATCGCTACTCCGTTAACTCAGCTGACTCGGAAAGATACAAAATTCGTATGGAGTGAGGAATGCGAGAAGAGTTTCCAAGAACTCAAGAGGAGACTCATTTCGGCACCTGTTCTGACAATACCATCTGGTTCGGATGGATTTGTTATCTACAGCGATGCTTCAGGCAAAGGGTTAGGATGTGTTCTCATGCAACATGGGAAAGTCATAGCCTATGCCTCACGACAACTCAAAGAATATGAGAGGAATTATCCTACTCATGATTTGGAGTTGGCAGCAGTCGTTTTTGCGTTGAAGATCTGGAGACACTACCTTTATGGGGAGAAAGTGGAGATCTATACAGATCATAAAAGCCTCAAATATTTCTTCACCCAAAAGGAACTCAACATGCGGCAGCGACGTTGGCTCGAGCTGTTGAAAGATTACGATCATACCATCCAATATCATCCTGGAAAAGCAAACGTAGTAGCTGACGCATTGAGTAGAAGATCATATGCGGGTACGAGTGCAATGTTTTTAACACAAAGGCCCATTTTGTATGACTTGCAAAGGATGGAGATAGAGATGAAGGCTCCAAGTACCCACATGATGATATCAAATATACGAGTAGAACCGACTTTAATCGATAAAGTTAAAGCTGCTCAAGCTACGGACATGGAGCTGATGCGTATGAAGAAGAAAGTGCAAGAAGGTGCTATTCCAGAAGCAAGAATCGATGAAGAAGGAATACTTCGAGTCAACTCCAGACTTTGTGTTCCTAACGATTTTGACTTGAAGCATAGAATAATGATGGAGGCACACAACACACCGTTTGCAATCCATCCTGGGAGTACCAAAATGTATCACGATCTTCGACATACATTTTGGTGGAGCAATATGAAAAGAGAGATCGCGGAGTTTATCTCGAGGTGTTTAACTTGTCAACGTGTAAAAGCGGAGCATCAAGTACCAAAGGGTCCATTGCAACCACTTGAGATTCCGAAATGGAAGTGGGAACACATTACTATGGATTTTGTTACAGGTCTTCCCAAGGTTTCTCAAGGCATAGATGCGATTTGGGTTATTGTTGATAGATTAACCAAGTCCGCTCATTTCTTGCCGATACGTGAGACTTATTCCCTTGAACGTCTTGCTAGTATGTACGTGAACGAGATTGTGAGATTGCATGGCATGCCAGTATCCATAGTTTCGGATCGTGACCCAAGATTCACTTCACGATTTTGGGTTAGCTTGCAGAAAGCTATGGGCACGGATTTACGATTCAGTTCAGCATACCATCCTCAAACGGACGGACAATCAGAGAGGACTATTCAAACTCTTGAAGATCTATTAAGACTTTGTGTCCTAGATCTCAAAGGGAGTTGGGATAAGTACCTACCATTGGTGGAATTCTCCTACAACAACAGTTATCAGGCGAGCATAGGTATGGCTCCATTTGAGGCGTTGTATGGAAGAAAATGTCGTTCTCCAGTATGCTGGGACGAGGTGGGTGAAGCAACATTGTTGGGACCAGAATTGGTACGCATTACTACAGAGAAGATCCAAACGATTCGACAACGTATACAAACGGCACAGGATCGACAAAAGAGTTATGCGGATCTTCATCGGAAGGACGTGGAATTTAATATTGGGGATCATGTATTGTTACGTGTTGCACCATGGAAGGGAGTTACAAGATTTGGGAAGAGAGGAAAGCTCAATCCAAGATTTGTTGGTCCATTTGAGATTCTTGAGCGAATAGGAAATGTGGCATATAGACTCGCATTACCTCCAAGCATGTCTCGTGTTCATAATGTTTTTCACATATCTATGCTTCGTAAATATGTTAAAGACCCGAACCACATTATTGAGTTAGAACCAGACGAGATAGCTGAAGATTTAACGTACGAGGAGGTACCTGTTAAGATCTTGGATAGGAAAGAGCATGTCCTACGCACGAAGGTTATACCACAAGTTAAGGTTTTGTGGAGAAACCATGCTATTGAAGAAATGACCTGGGAGTTGGAATCAGAAATGAAAGCGAGGTATCCTCACCTTTTTGAAACATCAGGTACGTACGTCAATTTCGAGGACGAAATTTCATAAGGAGGGGAGGTTGTAAGACCCCAACTTATTAATGAATAAAATCAAATTTTCTCTAAATATTATTGTGAATAATAAGGGGTTAATTTGATATAATACTTTGGTTATGGGTGAAATGTGCAAATTTTGCAAAATAAGCAAGTGGTTATAAAATATTTATTTTTGGTCGGTGAATATTCGGTTGGTCGTGGAATATTCTTGCTGTCGGGGAATATTCGTACGACGACGCAGCCTTGTGTGGGCCCCATAACGGAAAGCGATTGGATGAAGAAAACGACAAGTATAAGTTGTTTATAAATAACGGCGTAGTTGTTACCGTTAATACTGTTGGAATACCCGGTGGTTAAAATACAGTAGCACACGGTATTGCACCAATTATTGATTCTTACGTAAGAAGGCACTACTCAATAATTGTTACAGTAGTTATTATTCAATATTTTATTTTATTGATTCAATAATTGCTGCGTTGATATTTTATATTATTGTTGTTTCAATAATTGTTGCTGCACAGTATTTTCATTTATCAGATCAATAATTCATATTATTTGAATAATATTATTAGATAACATTATTGGCAATGTCTAGAAAGTTCTGTCTAAGGAGAGGTTTGGTCATCTAATTGCGCGCCAGTAAGGAGAAATCCTTATTGGAAAGCCCCCTCTTTCCTGGGAACGGCCTGGTTGTCATAAATGTGATTCTGTAATATTATTTATGAATAATTAATTATTGATTCATATGATAAGGAAATATTTATTTTATGTGGATATAAATGAGGGATATATTTTTGTGGTTAAAAATGAAGGAGTTAATGTTGAGGTTTTTATCCATATTTTTGTCGGAATGGAGGGTTTTTGAGATATTTTGCGGGGGTTATAATTTTTAATCCGACCGTTGGATCGTGGTAATTTTTGGATATGTTATACATATATAAGTTGAGTATATGCCCACAAATTTTGAACCGTTAAAAATGAACGTATGATTTATTATGAATTTTACAAGATGACTGGTTCAGAAATTGTTGAATTTTCGGAGTTTATCATTTTGATGGAAAATTCTAGAATTGGTGGGCCCCACTTGTGGTTGGTGAAGAAATGTGCTGAATTATATTTCAAATGTGGTAGGTGGGAATAGTAGCAGGTAAAGCCATCAGGTTGCAGGTCAAACCTACCAAAATTTTCCTATAAATAGAGGGCTAAGTTAGAATTGAAAATTACACCAGAAACAAGTTTTCTCTCTTTCTCTCTCTAGATTATTGAGTGTATTTTGTGAGTATTTAGATACTTTGAGAGTTTCTATTCATCAGAGCAAGTTTCTTTCAGCCTTATACCGGTATTCCGACCAGAAGTACTGATATTTTGAGGTAAGGGATATTATTTTCTTCTTAATGATATTATTTTCTTCAATATCATTATGCTGAAATATTGATATGAGTTTTTATCAAATTTGGAACTTTTTGTGTCGGGGGTTACTATTCACGTATACGGCACTATTCACGTATACGGCACTATTCACGAATACGGCACTATTCACCGAAAAATAAAATTTTTCCTTTTTGTCCAAGATGTCTATTATGGTTACTATCTTTGATTGTATCCATGTTTTGATCTTTATTTTTGAATTCTGCTTCACAATTGATTATTATGAAGTATTATTGATCTTAGATAAACTGTTATACGAATCCCTACTATTTGTCCTTCTGTCTCATTGGATTCGTTCTCTTTAAGATATTTTTCATCATCCTCAGTCCTAAATGATGATATTACTGAATATCTTTGGCCTGTAGTGCAAAGATGTATAATTACTTGATGAATATCTTTGGCCTGTAGTGCAAAGATGAACAGGTGTTGAGATGAACATGACCGACTGATGATACAAATGAATATCTTTGGCCTGTAGTGCAAAGATGAATATTTGGTTAAAGATGATTATTAATTGATGTTACAGGGATAAAATATTGATGATGGACTTTTAAATCTTAGAAGATAGTAGAATTCTTTCTCTACTTGACTCTTCTAATGGTTTGCTGTTTCCGCTGCAGTTGTTGATCTAAAACTTGTTGTCGATTATATTTTATCAGATTTTTCCCTGTTGAAGACTAACGATAATTTGTTGTATATTATCTTAGTCATAATATTCTTTACTGGGCTAGTTGAGCTCACCCTTTTCCTTTTTGTTCCATTTTTCTTCTCAGGAGGTGAGAACATAGCAGGATCTAGTCGGGGTATGGAGTGATGGTTCTAGAAAGATGTATTAGCAGTCCTCATTATTTCTGTAAAATAGTGTTTGAATAATTGTAATGAGAATTTATTTGAGTGTGGATATTGTCTAGAAGACAATATTTGTATTTAAACTCACAGTATGTGTTGTCGTATTTTGCACGACAATTGTATTATTGAAGTTGTAGTTTGCTTTCTGTACCATGTACTTGGCGACTCAGAATGGGTGTTGTATACCTATTCTGGGGGCGTCACAATAGACATCTTGGACAAAAAGGAAAAATTTTATTTTTCGGTGAATAGTGCCGTATTCGTGAATAGTACCGTATACGTGAATAGTGCCGTATACGTGAATAGTAACCCCGACACAAAAAGTTCCAAATTTGATAAAAACTCATATCAATATTTCAGCATAATGATATTGAAGAAAATAATATCATTAAGAAGAAAATAATATCCCTTACCTCAAAATATCAGTACTTCTGGTCGGAATACCGGTATAAGGCTGAAAGAAACTTGCACTGACGAATAAAAACTCTCAAAGTATCTAAATACTCACAAAATACACTAAATAATCTAGAGAGAGAAAGAGAGAAAACTTGTTTCTGGTGTGATTTTTAATTCTAACTTAGCCCTCTATTTATAGAAAAATTTTAGTAGGCTTGACCTGCAACCTGATGGCTTTACCTGCTACTATTCCCACCCACCATATTTGAAATATAATTCAGCACATTTCTTCACAACCAAGAGTGGGGCCCACCAATTCTAGAATTTTCCACCAAAATGATGAATTCCGAAACTTCAACAATTTCTGAACCAGTCATCTCGTAAAATTCATAATAAATCATACGTTCATTTTTAACGGTTCAAAATTTGTGGACATATACTCAACTTATATATGTATAACATATCCAAAAATTACCACGATCCAACGGCCGGATTAAAAATTATAACCCCCGCAAAATATCTCAAAAATCCTGATTTTTAATACCTTCATTCCGATAAAAATACTGATAAAAACCTCAACATTAACTCCTTCATTTTTAACCACAAAAATATATCCCTCATTTATATCCACATAAAATAAATATTTCCTTATCATATGAATCAATAATTAAGTATTCACAAATAATATTACAGAATCACATTTATGACAATCAGGCCGATCCTAGGAAAGAGGGGGCTTTCTAATAAGGATTTCTCCTTACTGGCGCGCAATTACATGACCAAACCTCTCCTTAGACAGAACTTTCTAGACATTGCCAATAATATTATCTAATAATATTATTCAAATAATATGAATTATTGATCTGATAATGGAAAATACTGTGCAGCAACAATTATTGAAACAACAATAATATAAAATATCAACGCAACAATTATTGAATCAATAAAATAAAATATTGAACAGTAATTACTGTAACAATTATTGAGTAGTGCCTTCTTACGTAAGAATCAATAATTGGTGCAATACCGTGTGCTACTGTATTTTAACCATCGGGTATTCCAACAGTATTAACGGTAACAACTACGCCGTTATTTATAAACAACTTATACTTGTCGTTTTCTTCATCCAATCGCTTTTCGTTATGGGGCCCACACAAGGTTGCGCCGTCATTCGAATATTCCCCGACAGCAAGAATATTCCACGACCAAACGAATATTCCCCGACAAAATGAATATTTTATAACCACTTGCTTATTTTGCAAAATTTGCACATTTCACCCATAACCAAAGTATTATATCAAATTAACCCCTTATTATTCACAATAATATTTAGAAAAAAATTGATTTTATTCATTAATAAGTTGGGGTCTTACATAAAGTATTCTGTTTTATATAAAAAGATGTTTCTGTTTTATTACGTTAATAATACGAATAAAACAAAACGTCATTATCGCTAAATAATTCATATTATTAACTGACAATAATTAAATCAAACTGAGTGACTTCTCACATAAGTATTAATAATCAATACCGTGTGCTAATATGCAACCACACGTATTACTGTACTTTTACTACCGAGTAGTTCAACAGTATCAATAGTAAAACTTCCGCCGTTATTTTTAATAAAATATTTTTGTCGTTTTCTCAATCCGACAATAATTCCGTTGTGGGGTCCACCAATGATTGTGCCGTTGTACGAATATTCCCTGTTAAAACGAATATTCTCCGACCAATCGAATATTATATAACAACTTGCGTACTTTGCAAAATTTATAAATATTACCCACAACTATAACATTATATCAAATTAACTCCATAATATTCAAAAATGATATTTATAGAAAATTCAACTTTATTTATTAAAGTTGGGGTCTTACAAATTCTGACTGGTATAGCGGAGATATTCTTGAGAAAATGTTACACTATTTGCTACAGTCAAAGTATCCTTATACTAGAAAGAAATACGCACAATATTATAGAAGAAGAATTCTCTGATTCTGGTGTGATTTTCATTTCTTAACTAAGCATCTTATTTATAGGAGAATGACAGTGAACTATTTAATCACGGATGAACAATAAAATTTTGAAGTATTTCACGGGCGAAAATCTAATTTTTCCTATTCATTACTATGCAATAAAATATTCTAATAAAATCAAAACTTTATATAAAATATGATATATTCTATTTATAATCTAATAAAACGAATAACTTTATATATAATATAAAAAGTATTCTGTTTTATATAAAAAAAAACTCTATTTTATTACTATTATAATAATAATAAAATAAAACTGAGACAACTTTCTACCGGCGATTTTGAAAAATGAGTAAGTGGGGGTCTATGTAATAAGCCAAACTTACAACAAACACTTCATGACAACCCTTCTATTTATATCAAAAATTAAATAAATATTTGCCACAAATCACTTATCTTCAATCAACACATTTTTAATCTTTCAACAATTATTCATCAATAATATTATAACTCACAATATTAACAACCAGATCATTCCCAGGAAAGAGGGGGCTTTCCGAAAAGAACTTCTCCTTATTGGCGCGCAATTAAATAACCTAACCCCTTTCCTTGATGGAACTTTCTAGACATTGTCAATAATGTAAATAATAATATGAATAACTGTGTCGTCTCAATTATTAATTCAATAATATAAAATATTGAGCAGATGATACTATGACAATAATTAAATCAATATTATGAGATACTATGCAACAACTACTATTGCAATAATTGAATAAAACTGAGTGACTTCTTACGTAAGCATCAATAATCAGAGATACTGTGCAACACCGTGTGCTACTGTGCAACAATGCGTATTACTGTACTTTTATCACCGGGTATTTCAACAGTTAACGGTAAAAGTCTTGCCGTTATTTTATGAAAAGGTTATTGTTTTTGCTTTCTATATCCGACAGTTATTTCGTTGTGGGGTCCACCAATGATTGTGCCATCGTACGAATATTCTCTGATAAAAAGAATATTTTCCGACCAAATGAATATTTTATAACAACTTGTTTACTTTGTAAAATTTTCACATATCACCCTTAACTTTAACCTTTTATCAATTTAATCATTTACTAAATAGAATAATAATTATAAAAAAAATTGAATACTTTTATTTCATAAAATTCGAGTTCTTACATCAGAATCTTTCATGAATTAGCATCTTTTTACAGACGGTTCATTCGAGACTTCAGAATGTTGGTCGCGCCTATCACCGAATGTCTTAAAGGGAAATCATTTCAATGGCTTCAGGAAGCCGAAGATAGTTTTCAGTTGATCAAAAAGAAGATGACCGAAGCACCCGTACTGCATTTCCTGACTTCGAGAAGGACTTCGAAGTAAACTGTGATGCATCAGTAGTTGGTATCGGTGGTGTTCTTAGTCAAGAAGATCAGCTAGTTACTTTCTTCAGTGAAAAGTTATTAGTGTTAAGAAAGAATTATTCTTCTTATAATTTGGAATTATATGCCCTAGTCCAGACACTGAAGCATTGGCGTCATTATCTGATACGGAAGGAATTCATTCTTTTTACTGACCATGAGGCCTTAAAGTATATTAATGGTCAATATAAGCTCTGCCGAAGACATGTTAAATGGGTAGTGAACTTGCAAGAGTTCACTTTCAGTCTTCAACATCAAGCAGGAAGTCTGAATCGTGTTGCTGATGCGCTAAGCCAAATTGCATTACTCATTAGTACTATGCGAAACAAGATTGTTGGGTTTGAAGTCTTCACTGAGATGTATGAAGGAGATCTTTCCTTCGGTAAGATAGTTCAAGACATACTAGAAGGTCGACAATTTGATTTTATCTTACATGAGGGGTATTTGTTTCGAGGACTCCGGTTGTGTATTCCTGATTGCTTGCTTCGACAATAGATAATGAGTACTGAACTTCACAAAGATGGACATTTCGGACGAGATAAGACATTGACCTTAATAATAGCTGACTATTACTGGCCAAAGATCTCGAGTGATGTGAATCGCTATGTAAAAGGGTTTTCTACTTGTCAAAAGTCAAAAGGAGTTCTTACCAATGCGGGATTATACACTCCCTTACCTGTTCCTAAAAGGCCTTAGTGTGATATTAGTATGGACTTTTTCTTAGGCCTGCCCGAACTCAAAGAGCTTTAGATTCTATTATGGTTGTCATCGACCGATTCTTTAAAATGGCTCATTTCATCAATTGTCGGAAGACCATGGATGCTGTTCAGATCACCCATCTCTACTTTTGGGAGATTGTACGCTTACATGTCATTCCACAGTCTATTACATCTGATCGGGATACTAAATTTATGAGTAATTTCTGGAAGAGTCTGTGGAAAAACCTCGGAACACAATTAAACTTCAGCAGTGCTTACCATTCTCAGACTGATGGTCAGACTGAAGTAGTAAATTGAAGTTTGGGTAATATTTTGAGGTGTTTGGCCGGAAATAAACTGAAACAATGGGATCAGATGCTTTCTCAAACTGAATTTACTTATAATCGTTCGAAGAATCATACCACTAGCATGAGTCCTTTTGAGATATATAGTTTGTGGTCGACAGAACCCTTATATATGGGGTCTTAGACTTAGTTCATGTTCCTCGCATTGGTCGAGTACATCCCAAAGAGGAAGAAATGACATATCATCTTTGGGTTATCCATGATCAAGTGTATAAATCCATCTTGGAAAGCAATGCTAAATACAAGGATCGGATTGACAATCATCGTCGTCGGGTTGTTTTTAAAGTTGGAGATCTTGTTTGGGTTGTACTTACCCGTGATCAGTTTCCTGTTGGTGATTGCAATAAACTTAAGGATCGAAAAAATTGGTCTTTTCAAAATTTCGCAGCGAATCAATGATAATGCTTATCAGATACGCATTACGAGTCATCTGCGGACTTCAGATGTTTTCAACGTTAAACATTTGAGCCTCTGTTTCAAGCATTCTGTTGAACAAACTGAGAACTCGAGGATGAGTTTTTCTCAACCTAGGGTGACTGATGTAGGATGGTAAGAGATCAAAAATACCGAGTTATCGAATAGTATGATGATGGCCTTGGAATACCATGAACGGGATGATCGTCACAAACGAAGAGGCCATTAAACACCTTCGACATTAATTCCTTCAGCTTCGGGGTCAAGCGTTCGGTCCGTGTCTTGGAGGTCAGAGTTCGGCTTCAGATGGCGTCATGACTTCGGGTGTGGCGAACTTCTTCTGAAGAGGCGTCATGACTTCGAAAGTCGGTGGACTTTATTATTATTATTAATTAATTCTTTAATTAATAATATTTTATTATTAACAAGTTTGTTATTTGTTTCCGTAAAAGTAAGAAGTTTGTTAAAATCTTTTTCATATCCCTAGGAGGATTTTATTTCCATATCTCTAGAAAGATTCTAGAGTGACTTGGAGATAAAGTTTTGCTAAGCTATATAAACTCGACTTGTGGGTTGAAATAGAGGACTTGAATTTTTGATAAATATATTATACACATTAGAGAGAGTTTCTCTGTGTTTTTGGTGAATCTCTTGTTCCTTTATTTGTGATTCCATTTGTTTACCAGCCCGCATGATAATCGTTATCCCGCCCGGCGTCATGCTCCCTTCTGCTCCTCTGCTGATTATTTTTTTTTAAAAAATATTCAAGTGAAAATAAATTTATTTATTGTATTTGAAATTAGAATAAATCATTAAATTTTTATAACTTGTACAACCAATTCGACGTAGTAAATACCGAACAATCAAAACTACTTTTTGATCCTAGTTCGAATATTCGATATATATCGATTTCATGTAACTATCCCAGATCGGTTGCCATTTGTACCGAACCTACCAATTCGAACCGGCTAAATACCGAAAAAATTGCCCACCCTTACTAAGTTTTTAAAGGAGAGAAAGAAAAAAAATTCCTCCTAAAAATTTCCTTCCTATGCAAAGATCTAGAAAGAAATTTGTTAAACACTTGGCTTACAAACTAAAATACCAAAATTATCCTTATAATAATTTATAAAATATAATTTCATAAGGGTAAAATAATAATATGCTATTTTAAGTTAAATTTCCTTACAAAACTCACAAACACAAGGAATGAAAGTAAATTTCCTTTTTCCTTCACTCTTCTTTCTCTCAAAATTTTTAAATTCCTTAATTTTTTAACTCTCTTTCTATTTCTTTTTTTCTTAATATGTGTGTAAATTGTATTTTGTTTATTTTTTGAGGACGTACTTACGGAGGGAGTAACTATTTTGAAGAGATATATTTGTGGTTTTTTTCCCACTTGCAATCTTATTTTTTATGAATTGTAACAGAATTATAAATTTTATATATTTCAGTCATTTTTGAGCTGTTTAAAAAAAAGAAAAAAAAGATGTTTTCCCAATTACCCCCCCAATTTATCATGTTTGCTATCAAGACTAGGTGTTCAAATGAACAGGTTTTTTCGATTTTTCAGTTTTTCAGACCGGTCCGAACCGGTCGGTTCGGTATAAAAAAAAATCGGTCCGATTTGGTACAAAAAAATCGGTATATATCGATTTTTCAGTACCGGTTTCGGTCCGGCGATTTTATGGTTCGGTTTTACCTAACCGGACCGGTATATACCGATTTTTTAATTTTTTATTATTATTAATAATAATTATTATTATAAAATAATGATTATAATAATAAAAATAATATTAATATTAATAAAAATAATAATAGTATTAATAAACATAATAAAAATAAAAATAATAAATAATACTAATTATATTAATTTTCGGTAAAAACCGGTACCGAACCGGTACCGCCGGTTCGGTTTACCGGTCCAACCGGTACCTGTATCGGTATTAAGATTTGACCGATTTCGGTACCGGTCTGATTCGGCCCGGTTTTTACCGGTTGAACACCCCTAATCATGACTTGCAAACGACAGGTTCCAAATTTAACTAGGGAAAATATGTATATTATATTAATAAACCAAAATTCATCTTATTTCTCAAATTGTTACGCTTTTCATATTCAAAAAATCAATATATGGTTTATAAAATTTACAAATAGAATATATACATATGTTTAATACTTTTCTTTAAAATAAATTAAATTGTTTAGAGGACGCATGATATTGAAATTAGGATGATAATAATCTTTCGAAAATTCAGTCATTTTATATTGCAAATATTAGTAAAATAGTATTCTTTTTTGTGGAAAAAAATTAACAAATGAATTTTCTTTGAGTAAATTAATTAAGGGAGTATATATATATATATATATATATATATATATATATATATATATATATATATATATATATATATCATTTAATCTGATTATGGACTCAATGTTAATGATATTAATAAAGAACAATTCATTTAATTTCTATGCTTGATTTCATCAACTTACCCTTTTCTTAGATTCATTTTGAGTTTTGAGTCATTCGGCATAATTCCTACTATATATATATATATATATATATATATATATATATATATATATATATAAAAGACATTCTTTATATATTCCTATATATATTGACAAAAGCATAAGCATGCATGCTGTCTTTAATTAAGTTACATATATACGAAATCATGTCAATGTTGAATCTTACCTTAAAGACAAACAATAAACAAATTAAAGTATTATCACGTTATTGTAATACTCGCAAATATATGTACACGATAGCTAATTAATATATTAGCATTGTTAATCTTTTTCCCATGCATTTTGATATATTTTTTTTGTTTTTGGTGCCGGCTGAAAAGTAAGTATATAAGTATAAAAGAGAACATGCTCATTTGGTTAATTACCAATTCACAGATTAATTATCTACATGAAGATGACCAACATAAACATTCATCTCCTTCTCCTCTATATCATTGCAGTTGTGCTAAGTTTTCAACTTCGTAGCGGTATGATTTCAATTCCTTCCACTAAACCTAAACCCTAAACCTAAACATTAATTAACTGTGTACGTTCTAAAGCATGCATTTTGAATATTTCTACAGATGGAAAGGTGATGATGGAGTACATCGGAGCAACCGGAGTTCCGGTATCCTTCACCGACGTTCCCATAGACCAAGGCATTGATTTCCACTTCATCCTTAGTTTCGCCATCGACGCAGACTCCTCCGGCAAATCCCAAAACGGCACATTCTCGCCCTACTGGGAACCAACCCTAACCCCAGAATCCGTCCAAGCAATTAAATCCCTCCACCCCAACGTAAAAGCCCTAGCTAGCCTCTCAGGCTGGAGCCTCGGCCCCAAAGTTCTCAAATGGTACACCCCAAAAGACCTCCAACTTTGGATATCCAACGCCTTCTCCTCCTTAAAAACCCTAATCACTAATTACCATCTCGATGGTATCGACATAGACTACGAAAATTTCCCTAAACAAAAGGAGAGTTTCTTCGCTTATTGCATAGGCGAGCTCATCACAATTTTGAAGAATCAAAGTGTGATTTCTGTTGCAACTATCGCCCCATTCTATGGCACGGTTTCGCCTTACATTCAGCTTTTTAAAGGTTATGGTAATGTTATCGATTTTGTTAACTATCAGTTTTATACGGATAATGTTAGAACGAGGGAAGGGTATTTGGAGACGTTTAAGCTAAGAGTGGAACAGTTTGATAGAGATAAGGTGTTGCCTAGTTATGAAGTTAATGGGAGGGGGATTCAAGGGGATGCATTCTTTGGTGCTTTGGAGCTCTTGGAGAAAAATGGTTACCATGTTAATGGGGTTATGATATTTTCGGCTGATGCTTCCAAATCCGATCATTTTTATTATGAGAGACAATCACAAGCTTTCTTGCTTAATTCTACTACGTACTAACTAGTGTTTGATTTATTTTGTGTAATAATATATATATATATATATATATATATATATATATATATATATATATATAGAGCCCCGTTCAAGAGCATTATGCTTAAGTAGTAATATTTCTTAAAGAGCATTACTATTTAAGACCTCCGTGTTTTTCCCTCTCTCTCTTCATTCAGTCGGCAAAACCCTTTCTCTCTCCTCATTCAGTCGGCAAAATAGAAGTAGCCCTTGAGATTTCCTTCGATCTGAGACCTGGCTTCTCCAACTCTCCAGACGAAGAAGCCCTTACCGAATCGAAGTAGCCCAGTGTTTCTTTGACAAACTTGAGCTTCAAAAAGGAAAAGCTCTCTCGCCGTGCCCTAGAATCGGAAGCAAGCAGTTCGATCCCCCTCAATCCCTCACTCCGATTTTGCCGATTCGGTAAGGACTTCGATTCGGATGACTTCTTTTCCTTTTCCAATTTGAAAATTATATATTTCATCTTTGTTTGGAGTTAGAAAAGGGGTTTTGTTACATCTCTGCTTCTAAACTTCTAAAAGGGCTGGTTTCTTTTTTTTTTTGTTCTTTTTTGTTTATGTTTTTCTCTTCTCTCTGTTAAAATTGTTTGTGAGAATGAGGTGTTAATCAATTTTTTGCTAAGCTATTATTTTCCTGTGATTGATTATGAGTGGAAATTGGTAAGTATGATGCCATGAGTCATATACTGCACAACCTTGTGTTATAAATAGTAATAGATAATTGATTAGCATAATGAGTTTCATTAATTTTATTTTTTAATCGCTTGCAGTAGATTGAGAGTAAAAATGGGGAATTAGTGGTGCTAGTTTTGTGGAAGAAAATTTTTTGACCGACCAAGGGATTAGAAGGCGAGAAAAAAAGAAAATAATAATAACGGAATATATTTTCTATATTGAAAGATTGCTTTTATTCTTTATGTTTAGCTCCTACTAGCCAGATTTCTTGAGACACCAAGCTTGGGCTCATGTTGCTTAAATTTCTTGAATTTCTTGAGAAAGCTTAAATTTTATGGAGCATATTGGGGTAATATCGGTTATTCTTGTATTTTGTTTTGTGAAGTCTTTGTCGTAAACCACTGGTTAGACTATGTCACTTTGTTGTAATTTCATGGCGTAGGGTGGTGGTTGTTATTTTAGAAACTATTTTGATAATCTTGATGCATTCTGTGGGAAATTATTTTTTCCTGGAAAATGGTGGACAAGGGATCCTCCTATCCATGTTGGATTGTTGAGGATTTGCTTCCAATTTGTGTTTTTGGATCATGATTGAATGAAGATAGTGAATAAGATTAGAATGCTATGAAATATGGTGTTGTTTTAAATTAATTTTACTTGTTTTTAGCTACAAGAAGTTGTCAAATCTTGGGTGTGACGAATTTTAATTAGTGTAGAATTTTTGGGATTAGGGATTTTCTAAATCCATGCTGCTATATTCTCTTAATGTCTATTTCTGTTTGTCCAGGTGTAAATATAATGGATGACATGGACCATGAAATAGGGAGTTGCGGGGATAATGTAGAAAATGAATTTGGTGCAAATGTTGATTCCTTCTATTTATAATAGTTTGACCTCTAAGGTGCATCAAATTCATAATTCAATTAGTTGAAATTATGGTGTTTTGACGTCCTATGGGGTAAAGCACTGGTAATATCTGTGTAATGATTCGAATTTTAACTATTTTATGTTTCTTGGGATTTTATAATGACAATATTTTTGTTTGGTTTGCTGCAGTACACCAACTGAAGAAACCTCTAGAGGATTTTGAAGGGGAGGATAAATGGACCATTTGGGTGGCAGATTATTTTCATATTTTTAGTTATTTTCATTTAGTACCTAGTGTAGCCGTCATTCTGAATCACATTCAGTTTTTGGGTCATGGGATGTCATTTTGTAGAAATTTTTGTACCGGGAGTAAAAACAGCATTGTATGTTTTGGTTACCAAACACACTTTTGTAGGTTGAACAGGAATGCTCTTGGTTTGGTTTTAAATATGTAAATTGGTGCAAAACTATTTACTTCCACATGGATGTTTTTGTTTTAGTTACACAGGGTTTTGGTTTTAGTTGAACAGGGTGCTTTTGGCCTTGGAAATTAATTGTACAAATCTGTTGTTGCTGCTATAAAATCTATATGGGCAAAGTTTTCTGCTCGTGTGTTGTATATCTTCATTCCAGTCAAACATAGCCACATTTGCGTACGTGGATGAACAAAACATAGTTTGGATTGATTTTGACTAATTACACTTAACACACCACCTTGGCTCCCCTGCCTCTTGCCATGTTATCTAATTAACGTTTTCAAGCCAAAGAATTCAGTAAATATGGTAAGAACCTGGTTCATAATATATAGAATACTTCCATAGAGGACATCTAGTAATTCCTTGTAAATCCAAATAACATACAGACTCATAGTCTAAGCTAAGTTTAAAAAACAGAGTTCAAAAAAGTTTCATTACAATCAATTCATTACATTTAAAATAGGGACTTCACACATCCTATTTGCTCCATCTCCCAAATTCTAATTACAATTTTTTTCCTGTTTAGGCATCTTCTTGCACAGTTATGGTTCTAAAGAAATTCCAAAGTAGTAAAATCAAAGAAACCCATATGATTATCAAGTAAATCCTCTATTTGCGTCGAAAATTTTGAGCTTCATTTTCCATAGCCCTCAAGCTCCTCAACAGACAAGGTATCACTTGAATGGCTCTTGGATGCATTGGAGGATCATACCACATGAAATACCCACAACCATGGAGCTGTCAAAAAAGAATTTTTTTTCAGAACATGCATTACAAATAAGACCATCACTGATCTACAATCTATCAAACACTGATCTCTCATGCATTCAAAGTCATCAAGATAAGCAGAAATCCACATGAAGAAGAAAACAAGGCAATTTTCAAACCATATTAATCAAAATTTTCAAAATACTAAATCCTTTCTCATCACCAGTAATGCATAAAGTTCAAATTATTGCCCTTCAATAAAAACAAACATTTCAGTACCTATAATTCTGAAATCACTTCCAAAACAGAATCTGAACAGTGGCTGCGATATTCAAATATGTTAAAACACATACATTACTAAGAATTATTAACATCACCAATATTATTATTGTTGGTATAATATGAAAATCAAAGTCTTGAGTTAACTCTTATCATTTATTTCAACAAATAGAGAACAAATCAAGCATGCATTACACCTTGACACAAGATTATTGTGCTCTGTTTTAATTTCATATAGAAAGAGAAGGCATGGTTTATTATGCTATTTATTAACAAATTTCACAAACCGAATAAAAAACACTAATATCGTTATTCTGCTGTTACAGGACATCACAATTAAGTTATACAAAGTATTATCATTATCTAAATTTCGACCATGTAGTGATAACAACAAAAAACTATTATTATTTGCAAACAAAAAACCATTTTTTGTTATTAAAGACATTGTAAACCATTTTTTGTTGCCTTGTTGGTATAAGATTTTTGGCAAAATTTTATAGCACTCATAAATTCGTTATTCTGTTGTTTATTCATCGTTCCATTAATCGTCAGCTTAGCTAATTTGATTCTTCCTTCTCTTCTACCATATATGTAAAGTTTCCCACACAACTTTACTGGACACCAGGATGAATGCTAATACATTTGTGTTATTAATTAATTAAACAAATACAACAAGCGACTAGTGTATGCTCAAAAATCAATTATACATACATACAAGAGTCAACTAATTTGTATAAAATACTAGTTTTTTCATGCTCACTGGTCATTCCAGGAAACCTGACTCGAGGGGGAGTATTGTGCTCTGTTTTAGGGGGGGAGTATTGTGCTCTGTTTTAATTTCATATCATTCGTACAAATAAGGAAGAATATAGAACGAGATGGCACGATTTGTGAAGAAAGGGCTTACCGATTTGTGAAGACTTCGACATCCGATTTCTTCCGTGTTCAGATTCTAGGGCACGATTTCTTCTCCAATTCGAGATATGGACAAATAAAGCTCGATTTTGTGAAGATATTCGAGATCTGGACAAACACCGCTCGATTTTGTGAAGACTTGATTTCTTTCGATTTCTATTTGGAGGAGAAGGTTTTGTGAAGTCTAAAGCTCGACTTCTTGCTTGATTCTAGGGCACGGTTTCGTTCTTGCTTGATTCCGATTTGGAGAAGGTTTTATGAACTTCAGATTTTTGGGGAGAAATAGGGCAGAGGGCACAATCTCAGTTTTTTGGTTTTGGCGTACAAACAAAGCGGAGAGAGAAGATAAAAAAAAACACGGCAGGCTTTTATAGTCATGTCATTTAAGAGTATAATGTTATTTAAGCATAATGCTCGTGAACGGGACTATATATATATATATATATATATATATATATATATATATATATATATATATATGGGAAATGATCCATAGCATTTATTTGCTATGGATCAAAGTTTGGCAAATATCATCCCAACCTTCCATTTAAATAAGCAACGGGGAGGATAAAGAATTTGGGCTGTCCGTCCGCTAGTAGTACTAGCGGACACAATTAAATAATTTTCTAGACCATTATACCCCAAACAATGGATCCAGTCCGGAAGTCCGGACTAGAGTAAAATGCGGGCTCAAATTTTATTTTATTTTATTTGCTTTTTTTTAGAACAACTAAAAAAAATAAAAAATAATTATTGAACTGAAATTTTTACATAATACAGTGTTCCAGACTGGATCCGGACTCTCTCTCTCTCTATATATATATATATATATATATATATATATAGGCATGAATAGTTATTGATGCTAAATTTGATTATTTATAAATTTCTATATTTTTCTTCAATAGTTGAATTAAGGAGCTAGGTTGGATGGATTGAAGTACCCCGGCCCAATGTTGTAACAATGAATGAATTATATATAATGATGCTCAAATTTCTATATTTGTGTTAATTAATTTCAATAGTTGAGAGTGGAATGTGGTACGTTGAAAGTACTTTCCTTGCAACTAATTTTCTTTTAATTAATAAAGTTTTTAAAATTGACCTTCCATGTATGTTCATTACTCAATTCTACCATAAGATTATATATATCCCATGAATCTTTCCACAAATTAATTCTTGTATTATTAAGAAGTTAATTCCTTATATTATTGATTACAAGTTTCAAATACATAAATTTCATATTCAGAAATATCTACAACATACATCACGTCTCACATGCAAACATATATCTCTTCTTCAATCATATTTCATTTTTAACTATGAATAATTAAAACTCAATTTCTTCAACTCATCATCATCATTAATTTGATCAGTAAGACTGCATGCTTTTAAATCTTCTTACCCGTGTTCAAACTAATCTGAGTAATCAAGGATCCATAAATAATATAATTTAAGGGATTCGGTTAAGGTGAAATTGACACAAATTTCAGTACTCTAGTAGTAAGTTTTATAGATTTTCATTGCATTGTGTATAGAAAATGTTGCATTGATAAGTTCTATATATAACTTTTTATTGCAATGATTAATGTAATATTTTCTATACCCAATACAATAAAAAATTATATGAACTTGCTAAAATAAAATTGATGTCAACTTCACCCTAACCGAATTTATATTTAAGATACAACTTTTTTTCTTTTTCCTCGGTAATAATCAAGAGAAAACTTTTTGATCTAGAGCTAGCTTTGATAACTGTCATAGTCATGTTTCCCACGCGTGTGCAATGATCACAATATATTGATTATATTACTCAGCATTTGCATAAGATTTTTCAACAATTTTTTTAAAACCTTCTTTAGTTTAATTTTTTAAAATTGATTAGAAAACATTGGTTACAACGTAACCATATATACCAAAACAAACACTTTAAATCCAAACAAAACCACTACAGCAGATCGAATCTAAATTAAAGGCTTGAGCATGTATTCATGTAGCTTGTTGAAGTTTTCATCTAGCTTAATTAGGACGACATTAATTAAGTAGAGGTATCATACTTTGATGCGGCACACGTATTTTTTTAAAGTCTATAGATATTAGTAATTAATATATAAGTATTTAACACTTGTTATAATAAACGCAATAAAAATTAAATTTATATATAATTAAGAATGTGACAATTAACTTTATGAAATCCAAATTACACCTACACCTACAGATAAGGGCGGAGACACACTTGGGCTGAAGTGGGTTATAGTCCGGGTGAAGTTTTTGACAAATATCTAATACTTATATATCTTCAATAGTCCATGAAAGTTGCAAATTGCATTGGGACAGAATTGAAGTTTATTTTCGACAAGAAGAAACTGATTTTGACTAACATCAAAGCATATAACAAGAATTTTCATGAACGACAATATAAGTTTTAGTTCATTTATGAAATTAAAGCAATAGTGTCGATTTTGTTATGTTAGCTATAAATATTTGTGAATTGTTTGTGGAAATGGGGATGTATATGGTGGGTGGAGTAATAAGGAAAAAGAAATGAAAAATTCTTAGCTTAATTAATTATTTCTAAATTAAATGGTTATGAGATCTGTCTTTTAAAGTTATGCACTTCACATGTTTGATTAAATTCTTCTTAGAGGCTGTGAAATTTTAAAAGTGAAAACTTGATGTTATTGTAAACAATAAAACTTATGTTTATAAAATATATGTGTCTCAAGTGGTATAACTAAATTAGAAATGGTTTAGAAGTAAGTTTAAGTGAATTGAGTAATTTTGGTTTGGTTAAAAAATTGATGTGGATGAGCAGTTTTGAGCCTATGTAGAACATGTGTGAAACATTTATTTGGACTGGTTTATACTTTTTTTAAAATAGTATGTCATACCTTCTATATATAACATGTTAAAAATTGGTTCTAATTGGATGAGTATTGTGACGCCCCCAAAATATGTCCACACAACCCATTTTGAGTCGGCAAATACATGATACAGAAAACAACTACAAACTTCATTAATCCAACTGTCGTGCAAAATACGACAACATATATGTTGTGGATACCAACTGTGACTCTCACCCATTTACTTAGATAGCACCTCACATTGATACCTTACAATGGTACCTTACATAAAGGTACAATCAATATCTGTTTTAGAAATTAATTAAAATCTTTAGAAAATGCTCAAGGAAACCTTCGTATATAGGAGACCATGCATCTAAGTTGTAATAGATATCATATGACTCGAGAATTATCCTTGGTTGACCCAATAGACCAAAAAGAAAAACGAGAAGATTGTTATCATGTTCTTTCCGATGGTGAGTCTTCTCTTGCCATATAATTATCTTCATTGTCTCCAATTGAGAATTATATTTCGACCAAACTCCAAGATTAAATAGGTAGTGCTCATAGATATAATCAGCAAGTGGATGTGCACAACCTTGTCTTATGATAACACGAAGTCGTATGTCATTAGACATCTTATATGATAGTGGCAAAACACCCTTCCAAAGTTGGGTTCACCTCACCCTATTCGGTTCACCAAAATCAACGGTTAAATGACGTATAAAATATAACACACTTATCTAAATTGTTCTCAATAAAATTATTTCCATACTATTTAGGGAGAACCTCAACAGCTATATATAGACCACCGTTCTATTCCCCTGTTACCCCCGCTCGACCCAGTGAAGCAAAAGGGTGAGCACAACTAGCCCAATAAAGAAAATCACGACTAAAGATAATTAAATTATCAATAGCCTTCGTCAATAATCAATCAGAGATTTAGAACATATGGTAGATGATAAAAAAATTCAACCATAGTTACCGTGGAACGAGCAATCCATTAGAAGAGTTAAATAGACCATAAAGTCTATTATCTTCTCCATGTTAAAAGTCCACTAATAATGTTTTATCCCTGTAACATCAATCAATAGTTCATGTCCACAATCATGTGAATAACTCATAATCCTACTTGTGATTCTAAATTCCTCTTCGCACCCAAGACGAATATAATTTTCATCACCTGTCTTTGCCTGAAACATCAAAGATCATGGTTATACCAAATCACAGTTCATGTTCATAATCATACTAATAAATTTATCTTTGCACTACGGGCCAAAGATATTCATCAACAGTTCATCATCTTTACACTACAGGCCAAAGATATTCAACAACAGGTCATCTTTGCACTACAGGCCGAAGATATTCAACAACAGGTCATCTTTACACTACAGGCCAAAGATATTAATATCTCAAAAAAATATATAATCATTTCAGAATTTATATAAACAATAATTATAACCATGTTGATCAATTCACCTTTGAACTAAAGCTAAAGATATTCAATTGTAAATTCAATGGTCATGATCATACCAGTCAACAATCCATCTTTGCACTACTGGCCAAAGAGAACCCATAGTCACGATCATACCAATAATCTACCCATCTTTACACTCAAGTCAAAGAGAAATTTCATCACCAGGATTATAAAAATGTTATATATGATAATAAAAACAATATGATTAACAACTGCAGCGGAAACAACAATTCATTAGAAGAGTTAAGTAGAGAATGAAGTGTACTATCTTCTATGATTTAAAAGTCCATCATCAATATTTTATCCTTGTGACATCAATCAATATACATCTTGAATCAAATATTCATCTTTGCACTACGAGCCAAATATATTCATTTGTATCATCAGTTGGTCATGTTCATCTCAACACATATTCATCTTTGCACTACGGGCCAAAGATATTCATCAGGTAACCATTCATCTTTGCACTACAGATCAAAAATATTCATCAAGTATCACCATTTAAGACTGAGGATGATGAAAAATATCTTAAAGAAAATAAATCCAGTGAGATAAAAGGACAAAGATTAGGGAATCGTACTTTGGTTTATCCAAGTTCAAAAATACTCCATAATAATCAATTGTGGAGCAAAATTCAAGAATAAAGTTCAAAACATAGATCCAATCAAAGATAGGAACCATAACAGACAACTTGGACACAAAAGAAACTTTAATTTTTCTGTGAATAGTGTCGTATACGTGAATAATAACCCTGACACGAAAAAATAAAAATTTCACAAGAAAAATCATACTTCGTGAATAGTACTCGTGAATAGTACCGTATTCGTGAATAGTACCGTATACGTGAATAATGTTGTATACGTAAATAGTAACCTCGACAAGAAAAGTTAAAATTTCATAATAAAATTTATACCAATATTTCAGTATAATGATATTGAAAGAAATAATATCATTTACGAAGAATATAACATCCCTTACCTCAAAAGAATAGTACTTCTGGCTGAAATATCGGATATAATGCTGAAAGAAACTTACACTGTATAACAATACTCAAGATATTTAAATACTCACAAAAATACACTCGATATTATACAGAGAAAAAACTTCTGATTCTGGTGTGATTTTCAATTCTAACTAAGCAACCTATTTATAAGAAATGCTTAGCACACTATAGCTGACAAAATTACCTACGGAGGCTTTTGCAGCACTCCTTCTTTGAAAAAACTTGGCACACCACTTTTGAAACAATCTCAGCACATTTCACCAACAAAGGACAAGAGTGGGGTCCACCCATATTTTTAATAAAAATATTTATTTTCGAAACTTCAATAATTCATAATAAATAGCCCTTTTATCAGAAAAATACGAATTTTATGTCTATTCCATAGGAAATTTAATTCTCTACAACTTTGTAGAAGAAAGTTTTTCCAAATTCCAAACGAAAAATGACCCAAATTTACATACGGGTGATTTTTCCACACTTTTATTTCGACAAAATACATATACTAATAAAGACAACCATCAGCACTAATTCCTTCATTTATAACAAATTAAAAAAATATTTACTTATCATATTCATCAATTATTTATAGTTTCTCAATAATTATTACTAATTAATATTATAGATTCACAATACTGATAACCAGATCATTCCCAGGAAATATGGGGTTTTCCTACAAGAATTTTTTCTTATTGGCGCGCAATTAAATAGATTAACTCCTTTTCTCGACAAAACTTTCTAGACATTATCAATAATGCTATCCAATAATATTAATTCAATAATATGAGTTACTGTGTCGTGAAGATTATTGAATCAATAATGCAAAATACTATTCAATTATCACTGTAGCAATTATTGTACCAATAATATGAAAGACTGTGAAATTTTACTGTATCAATTATTAAGTGACTTCGTACATACGAATCAATAACAGACATACTGTGCAATACCGTGTGCCACTGTGCAACACCGCGTATTATTGTATTTTAACCACCGGGTATTCTAACAATTTTAATGGTAACAACTACGCCGTTATTTTTATAAAAAGGTTATTTCTGTCGCTTTCTATATCCAATAGTTATTTCGTTATGGGGCCCACAAATGGATGCGCCGTCGTACGAATATTCCCCGATAGAAATGAGTATTTTATAACCACTTGCGTAATTTGTAAACTTTACATATTTCACCCTTAACTTTAACTTTTTTTTATCAATTTAACCATTTACTGAATAATAATTATAAGAAAAATTGAATACTTTTATTTCATAAAATTCGGGGTCTTACAAGTATAGGCTGAGTTAGAAAATTGTAAAGTGGCTACGAAAAAATGCAAAATCTGGGAATTCTGGGCAGAAGCCCAGCGTTACAGCGCTGAGATAGAGCGTCGCGGTACTGGTCCCCAACTCCAATTTTTAATTCTTGTTCTGATTCTGTAGCCCAGGACGGAAAAAATTCCTGACTCCGCCTCTTGCCTACAGAAGTCCAACATATAAGACGTGGGAATGAAATGGAGAGTCTCCATTCTTTGTATATTCTCCATCATCATCTCTTTCTCTCCCCCATCAGCATGATGTCATTTTTCAACACATTTTAAATCTGGACCATGAAATAGAGACTCTCCAATTCATTTGGAATGGAGAGGATTCTAATTCGTCTCTCTCTCTCTCTCTTTCTCTCTCTCCTGTTAAGCTTAGCTCGATGTAAACCTAAAGTTGCAAACGAACCAAACCTAACTGAACTCTGTCGAACTCGAATCGAACTCGAACACTTTTAGTCAAACTCGAATATGTTCAAGTAACTTGATTGAACCAACAGCTATGTACGAGTTTGGATCGTTTCGTGTTCGCGAACATGATCGAATTCGCGAACAAGTCGAACACAAGCTTGTTTGCGAACACAAGCTTGTTCGTGAACAAACTAAGTTCACGAACACCAAACTTATTCACGAACACAAACTTATTCACGAATACAAACTTGTTCACGAACATAAACTTGCTCACGAACACAAACTTGTGTTAGGTTCGTAAGATTCATGAACGCAATCAAATTGCACAAAGTAAGCGGAAACGTTGTAAAATAAAGTTTTAAAATTTTACAAACCATATACCCGGATCATCCTTTATGCATAATTATTAATTAAACGAAAATATGAAGAACCAGAGTTATACCCTTGAAGATTCGAGCTTCCTCAGGTACAAGTTCACCTCCAATCCTTTTCGCGTTCAACTTGAATCCATCAGGTTTGGTTCCTTTCTTTGATCAATGTTAGCCACCCAAATGTTTGGCTTCTAGAGGTGATCCACCAAGGAAGAAGAAAGATTCAAGAAGATGGGTATTTGGCAAAATCCTAGTTTTTCTATCTCTCATAAAAAAAGGTGTACTCTCCCAACTCATGGAATTACTTCTCATGATATCTGATATAAGACTCATCTTATAAAGATATCAGTTAACCCTTCCAATCTAATTAGAAAATAGGGTATTATTTAATTAATTAAATTCCTTTGATTGATTAAGCTCCTTAATCTTATTATGGATAATTAATTAAACTCTTTTAATTAATTTAACCTCTTAACCTTATTAGGAATATATGAGAGTACTTTTATTAATTAATTCTCAAACTCTTTTAGAAATTAAATAATAATAATAAGACTCTTCTTATTAATTTATATTTAATATTTCTAAAATATTAAATAATAAATATTAAGCTATTTAATTTAATCTAAATATACTTAACTTTTTATTACAATCATGTCATTAACTTCTTAAATAATTATTCTTCCTTTTATGGTGTGACCCTTTTGGTTCTCCATATTAAACTGGTTGTGAATAAATCAATTAGAACAATTCTAATCTTATTTAAATAAATAAATTAAACAATTAATTTATTTAAATAAATAATATTTATTCTACAATAGGGATAAGTCTCCCTAGCAATTAACGACTTTCAAGATAATATAGATTTTAACATTAATCATAAAAGAACCTTTGAGTAAATAGTTACCGTATAATTCAATTCTTCCACCAAACAATGTCCCAATTAAATATAAGACATGAAATTACTGTCAAGTCTTATTTTATTTAATTATATGTATTTCGATTCTTAAATGCACAACTCCAAATAATACAAATTAGAAACTCCTTTCTAATTTCATTATGACTTGGCCAAGGACTACTGGGTTGTCATTTATCGAATCACATATGACATTTCTCTTCTTTTACTAGAAGCGGTAGATTATTTATTGATCATACATTATCTCCATGTATAACTTATTATACCCAAGCATACCCTTTGATAAATATACCTTAAGGGTCTTAAGGAATAAGTTAATGTATAATTCATCATACACAAGATATTATGATGATCTCAAATCCAAGGATCACTTGTACTACTATCACTATAGGAATTCCTATTGACAGGCAAGTAAAACTCCATTAGGTATTTCCTTATCGAGCCACGTTCAGTGTACTTATTCTCCAATAAGAACCTACATACTTATTTCCACACAAATGATCATGAGATCAATCATCCTCATCCAATGAGCAAGCAACGTATGTACCAATCTATCCGGATTCACTAATTCCCAATTTAGTAATCCAACAATTGGGGAACCATTTTAGTTTTAAGCTTTCTAAGAATTTAGATCTCATTAGAATGATCATCATCATTGATCTAAAAGCATTGCTTAAAACTATGGGCTTATCACATATTATAAAGCAGCATCATGTAGATAATTAAAAGCCTTTAATAAATTAATACTTTTTATTAATAAATGAATAAAATTGTTATAAATTATATGTTTTATCATCAAACATGATTGACTTATGTGCATACTACTTTCAACTTGTTTACAAACACAAACTTAGAACTCTTAAGCAAAAAATAGTTAAATAAATACCAAAAGTGTCTTCTCTAAGAGTTTAAGTATTCAATCAAAAATTAGACCAAACATTATAATTATCATTCATTTAAAAAGACCAAAATAAAAAATGATTACTTAGAAGTTAGAACTTGTGGGCAAGGAAATCGTGTCTTGCTAGTAAGGTTTTGTGTTGGCTGAGTAGGAGAAAAATTCACGAAGAGCACGAAATTGATTGATTGATTGAAAAGGGGAGAAGAACAGATTGACGATTACTCCAATGACATGTGGCAGAACTCTCAAAATTTGAAAACCTTGTTAGGGTAGCAAGGATTCAAAGAGTCTTCTTGAGCGCTTCGGGTTGAGAGAATGTCCAGTTCAAAGTCCAAACAGAGGTCCCTTCCTTCATAAAATAGAAGGGGTATTTATAGAGTTTCTTAGAACTTAAGTGGTCACATGTCAGGCATGCACATGTTTTCAAAAAAATTCCAGAAATACCCTTTAGTCATTAGAATAATGCACATATCGTCATATCTTTCTAGCCACCAATCCAATCCCTCAATCAATTCCCAAAACAAGTAGCCTCCACGAGCCTTCTGCCTCGGGACACATGAAGGCTTCTTTCAGGTCTAGCATCTTTATTTTCGGCTTTTTCGTCTTCATTTAATTAGGTCATGTGAACCCTAATTTGTACATTTAATGAGATCGTTAAACCCTAATTGTGCATTTAATTCAATTAGGTCATGTGAACTCTAATTTGCACTTGGGCCCATAGAACCTAAAAGTTAAAAGTTAACAAGTATTTAGAAATTCTTGATTACAAATATCAACAATCAAATTTTAATATCGAAAAGCCTTTCAACTCTTCAAGATCCATATCGACGTCGGGATTTTTATTTGTCCCTTTTCGTTACTTGTTTTTTTGTGTTCTCATGTTATGTGAGATTTGTTTAAATAAATAAGTGTAAAAGGTCCGACATGTATAATGTCGACGATGGATTGTTAAGAGTCGCCAGTTGATTTTTTATATGGTTGTACTGTTGGTCGATTTCGCAATCAATGAATACGTGCAAGTATACACGGTCAACAAGTAATAAAGTGATAAAATAGAGTGTCGATCCCACAGAGAATTCTTAATTAATAAATTTCAACTACTAGCACTATATCAACCCAATTTTATTTAAACAATGACAATTTATGATTTTCTGAAATATAAAAACTAAATTAAACAATTAAAGATATTATTAAAGAATAAACAAATAAATAAACTAAGATTTAAATGAATGATTTCCGATAAATAAGGATTAAGACTTCAATATCCCCAATTATGAACTATAAATTAATTATCCCACTTATTATGTCTACTGAATTGTTAATAGGTATTCTCAAATGTCAAAAGTCCTTTTCCAAGTAATCAGTTGACTTATATTTAATCCAGATTAATCGTGCTATATTCCTATGCAAAACAAGTGAATTAAACTCCTTCAATTCTAATTCCTTATGTGTTATATGTGATGAACAGATATTTCCATTCAATTCACAAACCTAATTATTCACTGTGTAAATAACCAAGTCACATGTTATCAAACCCAGTTCTAACCCTAGAATTCCTTTTTCAATTCCTTCTAGAGTAACAAGGTAATTATTGGCCAAATAATTAATCAATAGATGCAAGGCACGATAAATGTAAGACCCCGAATTTTATGAAGTAAAAGTATTCAATTTTTCTTATAATGGTTAAATTGATAAAAGTTAAAGTTAAAGGTGATATATGAAATTTTTTCAAAATACGCAAGTGGTTATAAAATATTCATTGTTATCGGGGAATATTCGTTTGGTCGTGGAATATTCTTTTTGTCGGGGAATATTCGTACAACGGCGCAGCTATTTGTGGGCCCCATAACGAATAACTGTCGGATGAAGATAACGACAAAAATTGAGTTTTTATAATTAACGGCGTAGTTGTTACCGTTAACACTACTGGAATACCCGGTGGTTAAAAATAATAATAAGCGTTATTGCACAGTAGCACACGGTATTGCACAGTATTTTTAAAAGTATTGATTCTTACGTAAGAAGGTACTACTGAATAATTGTCACAGTAATTACTGTTCAATATTTTATTTTATTGATTCAATAATTGCTGCGTTGATATTTTATATTATTATTGTTTCAATAATTGTTGCTGCACATCATCTCCATTATCAGATCAATAATTCATATTATTTGAATAATATTATTAGATAGCATTATTGGCAATGTCTAGAAAGTTCTGTCTAAGGAGAGGGTTGGTCATCTAATTGCGCGCTAGTAAGGAGAAATCCTTATTGGAAAGCCCTCTTTTTCCTGGGAACTGTCTGTTTGTCATAATTATGATTCTGTAATATTATTTGTGAATAATTAATTATTGATTTATATGATAAAGAAATATTTATTTGATGTGGATATAAATGATGGATTTATTTATGTGGTTATAAATGAAGGAATTAATGTTGAGGTATTTTATCAGTATTTTGTCGGATTGGAGGTATTAAAAGATCAAATCAGTGTTCTTACAGCTTTATTGTGTGAGTTATAATTTTTAATCCGACCGTTGGATCGTAGTAATTTTTGGATATGTTATACATATATAAGTTGAGTATATGTCCATAAATTTTGAACCGTTAAAAATGAACGTATGATTTATTATGAATTTTACGAGATGACTGGTTCAGAAATTGTTGAATTTTCGGAGTTAATCATTTTGGTGGAAAATTCTAGAATTGGTGGGCCCCACTCTTGGTTGGTGAAGAAATGTGCTGAGATTTTTATTCAAATGTGGTGGGTGAGAATAGTAGCAGGTAAAGCCATCAGGTTGCAGGTTAAGTCTGCTTCGGCATTCTAATATTTTCCTATAAATAGAGGGCTATGTTAGAATTAAAAATCACACCAGAAACATAAGCTTTCTCTCTTTCTCTCTCTAGATTATTGAGTGTATTTTGTGAGTATTTAGATACTCTGTGAGTTTCTATTCATCAGTGCAAGTTTCCTTCAGCCTTATACCGATCAGAAGTACTGCTCTTTTGAGGTAAGGGATAGTAAGGGATTTTAAGGGTTGTTATGTTTTTTTTGATTTCGTAATTTTTCTGACCTTCAAAAATTCTGAAAAAATTTGAAATGATATTTTGTTGAGTTTTCTTGATTGTGTCCAAAAATGGTGATTTTTGGATGTATAGATTAAGAGTTATGAATTTTATGAGAAAATAATATTTTAAAAGTAACCGCTTATACCTCCTTGTGGTTAACTCCAAAATTGATGAAATTTTTATTGGGAGTACATGTATATGATAGGAGTATACTCTGTGAATTTCATAATTTTTAGATAAAAGTACAATTTTTGATAAATGTCTAAATATTCGGCTGTTTTGGCCATATAAAAAATAGTAATTGACTTTTAAAAATTCTGAGAAAAATATATGTTCACTATGGGACTATATTATGCTAAATCCCAGAGAAGAAATATTTTTGGAACAGATTTGGTATTTTTTATGAAAATAGTCTAGTTATGAGTAAATGAATTAAATATGTTATGTGAAGTAAGAAAATTGGAAAATATGATTTTATGACTTGAGAATCCTATATGAGGTATATGCAGATTTTTGATGAGAGTTTTTGGTTATTGGTGATAAAATCTTATGAGTTTGGCATTTTAGGATGATTAAATGTATTATTTAGTAAAGTGTAAACAATTAAAATAAATTGTTTATAAGCTTAAGAAATATTATTCTTTCAATATCATTATACCGAAATGTTGGTATGTATTTTATTGTGGAATTTCTACCTTTTTATGTCGGGGTTACTATTCATGAGTTACTATTCACGAGTTACTATTCACGGGTACTATTCATGACAAAATTAGTTTCTTTTTCTGACCAAATTATAGTTGATTTATGAATATTACTCTTGAGATTAAAACTATATGTTGATCACATTATTTTTATTATTATATATAATATTTTTATAACCCTAATGATGATATTTTCTTTCACTTGAGTGTAAAGATGGGTAGATTATTGGTATGATCATGACTAAGGTTCTCTTTGGCCAGTTGTGCAAAGATGAATTGGTGACTGGTATGATCATGACCATTGAATTTATAAGTGAATATCTTTAGCTTAAGTGCAAAGGTGAAATGATCAACATGGTTATAATTATTGTTTATATAAATTCTGAAATGATTATATATTTCTTTGAGATATGAATATCTTTGGCCCGTAGTGCAAAGATGGCATGTTGATGAATATCTTTGGTCAGTAGTGTAAAGATGAACAGATGTTGAGATGAACATGACCAACTGGTGATACAAATGAATATCTTTGGCCGTAGTGCAAAGATGAAGTTATTAGTATGATTATGAACAGGAAATGTGATTTGGTATAACCATGATCTTTGATGTTTTAGGTAAAGACAAGTGATGAAAATTATCTTTGTCCTGGATGAGAAGAGGAATTTAGAACCATAAATATGATTATGAGTTATTCACATGAATGTGGACAAGAATTGTTGAGTGATGTTACAGGGATAAAATATTTTTGGTGGATATTTAACATGGAGAAGATAATAGATTGTATAGTCTATTTGACTCTTCTAATGGATTGCTCATTCCGCTGCAACTATGGTTAAAATTTTTATCATCTACCATATGTTCTAAATCTCTGATTTGTTATTGATGAACGCTATTGATAATTTAATTATCTTTAGTCATGATATTCTTTACTGAGTTAGTTGTGCTCACCCTTTTACTTCACAATTCCTTTTCAGGTAATAAGAGTGTAGCTGGGTCGAGTGAGGGTAACGGGGAAATAGAACGGTGGTCTCTAACTGTGGATGTTCTCCCGAAGCAGTATAGAAAAGTTCATTTAGTAGTTTTATTTGGTGAATCCAATAGGGTAAGGTGTACCCAACGTTGGAAGGGTGTTTTGTCACTATCATACAAGATGTCTAACGACATACAACCTCGTGTCATCATAAGACAGGGATGTGCTCATCCACTTGCTGAGTATATATACGAGCACTACCTATATAATCTTGGTGTTTGTTTGAAGTATAATTCTCGATTAAAGACAGTGGAGATAATGATAAGTCAAGAGAAGACTCACCATTGGGAAGAATATGATAGTAATCTTCTCGTTTTTCTTTGGGGTCTATTGGGTCAACCAAGGATAATTCTGTGGCCATATGATATCTATCATAACCTAGATGCATGGCCTCCCATGTACAAAGGTTTCTTTGAGCACTTCCCAAAGATTCTAATTTCTAAAACAGTTTTTGACTATACCTTTATGTAAGGTGTCATTGTGAGGTGTTGTCCACGATTGGGACATGAGTTACATTTGGTATATATTTGTATCCAAACTCACAACATATGTGTTGTTGTATTTTGCACGACAATTGTTGTAATAAAGTTGTAGTTATTTTCTGTATCATGTATTTGGCGACTCAGAATAGGTTAGATGGAATGGACCTGTTTTGGGGTCGTTACAATAAACAATTCACTTCAACATAAATAATTGGAATAAACTGAATAACTAATTTATAGCCATAAAGGTTCAATTGAAATCTTAATTAAAGAATTAGTTCATAATGGAAATAAAAACCAATAATTTTTTGCAAATCATCCTTAAAGAATTACAAATTAAAAATAAGGAGAAGAAGAAGAAAACTCGGTAGCCAATCCTTAATCTTCAAGTAATCCTTGTGTAGCCTCCAATGAATGAATGAATTGAATGAATGATGATCCCCTTAATTTCAGCACTAGGTCTCTTTTTATAGCTTCCAAAATCCCAATCCAATTAGACTTCATAACCTTCAGTAATCAATTCAGCCGAAAAGTCAATGCTCGCGTCTCGGTCAACTAACCGCTCGACCCAGCGCCCCGGCGCTGGGATTAATATTATGTGTAGCGCCCCGGCACTGTGATGCTAGAAATTACCAGATTGCCCTTTTTAAGCTTAAAATCCCCAAGCTCTCCTATCGCTCCCGATTCTGTAAAATATCACATAAACACAGTAAATATATCCCTAAATGACTCGAGAATACAACTATTTAAGTCCAGGTATACCCGATTTATGGGTATATTACCCAATGATCAAATACCCCTAAACTTAAATAGTTGCATGTCCTCAAGCAACAAACACAAAACAATACTAACAATATGAAAAACGACAACTCATACAAATGCAACTAACTAAATGAACGTAATTCCAGCATCCAATAGCTCACGTATATCCATAGGCCTTAGAAAAATCACAAAAACATGCTAATACATCATGTGAACACAGATCAATGATATCCCAACAATCAACGAATCTGAATCTGTTATTACTGATATTGTGAGTGTGTGTTCAACAACCATGCTAACCCATGAAAGGCAAAAATATGAAAGATAATAAATTTCTTAGTAAGCTTCATACAATGTAACTTGAGAACGCATCAAATATACTTGTTTCAACTGAAATCAAACAATCACCTGAATCCAAGAGTCAAAATGGAATACTTATTCTTTTCTTTGCTTTTTTTTTATAACGGGGGCTTTTTGCACTTTTCCTGCTTTATTTTTATTTTTACCTTTTTTTTATATATACATAAATGATTGTGCAATGTCTCATCCCATTAGGCTTACAGTGTTACCCCTTAGCGAGCTTTCGACCAACGACTCCCAGACCATAAAAGACCTTAGGGCGCTAGGTGTAAAGACAATCCCTTCGGGCGTACTTGCTCAAGTAACAAAGGCCCCGAAACAAGACTAGTCACCATGTATACCCTTTTTTTCGCTTATATATTCCAAATATTGTTCCCCCAAACTCAAGTTTATGTATAAATTTAGTCTTCACTAGCTATTCAAATTGTCCCTTCATTTCACTAGCAATCCTTTAGAACTCTATTATCTAACCATTTAAACTATCATAGCCAACATGGTCATTTTTCAAAGTGCTATCCTATAATATCAGTGTCAAACAGATAAAGATTCAAATCATGTCAAGAAAATCATATCACTGACTCAACAATCCTTACTAGACTTGTTCATGCAATTCTAATTTCATCATGGGCCCCCAAATAAACGCACTATCAAACGCTAGAATCATCATGCAATCCTAAATGCAATGTTTAACTAACAATCACAATCCAAATCCACAAACTAATAATAAACTACACTTAGAAATAAAAATTAACTGCCCCCAAACTAATCCAGAGCAATGTCCTCATGCTAAAAATAAGGCAAAATAAAATAGAGGACTTCCCTGACGAGCTTATTCCTCGGGTGGAGCATCATCGTCCTCGCTCATCTCTTGATTGGAAGGGGGAAATACAGGGAGAATAGGAGCAGTTGGGAAATGGCTAAGTTGAACGCCCGGATGTGATTGGACTGTCAATGCATTCTGTGCAGCAAATTGGTCAACTAAGAATTTGAAAATCACGTCTTGCCGTTCCGACAAGCGCACATTCTGGGATTCCATATTGTAAAACCAGCCGTCTATCTCCCGCTGGACAGCTTCGGGAACCACACCACGATGAGCTGTTGTAGATGGGCCATCAGTAGGTGGAGCCTGAGGTGGTGGGGCTTGTGTAGGTGCAACTTGGGGAATTATGAAACCCAATCCCCTAGGGTGATTTTCCCCACCTATCCACACTTTATACTTGCTGATCAACTTATGGTCCAACACGGGCATAGGTGTTTGGATCATCTCATCCGATTTCCATTTAACTCCGAACTTAGCACACAAAACACAGATGAGAGACGGATGTGGTAACCCTCCCGTGGTTCCACCTCTAGATGCTCGAAGAATGGACTGCTGAATTACGTGACTGACATCTATTTGCAAGCCTTGGATAATTGAATATAGCAGCACCGCTCGTTCTTTGGTGACATGGCTCACATGTGTGCATGGCATGAGTTTGGCACAGATGAAAGCATACCACGCCTTCCCATATAGACTGAGGTTAGAATGGGGGAAGGTCATGCTACCCCGTTCATGCACTGTCCATGTGGTGCCCGGTTGACACAGCTCTTGGATTATCTTCTCATAATCTGGACCTTGGCTCAGAAGCCCGGCATACTCGTCGTTAAGATCTTCCAAATTCAGTTGATAGCACCCATTGATATCTTTGGCGCCAATTTCCACTGTCTTTCCCCTCACAAGCACTCCGTAGTGATCGTGCTCTGAAACATTAGCATAGAACTCCTTGACAATTGCAATCACTGCTGGGTCAGGTTGGTCGGTGAGGGAGAACTAATTTCTTTCGGCAATCATTACCGCTATTTTCCTATCTTTGGTTTGGTCGGGCCGTAAACCACGTTCGGGGACGAGAGAGCGGGTAGCCATACGATTATAGCGTTCCTGTGCCTCGGCGGAGACAAATCGTCGACTATTAAATCTCGGAGGAGCCGAAACGGAACCGGAACCGTCTCCACGTTGTCGTTTTGAAGTCATTGAGAAATTTCTGTAATAATACGAATTCACAATTAGTTGCAGTTGACAAAAATTCAATTGGATACACGTTTCCCTGACAATACCCCCAAACACCAAAATATATGTAAATGTTAAGTACATAGTTGAGGGTGTGAGACAATATACTTCGTCCCACAATAGTAATGAATATGACCAACAGTAGATGTGGAATATTGTGTTGACAAGAGTATCCATCAATAATGTGCATGGATATGGTGATATGAGCGAATTTGAACATGATTATTGACTCGGACAAATTATCAAACACCTTGCGGGCTTCTCATAAATTGCTTTGAATCACACTACTTTCTTATTGATTCAAATTTCTAACATTCAATTGCCCCATATGCCTGGTATCTCAATCAAAATTGGTGCCCAATCAAAAGCAAAAGAATGACAATCAACATTGTAGATGTAGAGACCATGAATGAAGATGTAAATTCGCTTACCATCTAACAATTAACAATAGTTGATTACACCATCAAAAGAGTGTAAATGAGTAACATACCTTTTTGATATAGATGAAAATTGCTTTGCAAAAAGGAAATCCCAAAGTGAATGTGTGAGTTGCGTTTGCTATTGGGAAGTTGTATGAAGGTTGAAAATCAGTTACCAGACGCAGAGTGAAATCACGTGAGGAGTTGGAAGGGTTGGAGTGGGTAACAGCGTATTTGAAGGCAATTAGGAGTCTAATTCGCGTTCTCAGCGCCGGGACGCTGAGATTAAACCTTCCCACAGAGTCGGGGCGCTGCACGGCAGTACCTGTTGAGCGAGCCCAGCGCCGGGGCGCTGAGGTTGCATAAAGAAATAGCGCCGGGGCGCTGAGAGACAGGAACTGCTAGAGTGGTCTAGCGTCGGGGCGCTGATAGTGCACTGGAAACCAGCGCCGGGGCGCTAGCCTCTTTTTTCACATTCTGGTGCCTAGCGCCGGGGCGCTGGAATCCTCTTTATTGGGAGCGCCGGGGCGCTGGTGATCATACAGCACATAATGCGTTCAAGTGGTGAGCATGCTTCCTCTTGCTGAAATCAAAAATTCACTGAAGAGTGTTATGCACGAATATATGCTAGCAATTATAATAAAAATGAACTACAATATATTCTAATAAAAATGAACTATAATATACGGACAAAATTTGTAAATGAATAAAAATAAAATAAAATAATAAAAAAATTAATAAATTTGGGTTGCCTCCCTATTGCGCTTGGTTTTTAGTCGTCGGCCCGACTTGGCTGGTGTTGCTCAATTATGCACAGGTTCGGAGAAGTACATGACCGTAGCTTGACGTTCGATGGGACCACTCCAATAATGTTTCAGACGTTGGCCGTTAACCTTGAATGTACGCTTTGAGTTCGGTTCCTCGACCTCAATGTTCCCGTGTGACCGACAGATATAATTACGAATGGCCCGGACCACCGGGATTTCAATTTTCCAGGAAATAGACGCAAGCGGGAGTTGAACAGTAATACTTGTTAGCCCGGTTCAAATGTTCGATCGAGAATTTTCTTATCATGCCAGGCTTTGACTTTCTCTTTGTAAAGCTTTGCGTTCTCATAGACATTGAACCTAAATTCGTCCATCTCGTTTAACTGCAGTAACCTTTTCTCACCCGCCGCTTCTAGATCAAAGTTCAATTTCTGAATGGCCCAGTGTGCACTGTGTTCTAGCTCGACTGGAAGGTGACACGCCTTTCCAAATACAATTCTGTAAGGTGACATGCCGATTGAATTTTTGTACGTTGTTCGATATGCCCATAGAGCATCGTCAAGACGCAATGACCAATATTTTCGTGACGGATTGACCACTTTTTCCAGAATTCGCTTGACCTCCCTATTTGAGACCTCCACTTAACCATTGGTTTGGGGATGATAAGCAGCAACAATTTTATGACGAACCCCATACTTTACAAGCAACTTTGTGAATTGTTTATGGCAGAAGTGAGTCCCCTCATCACTTATTATTGCTCTCAGCGTCCCAAATCGGGTGAAGATGTTTTTCTTTAAAAATTGGAGAACAACGTTGGCATCATTCGTGGGTAACGCTGCGGCTTCTACCCATTTTGAAACATAATCGACCGCCAACAAAATGTACTGATTATTGAAAGATGATGGGAACGGTCCCATAAAGTCGATTCCCCACACGTCGAATAGTTCAACCTCCAAAATGGTGTTAAGTGGCATTTCATTGCGCTTAGAGATATTGCCCACGCGTTGGCATCGATCACACTGCAGCACAAAGAGGTAAGCATCCTTGAATAAAGAAGGCCAGAAAAATCCCGATTGTAGCACTTTTGCTGCTATTCTATCACCGGAATAATGACCTCCGTAATCTGAGGAGTGGCAATGGCCTAATATACTGTCCATTTCTTCATAAGGCACACAACGTCTAATCATTTGGTCTGCACATGCCTTAAACAGAAACGGTTCGTCGTATTGCTTCACATCGTGGAGGAACTTCTTTCGTTGTTGTGAAGTCAAATCCGGTGGTAACACTTTGGCAACCACGTAGTTCACATAGTCAGCATACCAAGGCAATATTGTGGTTACCCGGAACAGTTGTTCATCCGAAAATTTTTCATTAATCAATATGTTGCCTTCATTCTGTACCTCTGCGTTTTCCAACCGAGAAAGATGATCCGCCACTTGATTTTCGGTACCTTTTCTATCTCGGATCTCCAGATCAAATTCTTGTAACAACAGTACCCACCGTATTAATCGCGGTTTGGCATCCTTCTTCTCAATCAGATATTTAATGGCAGAATGATCGGTGTAGACAATTACCTTAGCGCCAATAAGGTATGATCTGAATTTGTCGAAGGCAAACACAACTGCAAGTAACTCCTTTTTAGTTGTTGTGTAGTTCAACTGTGCATCCGTCAACGTCTTACTAGAGTAATAGATAGTGTGAAAAATCTTGTCGTGACGTTGTCCCAACACTGCTCCCACTGCGTAGTCACTGGCGTCGCACATCAATTCGAATGGTAAAGACCAATCGAGCGCCACAATAATTGGAGCAGAGACCAATTTCTTCTTTAGTACCTCAAATGCCTCGATACATGACTGATCCATTTTGAACTGTACATCTTTCTCCAAAAGGGAACATAAAGGTTTCGAGATTTTGGAAAAATCTTTAATGAAGCGTCTGTAGAAACCCGCATATCCCAAGAAGCTTCGTATTCCCTTCATAGATGATGGAGGAGGTAATTTCTCAATCGTTTCTATCTTTGCTCTATCTACCTCTAATCCGGCTGCGGAAATCTTATGTCCCAGAATAATCCCTTCTTGTACCATAAAGTGACATTTTTCCCAGTTAAGCACCAAGTTAGTTTCCACACATCTTTTTAACGCCAAGATCAGATTCTTCAAACACAAGTCGAAACTATCACTGAACACGGAGAAGTCATCCATAAAGACTTCCAAATTCTGTTCGAGCATGTCGGAGAAGATTGCCATCATACATCGTTGAAAGGTCGCCGGCGCATTACATAAACCAAAAGACATACACCGGAATGCAAACGTATACGTCGGAATGAAAACGTACCGTATGGACATGTGAACGTGGTCTTTTCTTGATCTTCCGGAGCTATGGCAATTTGATTATACCCGAAATATCCATCCAGCAGACAGTAGAATTGATGTCCCGCTAACCTGTCCAACATCTAATCAATGAACGGCAAGGGAAAGTGATCCTTAGGTGTGGCTTTATTCAACTTGCGGTAATCCATACATACTCTCCAGCCTGTAACAGTTCTAGTCGGGATGAGCTCCTTAGCTTTATTCTTCACCACTGTCATACGCCCTTTCTTCGGTATGCACTGTACAGGACTTACCCACGAACTGTCTGAGATTGGGTAAAATAATACCGGCATCCAACCATTTTATAATCTCCTTCTTCACCACATCTTTTATAATGGGGTTTAGCCTTCTTTGCATCTCAATGGTTGGTTTTGACCCCTCTTCCATTAAAATCTTGTGCATACAAAATGAAGGGCTAATACCTCAAATATCCGCTATAGTCCACCCAATTGCTGTTTTGAACTCTCGCAGAACCCGTAGCAGTTTTTCCTTTTACGTGTCAGTTAACTCCGTAGAAACAATAACGGGTAAAGTCGAATCCTTCCCCAGATAAGCATACTCAAGATGAGAGGGAAGTGTCTTTAATTCCAACACCGGTGGCTCTTTTATCGAGGGTTTGCACTTTTTACCTTCCGTTGCGGGCCTATCAAGGGTGTCGAATGGTTGATTGTTTTTCCGGAACAACGATGCTGTATTTAGCCATTTGACATGCTCGATGTCCTCTTCAATATTGTAGTCATCTATGCCGAACAACATGGCTTCTGTCAGGACCTCTGAGTAGTTGTCGCAGAACTTGTGATTAACGAACTCATCCATTAAATCCACCCGCACACACTCACCTTTTTCCTTCGGATAAGACATTAATTTAAACACATTAAAAGTGACCTGCTGATCTTCAACTCGCATCGTCAATTCTCCTTTCTGTACGTCAATCAATGTTCTCCCCGTTGCTAAAAATTGTCGCCCGAGAATGATGGGGATTTCCTTATCTGCTTCACAATCCAAGATAACGAAATCTGCTGGGAAGATGAATTTATCCACTCTTACTAATACGTCTTGAACGATACCTTGTGGATATGTAACTGATCGGTCTGCCAACAATAAACTGATATTTGTCGATTTTGGTGCCTTGAGCCCGAACTGACTGTAGACTGATAATGGCATCAAATTAATACTGGCTCCCAAATCACACAGTGCTCTCCCCGAAAACTGATTACCAATGTCGCACGGTATAGTAAAACTACCTGGATCTTTCAACTTCGGAGGCAACTTGTTCTGGATAATTGTGCTGCATTCTTCGGTTAACGCTACTGTTTCAAAATCACCCAGTTTCCTTTTCTTGGACAACACATCCTTCATGAATTTAGCGTAGCTCGACATTTATTCTAAAGCTTCGGCAAATGGGATGTTGATATGCAATTTTTTGAAAATATCTAAAAATCTTGAAAACTGCTTATCTAACTTGGATTTCTGAAACCTCTGCGGATACGGTATGGGCGGCATTGTGATAGTTAGTTCCGGTGCATTCTGCTCTATGCTTTCATTTTTATCTTTACCGGTTTCCATAACTTCTTCTGTTTCAGCTGTTGCATTGTCCCCCTTTTTCTTATCCTTAACTGTTTCTTGCAAATCCTTCCCACTGCGTAAAGTTACCACCTTGCAATGCTCGTTTCTGCCCAAATTTATTTTTGTATCACTCGGGAGTGTTCCTAGTGGACGGTTATTCAATGCATGTGTTATTTGCCTCACTTGATTTTCCAAATTCTTAAGCTATGCCCCTTGGCTTTGCAAAGTCAGCTCTACTTGATTCATTTTCTTATCTTGTTCCTCGTTCCTTTTGTCAGACGCTCTAATGAATTTTTCTAGTGCTTCTTCCCAACTTGGTTTCCTCTCTGGTGGTTGTTGAGTCTGATTTTGAAATCCGGAGGTGTTTTGTTGTCAAGGTGCTTGAGCTGAAGCTTGATTGTTACTCCATGAAAATCCCGGATGATTTCTCCAACCCGAATTATATGCATTCTGAGTCAGATACGGTTGAGTTGATCGATTGTAGCTTCCTACGAACTGTGCTGATTCAGAATTTATGGCACATTGATCCGTAGTATGACCCCTAGCACATAACTCACAAACCATTGCTACCTGCTGTGTGGATTGTGGACACCATAATTCCATATTCTTAGCCATTGCGGCCACTTGTGCTGTCAATGCTGTCATCGCATCCACTTCATACTTTCTCGATGCTTTCAGCTGATTGGACCTCGTCATGGGCCACTGATAGTTGTAAGACCCCGAATTTTATGAAATAAAAGTATTCAATTTTTCTTATAATTACTATTCAGTAAATGGTTAAATTGATAAAAGTTTAAAGTTATGGGTGATATATGAATTTTTTTTCAAAATACACAAGTGATTATAAAATATTCATTGTTGTCGGGGAATATTCGTTTGGTCGTGAAATATTCTTTCTGTTGGGGAATATTCGTACGACGGCGCAGCCATTTGTAGGCCCCATAACGAATAACTGTCGGGTGAAGGAAAACGACAAATTTGAGTTTTTACAAATAACGGCGTAGTTGTTACCGTTAACACTGTTGGAATACCCGGTGGTTAAATTACAGTAATACGCGTTATTGCACAGTAGCACACGGTATTGCACAGTATTTTTGAAATTATTGATTCTTACGTAAGAAGGCACTACTGAATAATTGTCACAGTAATTACTGTTCAATATTTTATGTTATTGATTCAATAATTGCTGCGTTGATATTTTATATTATTGTTGTTTCAATAATTGTTGATGCACATCATCTCCATTATCAGATCAATAATTCATATTATTTGAATAATGTTATTAGATAGCATTATTGGCAATGTCTAGAAAGTTCTGTCTAAGGAGAGGTTTGGTTATCTAATTGCGCGCCAGTAAGGAAAAATTCTTATTGGAAAGCCCCCTCTTTCCTGGGAACGGCCTGGTTGTCATAAATGTGATTCTGTAATATTATTTGTGAATAATTAATTATTGATTCATATGATAAGGAAATATTTATTTTATGTGGATATAAATGAGGGATATATTTTTGTGGTTAAAAATAAAGGAGTTAATGTTGAGGTTTTTATCCGTATTTTTGTCGGAATGGAGGTATTAAAAATCAGGGTTTTTGAGATAGTTTGCGGGGGTTATAATTTTTAATCCGACCGTTGGATCGTGGTAATTTTTGGATATGTTATACATATATAAGTTGAGTATATGTCCACAAATTTTGAACCGTTAAAAATGAACGTATGATTTATTACGAATTTTACAAGATGACTGGTTCAGAAATTGTTGAATTTTCAGAGTTTATCATTTTGGTGGAAAATTCTAGAATTGGTGGGCCCCACTTGTGGTTGGTGAAGAAATGTGCTGAATTATATTTCAAATGTGGTAGGTGGGAATAGTAGCAGGTAAAGCCATCAGGTTGCAGGTCAAACCCACCAAAATTTTCCTATAAATAGAGGGCTAAGTTAGAATTGAAAATCACACCAGAAACATAAGCTTTCTCTCTTTCTCTCTCTAGATTATTGAGTGTATTTTGTGAGTATTTAGATACTTGGTGAGTTACTATTCATCAGTGCAAGTTTCCTTCAGCATCATATCCGATATCCAGTCAGAAGTACTGCTCTTTTGAGGTAAGGGATTGTAAGGGATTGTAAGGGATAGTAAGGGATAGTAAGGGATATTAAGGGATTTTAAGGGTTGTTATGATTTTCAGTTTCGTAATTTTTCTGATCTTCAAAAATTCTGGAAAAATTTGAAATGATATTTTGATGAGTTTTCTTGATTGTGTCCAAAAATGGTGATTTTTGGATGTATAGATTGAGAGTTATGAATTTTATGAGAAAAGACTATTTTAAAAGTAACAGCTTATAATTCCTTGTGGTTAACTCCAAAATTGATGAAATTTTTATTGGGAGTACATGTATATGATAGAAGTATACTCTGTGAATTTCAGAATTTTTAGATAAAAGTACAATTTTTGATAAATGTCTAAATATTCGGCTATTTTGGCCATATGAAAAATAGTAAATGACTTTTAAAAATTCTGAGAAAAAATATATGTTCACTATGGGACTATATTATGCTAAATTCCAGAAAAGAAATATTTTTGGAACTGATTTGGTATTTTTTATGAAAATAGTCTAGTTATGAGTAAATGAATTAAATATGTTATGTGAAGTAAGAAAATTGGAAAATAGGATTTTATGGCTTGAGAATCCTATATGAGGTATATGCAGATTTTTGATGAGGGTTTTGATTATTGGTGATAAAATCTTATGAGTTTGGTATTTTAGAATGATTAAATGCATTATTTAGTAAAGTGTAAACAATTTAAATAAATTGTTTATAAGCTTAAGAAATATTATTCTTTCAATATCATTATACCGAAATATTGGTATGGATTTTATTGTGGAATTTATATCTTTTGTGTCGGGGTTACTATTCATGAGTTACTATTCACGATTTACTATTCATGAGTTACGAAAATTACTCTTGAGATTAAAACTATATGTTGATCATATTATTTTTATCATCATATATAACATTTTTATAACCCTAATGTTGAAATTCTCTTTCACTGGAGTGTAAAGATGGGTAGATTATTGGTATGATCATGACTAGGGTTCTCTTTGGCCTGTAGTGCAAAGTTGAATTGTGACTGGTATGATCATGACCATTGAATTTATAATTGAATATCTTAAGCTTAAGTGCAAAGGTGAATTGATCAACATGGTTATAATTATTGTTTATATAAATTCTGAAATGATTATATATTTCTTTGAGATATGAATATATTTGGCCTGTAGTGCAAATATGAATTGTTGATGAATATCTTTGGCATGTAGTGCAAAGATGGCCTGTTGATGAATATCTTTGGCCTGTAGTGCAAAGATGAACTGTTGTTGAATATCTTTGGCCCGTAGTGCAAAGATGGTTTGTTGATGAATATCTTTGGCCCGTAGTGCAAAGATGGATTTGTTAGTATGATTATAAACAGGAACTGTGATTTGGTATAACCATGATCTTTGATGTTTCAGGTAAAGACAGGTGATGAAAATATTCTTCGTCCTGGGTGCGAAGAAAAATTTAGAATCACAATTATGATTATGAGTTATTCATATGATTGTGGAAAGGAACTGTTGATTGATGTTACAGGGATAAAATATTGTTGATGGATTTTTAACATGGAGAAGATAATAGACTTTATAGTCTATTTGACTCTTCTAATGGATTGCTCGTTCCGCTGCAACTATGGTTGAAATTTTTATCATTTACCATATGTTCTAAATCTCTGATTTATTATTGATGAATGCTATTGATAATTTAATTATCTTTAGTCATGATATTCTTTACTGAGCTAGTTGTGCTCACCCTTTTGCTTCACAATTCCTTTCAGGTAATAAGAGTGTAGCTGGGTCGAGCGAGGGTAAGGGGAAATAGAACGGTGGTCTCTAGCTGTGGATGTTCTCCCGAAGCAGTATAGAAAAGTTCATTTAGTAGTTATATTTGGTGAATCCAATAGGGTAAGGTGTACCCAACGTTGGAAGGGTGGTTTGCCACTATCATACAAGATGTCTAACGACATACAACCTCGTGTCATCATAAGACAGGGATGTGCTCATCCACTTGCTGAGTATATATACGAGCACTACCTATATAATCTTGGTGTTTGTTTAAAGTATAATTCTCAATTAGAGACAGTAGAGATAATGATATGTCAAGAGAAGACTCACCATTGGGAAGAATATGATAGTAATCTTCTCGTTTTTCTTTGGGGTCTATTGGGTCAACCAAGGATAATTCTGTGGCCATATGATATCTATCATAACCTAGACGCGTGGCCTCCCATGTACGAAGGTTTCCTTGAGCACTTCCCAAAGATTCTAATTTCTAAAACAGTTTTTGACTATACCTTTATGTAAGGTGTTATTGTGAGGTGATGTCCACGGTTGGAACATGAGTCACATTTGGTATATATTTGTATCCAAACTCACAGCATATGTGTTGTTGTATTTTGCACGACAATTGTTGTAATAAAGTTGTAGTTTTTTTCTGTACCATGCATTTGGCGACTCAGAATGGGTTGGGTGGAATGGACCTATTTTGGGGTCGTTACATTTGGTATCAGAGCTTAGGGATATGATCTCTGGCGGAGATCGGGGAATATAACTAGGAGGAGAGAGATGAGTAAATCCTTCGCTAGTGTGTCCTACCTAAGCTTATTTGTTGGTCAGTCATAATATCGGGATATTATGTGATATGTTAATTTGTTAAATTAACCCTTGTTTTGAAGCTGTATTCTAGAATGATATTTGAAATACAGGAGATGAGCAATGGAGAAATTATGATGGCAGGGAATATGGAATCTAAAATGAAAGGAAGGTATTCTCAATTCTTTGAAATACCAGGTACGTAAATTTCGAGGACGAAATTTCATAAGGAGGGGAGATTGTAAGACCCCGAATTTTATGAAATAAAAGTATTCAATTTTTCTTATAATTACTATTCAGTAAATGGTTAAATTGATAAAAGTTTAAAGTTATGGGTGATATATGAATTTTTTTTCAAAATACACAAGTGGTTATAAAATAATCATTGTTGTCGGGGAATATTCGTTTGGTCGTGGAATATTCTTTCTGTCGGGGAATATTCGTACGACGGCGCAGCCATTTGTGGGCCCCATAACGAATAACTGTCGGGTGAAGAAAACGACAAATTTGAGTTTTTACAAATAACGGCGTAGTTGTTACCGTTAACACTGTTGGAATACCCGGTGGTTAAAATACAGTAATACGCGTTATTGCACAGTAGCACACGGTATTGCACAGTATTTTTGAAATTATTGATTCTTACGTAAGAAGGCACTACTCAATAATTGTTACAGTAATTACTGTTCAATATTTTATTTTATTGATTCAATAATTGCTGCGTTGATATTTTATATTATTGTTGTTTCAATAATTGTTGATGCACATATTTCCATTATCAGATCAATAATTCATATTATTTGAATAATATTATTAGATAGCATTATTGGCAATGTCTAGAAAGTTCTGTCTAAGGAGAGGTTTGGTCATCTAATTGCGCGCCAGTAAGGAAAAATTCTTATTGGAAAGCCCCCTCTTTCCTGGGAACGGCCTGGTTGTCATAAATGTGATTCTGTAATATTATTTGTGAATAATTAATTATTGATTCATATGATAAGGAAATATTTATTTTATGTGGATATAAATGAGGGATATATTTTTGTGGTTAAAAATGAAGGAGTTAATGTTGAGGTTTTTATCCGTATTTTTGTCGGAATGGAGGTATTAAAAATCAGGGTTTTTGAGATATTTTGCGGGGGTTATAATTTTTAATCCGACCGTTGGATCGTGGTAATTTTTGGATATGTTATACATATATAAGTTGAGTATATGTCCACAAATTTTGAACCGTTAAAAATGAACGTATGATTTATTATGAATTTTACGAGATGACTGGTTCAGAAATTGTTGAATTTTCGGAGTTTATCATTTTGGTGGAAAATTCTAGAATTGGTGGGCCCCACTTGTGGTTGGTGAAGAAATGTGCTGAATTATATTTCAAATGTGGTGGGTGGGAATAGTAGCAGGTAAAGCCATCAGGTTGCAGGTCAAACCTACCAAAATTTTCCTATAAATAGAGGGCTAAGTTAGAATTGAAAATCACACCAGAAACATAAGCTTTCTCTCTTTCTCTCTCTAGATTATTGAGTGTATTTTGTGAGTATTTAGATACTTGGTGAGTTGCTATTCATCAGTGCAAGTTTCCTTCAGCATCATATCCGATATCCAGTCAGAAGTACTGCTCTTTTGAGGTAAGGGATTGTAAGGGATTGTAAGGGATAGTAAGGGATAGTAAGGGATATTAAGGGATTTTAAGGGTTGTTATGATTTTCAGTTTCGTAATTTTTCTGATCTTCAAAAATTCTGGAAAAATTTGAAATGATATTTTGATGAGTTTTCTTGATTGTGTCCAAAAATGGTGATTTTTGGATGTATAGATTGAGAGTTATGAATTTTATGAGAAAAGACTATTTTAAAAGTAACAGCTTATAATTCCTTGTGGTTAACTCCAAAATTGATGAAATTTTTATTGGGAGTACATGTATATGATAGAAGTATACTCTGTGAATTTCAGAATTTTTAGACAAAAGTACAATTTTTGATAAATGTCTAAATATTCGGCTATTTTGGCCATATGAAAAATAGTAAATGACTTTTAAAAATTCTGAGAAAAAATATATGTTCACTATGGGACTATATTATGCTAAATTCCAGAAAAGAAATATTTTTGGAACTGATTTGGTATTTTTCATGAAAATAGTCTAGTTATGAGTAAATGAATTAAATATGTTATGTGAAGTAAGAAAATTGGAAAATAGGATTTTATGGCTTGAGAATCCTATATGAGGTATATGCAGATTTTTGATGAGGGTTTTGGTTATTGATGATAAAATCTTATGAGTTTGGCATTTTAGATGATTAAATGCATTAATTAGTAAAGTGTAAACAATTTAAATAAATTGTTTATAAGCTTAAGAAATATTATTCTTTCAATATCATTATACCGAAATATTGGTATGGATTTTATTGTGGAATTTCTATCTTTTGTGTCGGGGTTACTATTCATGAGTTACTATTCACGATTTACTATTCATGAGTTACGAAAATTACTCTTGAGATTAAAACTATATGTTGATCATATTATTTTTATCATCATATATAACATTTTTATAACCCTGATGTTGAAATTCTCTTTCACTGGAGTGTAAAGATGGGTAGATTATTGGTATGATCATGACTAGGGTTCTCTTTGGCCTGTAGTGCAAAGTTGAATTGTGACTGGTATGATCATGACCATTGAATTTATAATTGAATATCTTAAGCTTAAGTGCAAAGGTGAATTGATCAACATGGTTATAATTATTGTTTATATAAATTCTGAAATGATTATATATTTCTTTGAGATATGAATATATTTGGCCTGTAGTGCAAATATGAATTGTTGATGAATATCTTTGGCATGTAGTGCAAAGATGGCCTGTTGATGAATATCTTTGGCCTGTAGTGCAAAGATGAACTGTTGTTGAATATCTTTGGCCCGTAGTGCAAAGATGGTTTGTTGATGAATATCTTTGGCCCGTAGTGCAAAGATGGATTTGTTAGTATGATTATAAACAGGAACTGTGATTTGGTATAACCATGATCTTTGATGTTTCAGGTAAAGACAGGTGATGAAAATATTCTTCGTCCTGGGTGCGAAGAAAAATTTAGAATCACAATTATGATTATGAGTTATTCATATGATTGTGGAAAGGAACTGTTGATTGATGTTACAGGGATAAAATATTGTTGATGGATTTTTAACATGGAGAAGATAATAGACTTTATAGTCTATTTGACTCTTCTAATGGATTGCTCGTTCCGCTGCAACTATGGTTGAAATTTTTATCATTTACCATATGTTCTAAATCTCTGATTTATTATTGATGAAGGCTATTGATAATTTAATTATCTTTAGTCATGATATTCTTTACTGAGCTAGTTGTGCTCACCCTTTTGCTTCACAATTCCTTTCAGGTAATAAGAGTGTAGCTGGGTCGAGCGAGGGTAAAGGGGAAATAGAACGGTGGTCTCTAGCTGTGGATGTTCTCCCGAAGCAGTATAGAAAAGTTCATTTAGTAGTTATATTTGGTGAATCCAATAGGGTAAGGTGTACCCAACGTTGGAAGGGTGGTTTGCCACTATCATACAAGATGTCTAACGACATACAACCTCGTGTCATCATAAGACAGGGATGTGCTCATCCACTTGCTGAGTATATATACGAGCACTACCTATATAATCTTGGTGTTTGTTTGAAGTATAATTCTCAATTAGAGACAGTAGAGATAATGATATGTCAAGAGAAGACTCACCATTGGGAAGAATATGATAGTAATCTTCTCGTTTTTCTTTGGGGTCTATTGGGTCAACCAAGGATAATTCTGTGGCCATATGATATCTATCATAACCTAGACGCGTGGCCTCCCATGTACGAAGGTTTCCTTGAGCACTTCCCAAAGATTCTAATTTCTAAAACAGTTTTTGACTATACCTTTATGTAAGGTGTTATTGTGAGGTGATGTCCACGGTTGGAACATGAGTCACATTTGGTATATATTTGTATCCAAACTCACAGCATATGTGTTGTTGTATTTTGCACGACAATTGTTGTAATAAAGTTGTAGTTTTTTTCTGTACCATGCATTTGGCGACTCAGAATGGGTTGGGTGGAATGGACCTATTTTGGGGTCGTTACATTTGGTATCAGAGCTTAGGGATATGATCTCTGGCGGAGATCGGGGAATATAACTAGGAGGAGAGAGATGAGTAAATCCTTCGCTAGTGTGTCCTACCTAAGCTTATTTGTTGGTCAGTCATAATATCGGGATATTATGTGATATGTTAATTTGTTAAATTAACCCTTGTTTTGAAGCTGTATTCTAGAATGATATTTGAAATACAGGAGATGAGCAATGGAGAAATTATGATGGCAGGGAATATGGAATCTAAAATGAAAGGAAGGTATTCTCAATTCTTTGAAATACCAGGTACGTAAATTTCGAGGACGAAATTTCATAAGGAGGGGAGATTGTAAGACCCCGAATTTTATGAAATAAAAGTATTCAATTTTTCTTATAATTACTATTCAGTAAATGGTTAAATTGATAAAAGTTTAAAGTTATGGGTGATATATGAATTTTTTTTCAAAATACACAAGTGATTATAAAATATTCATTGTTGTCGGGGAATATTCGTTTGGTCGTGAAATATTCTTTCTGTTGGGGAATATTCGTACGACGGCGCAGCCATTTGTAGGCCCCATAACGAATAACTGTCGGGTGAAGGAAAACGACAAATTTGAGTTTTTACAAATAACGGCGTAGTTGTTACCGTTAACACTGTTGGAATACCCGGTGGTTAAATTACAGTAATACGCGTTATTGCACAGTAGCACACGGTATTGCACAGTATTTTTGAAATTATTGATTCTTACGTAAGAAGGCACTACTCAATAATTGTTACAGTAATTACTGTTCAATATTTTATTTTATTGATTCAATAATTGCTGCGTTGATATTTTATATTATTGTTGTTTCAATAATTGTTGATGCACATCATCTCCATTATCAGATCAATAATTCATATTATTTGAATAATATTATTAGATAGCATTATTGGCAATGTCTAGAAAGTTCTGTCTAAGGAGAGGTTTGGTTCATCTAATTGCGCGCCAGTAAGGAAAAATTCTTATTGGAAAGCCCCCTCTTTCCTGGGAACGGCCTGGTTGTCATAAATGTGATTCTGTAATATTATTTGTGAATAATTAATTATTGATTCATATGATAAGGAAATATTTATTTTATGTGGATATAAATGAGGGATATATTTTTGTGGTTAAAAATAAAGGAGTTAATGTTGAGGTTTTTATCCGTATTTTTGTCGGAATGGAGGTATTAAAAATCAGGGTTTTTGAGATAGTTTGCGGGGGTTATAATTTTTAATCCGACCGTTGGATCGTGGTAATTTTTGGATATGTTATACATATATAAGTTGAGTATATGTCCACAAATTTTGAACCGTTAAAAATGAACGTATGATTTATTATGAATTTTACAAGATGACTGGTTCAGAAATTGTTGAATTTTCAGAGTTTATCATTTTGGTGGAAAATTCTAGAATTGGTGGGCCCCACTTGTGGTTGGTGAAGAAATGTGCTGAATTATATTTCAAATGTGGTGGGTGGGAATAGTAGCAGGTAAAGCCATCAGGTTGCAGGTCAAACCCACCAAAATTTTCCTATAAATAGAGGGCTAAGTTAGAATTGAAAATCACACCAGAAACATAAGCTTTCTCTCTTTCTCTCTCTAGATTATTGAGTGTATTTTGTGAGTATTTAGATACTTGGTGAGTTACTATTCATCAGTGCAAGTTTCCTTCAGCATCATATCCGATATCCAGTCAGAAGTACTGCTCTTTTGAGGTAAGGGATTGTAAGGGATTGTAAGGGATAGTAAGGGATAGTAAGGGATATTAAGGGATTTTAAGGGTTGTTATGATTTTCAGTTTCGTAATTTTTCTGATCTTCAAAAATTCTGGAAAAATTTGAAATGATATTTTGATGAGTTTTCTTGATTGTGTCCAAAAATGGTGATTTTTGGATGTATAGATTGAGAGTTATGAATTTTATGAGAAAAGACTATTTTAAAAGTAACAGCTTATAATTCCTTGTGGTTAACTCCAAAATTGATGAAATTTTTATTGGGAGTACATGTATATGATAGAAGTATACTCTGTGAATTTCAGAATTTTTAGATAAAAGTACAATTTTTGATAAATGTCTAAATATTCGGCTATTTTGGCCATATGAAAAATAGTAAATGACTTTTAAAAATTCTGAGAAAAAATATATGTTCACTATGGGACTATATTATGCTAAATTCCAGAAAAGAAATATTTTTGGAACTGATTTGGTATTTTTTATGAAAATAGTCTAGTTATGAGTAAATGAATTAAATATGTTATGTGAAGTAAGAAAATTGGAAAATAGGATTTTATGGCTTGAGAATCCTATATGAGGTATATGCAGATTTTTGATGAGGGTTTTGATTATTGGTGATAAAATCTTATGAGTTTGGTATTTTAGAATGATTAAATACATTATTTAGTAAAGTGTAAACAATTTAAATAAATTGTTTATAAGCTTAAGAAATATTATTCTTTCAATATCATTATACCGAAATATTGGTATGGATTTTATTGTGGAATTTATATCTTTTGTGTCGGGGTTACTATTCATGAGTTACTATTCACGATTTACTATTCATGAGTTACGAAAATTACTCTTGAGATTAAAACTATATGTTGATCATATTATTTTTATCATCATATATAACATTTTTATAACCCTAATGTTGAAATTCTCTTTCACTGGAGTGTAAAGATGGGTAGATTATTGGTATGATCATGACTAGGGTTCTCTTTGGCCTGTAGTGCAAAGTTGAATTGTGACTGGTATGATCATGACCATTGAATTTATAATTGAATATCTTAAGCTTAAGTGCAAAGGTGAATTGATCAACATGGTTATAATTATTGTTTATATAAATTCTGAAATGATTATATATTTCTTTGAGATATGAATATATTTGGCCTGTAGTGCAAATATGAATTGTTGATGAATATCTTTGGCATGTAGTGCAAAGATGGCCTGTTGATGAATATCTTTGGCCTGTAGTGCAAAGATGAACTGTTGTTGAATATCTTTGGCCCGTAGTGCAAAGATGGTTTGTTGATGAATATCTTTGGCCCGTAGTGCAAAGATGGATTTGTTAGTATGATTATAAACAGGAACTGTGATTTGGTATAACCATGATCTTTGATGTTTCAGGTAAAGACAGGTGATGAAAATATTCTTCGTCCTGGGTGCGAAGAAAAATTTAGAATCACAATTATGATTATGAGTTATTCATATGATTGTGGAAAGGAACTGTTGATTGATGTTACAGGGATAAAATATTGTTGATGGATTTTTAACATGGAGAAGATAATAGACTTTATAGTCTATTTGACTCTTCTAATGGATTGCTCGTTCCGCTGCAACTATGGTTGAAATTTTTATCATTTACCATATGTTCTAAATCTCTGATTTATTATTGATGAATGCTACTGATAATTTAATTATCTTTAGTCATGATATTCTTTACTGAGCTAGTTGTGCTCACCCTTTTGCTTCACAATTCCTTTCAGGTAATAAGAGTGTAGCTGGGTCGAGCGAGGGTAAAGGGGAAATAGAACGGTGGTCTCTAGCTGTGGATGTTCTCCCGAAGCAGTATAGAAAAGTTCATTTAGTAGTTATATTTGGTGAATCCAATAGGGTAAGGTGTACCCAACGTTGGAAGGGTGGTTTGCCACTATCATACAAGATGTCTAACGACATACAACCTCGTGTCATCATAAGACAGGGATGTGCTCATCCACTTGCTGAGTATATATACGAGCACTACCTATATAATCTTGGTGTTTGTTTAAAGTATAATTCTCAATTAGAGACAGTAGAGATAATGATATGTCAAGAGAAGACTCACCATTGGGAAGAATATGATAGTAATCTTCTCGTTTTTCTTTGGGGTCTATTGGGTCAACCAAGGATAATTCTGTGGCCATATGATATCTATCATAACCTAGACGCGTGGCCTCCCATGTACGAAGGTTTCCTTGAGCACTTCCCAAAGATTCTAATTTCTAAAACAGTTTTTGACTATACCTTTATGTAAGGTGTTATTGTGAGGTGATGTCCACGGTTGGAACATGAGTCACATTTGGTATATATTTGTATCCAAACTCACAGCATATGTGTTGTTGTATTTTGCACGATAATTGTTGTAATAAAGTTGTAGTTTTTTCTGTACCATGCATTTGGCGACTCAGAATGGGTTGGGTGGAATGGACCTATTTTGGGGTCGTTACAATAGTTGTTGGTGGCCATTGTCTCTAACAACTGATATGCCTCATCAAAACTCTTTGACATGATTGCTCCTCCTGCTGCTGCATCAATACTAGCCCTCGTAGACGCGTGCAATCCATTACAAAATATCCCTAATTGCATCCACTGCGGAATTCCATGATGAGGGCACTTATGGAGCATATCCTTGAACCTTTCACACGCCTCATATAATGACTCTGAATCAAATTGTGCGAAAGTGTGAATATCGTTCTGTAGTTTTGCCGACTTCGCTGTTGGGAAAAACTTAGCTAAAAAATTTTGAGCTAAGTCGTCCCAAGTGGTGATTGAGCCAGGAGGCAAAGAGTGTAACCAACTTCGCGCTTTATCTTTCAAAGTAAATGGGAACATCCTCAACCTTGTAGCATCTTCCGATACATTGTTAAATTTGAAGGTGTCGCAAACTTCCAAGAAACTCAAGATATGCTCATTAGGATCATCTATCGAATTACCCCCAAACTGACATGTATTCTGTAGCATCTGAATTGTTCCCGATTTTATCTCGAAACTGTTCGCATTGATTGCCGGCCTCCTAATACTCGACTGTATATCCGTGACATTCGGCATGGCGTAATCCCTAAATGATTTCTGCTCATTCCCTGCCATGTTCACGGGTATTTCCTGATCTGCCAGTTCTTCTTCCAAATGTATAACCTCACTATTCAACCACAATTTCTGAAACTTCTTTTCGATGTCGTCTGTATACGGAAAAAGTTCCTTTTTAGCTTTCGATCTAGTGTGCATACACTCACAAGAATTCCTGCCAATCCAAGAAGAAAAATAAGTAGCGTTTAAATTAAGACCGGATTGATTATAACTAATATGAAGTTAATATTAATAAAAATTCCCCGGCAGCGGCGCCAAAAACTTGTTGGTCGATTTCGCAATCAATGAATACGTGCAAGTATACACGGTCAACAAGTAATAAAGTGATAAAATAGAGTGTCGATCCCATAGAGAATTCTTAATTAATAAATTCCAACTACTAGCACTATATCAACCCAATTTTATTTAAACAATGACAAATTATGATTTTCTGAAATATTAAAACTAAATTAAACAATTAAAGATATTATTAAAGAATAAACAAATAAATAAACTAAGATTTAAATGAATAATTTTCGATAAATAAGGATTAAGACTTCAATATCCCCAATTATGAACTATAAATCAATTATCCAATTATCCCACTTATTATGTCTACTGAATTGTTAACAGGTATTCTCAAATGTCAAAAGTCCTTTTCCAAGTAATTAATTAACTTATATTTAATCCAGATTAATCTTGCTATATTCCTATGCAAAACAAGTGAATTAAACTCCTTCAATTCTAATTCCTTATGTGTTACATGTGGTGAATAGATATTTCCATTCAATTCACAAACCTAATTATTCACTGTGTAAATAACCAAGTCACACGTTATCAAACCCAGTTCTAATCCTAGAATTCTTCTTTCAATTCTTTCTAGTGTAACAAGGTAATTATTGGCCAAATAACTAATCAATAGATGCAAGGCACGATAAACAATTCACTTCAACATAAATAATTGGAATAAACTGAATAACAAATTTATAGCCATAAAGGTTCAATTGAAATCTTAATTAAAGAATTAGTTCATAACGGAAATAAAAACCAATAATTTTTTGCAAATCATCCTTAAAGAATTACAAATTAAAAATAAGGAGAAGAAGAAGAAAACTCGGTAGCCAATCCTTAATCTTCAAGTAATCCTTGTGTAGCCTCCAATGAATGAATGAATTGAATGAATGATGATCCCCTTAATTTCAGCACTAGGTCTCTTTTTATAGCTTCCAGAATCCCAATCCAATTAGACTTCATAACCTTCAGTAATCAATTCAGCCGAAAAGTCAACGCTCGCGTCTCGATCAACTAATCGCTCGACCCAGCGCCCCGGTGCTGGGATTAATACTATGTGTAGCGCCCCGGCACTGTGATGCTAGAAATTACCAGATTGCCCTTTTTAAGCTTAAAATCCCCAAGCTCTCCTATCGCTCCCGATTCTGCAAAATATCACATAAGCACAGTAAAGATATCCCTAAATGACTCGAGAATATAACTATTTAAGTCCAGGTATACCCGATTTATGGGTATATTACCCAATCATCATGTACCAACACAACCGAGAAAAGGTTTGTACATTGACCCAGTGATGTGACACTACTAAACGGGTCGGTGAAACCGAGATTCATTAGGGTCCGGGGACTTGCTTATGCGGAAGGAAGGTGTTATGCACCCCCCCAACATCCGTGTTGCCACGGTGACCGCCACTTTTCAAGAAACTGTTATATGAATGTGTGTGTGTGTGTGCGCAATGTGCTGTTATTTGGAAGTAGTGCAAGGCCTCATTCACACTTATATACACAGGGTTTGAATTTATGTAAAAATTTAGTTTTAAACAAGATATAGCATTGATGTTTTGTAAAAGAGGTTTTTTAAACCCTTATGCTCAATAGTAATTGAGACATTTTACACTTCCATTTTATTATTAAATGTTCAGCTTGATTGCTTTTATTTTCGAGATGCGAAGCATCTTTTAAGAAAATAATATACAAAGCAGTGCCAAATTTCTCATGGGTATGAAAACCATCGGAGGACATCCGAACACTGTGAATAAATTTACAAGCTGCTTACAGCTGAAAAAGGTCCATCACGGGAACCGAATCTAGATTCAGTGGACTGAACCTGTGATCACATGATTCCTAGGCTCACATGATGCCGCAATTGATATAAAAGCAGTAAGCAGGTATATATATAAAAGCTGTAAATATATATATACAGACATGATCGACCACCACGAAGTACCTCCATGGGGGATCCGAAATGTAAATAAAATTGTAAAAGCGATCAACCGCCACGGAGGAAACTCCAGGCAGGATGAAATGTACAGAAAGCTGTAAAAACGATTAACTGCCATGAAGTAAACTCCAGGCGGGACGAAAATGTAAATATATATATATAAGCGTGTAAACGCACCGGATATAAAATCAAGGCTCATCGAACAAAGTCCGACAACAGTTCATATATATATATATATATATATATATATATATATATATATATATATATATATATATATATTAAAGCAGTAAACGCAGCGGATGTAAAATCCAGACTCATCGAACAAAGTTCGACACACAGTTCATATATATACGTATATATATATATACGAAAGTAATTAAACGCACCAGACGTAAGTCTAGGCTCATCGAACAGAGTTCGACACACAGTTCATATATATAAGTATATATATACGAAAGCAATTAAATGATTCAGACATAAGTCTAGGCTCAATCGAGGCATAACTCGATAATGTTAGTCCACATATGAAAATATATATATATATATATATATATATAAGTATATATATACAAACTGAAATGAAACCACGGACCGAAGTCCGGGCCTACACACGCAACACGACTCTCAACGTGAAGAATAGTGTGTGCAAAGATGAAGAGAAAGGCTTTAAAGTGTGTAAGAAGGCTTACAGTGGGCTGCCAAAGAAGACTTCAATAACTTGAAATTGATGAACACACTGCTCCCGTATAAATTGAAATGGATGAACACTCTGCTCCAGCCGGTAAAAAGTAGCTATATATGAGCTTACAAGTGTTTAAAATGAGAAAGCACTCAGTTTGGGGTGTGTACAGAGCAAATTGGACAGGCCTTTCTCGCCTTTTTCTCTTCCAAAATGGCCACCCCAAGCCCTCTATTTATAGAGGGGGAGCCGCAGGTGTACCTGCGGCTGCCCGGGGTACCTCGGGCTTCCCGGGTCCCGCCGTCTCGAAGTACGTGCACGCGTGCAACGTGATGTCCGTTCGAACTTTTAGAATTGCAATCCGGGCATCCGACTGAGGTATGTAAGACCTATTTCGGACTGCCGTTGTCGAGAATTACGCAATGACATGAGATTAGAGGTTGTACGAAGTCAGGAAGATGGGACGATGCCCTCCGGTGTTCAAGCTTCAAATTCTATCCGTTACCCTGCGTAATAGTCACTCGGGATTGAACTTCCTTGGTTCTTATGGGATATTACTGTGTAGAAATGTATGTATGAAATGTTGAGACGGCGTGATGTGGCGTCAACGTGGCAAGATGACGACTTTACCCCTCACCGGGGTTATCTCCAGTTTGGGCTGATAAAGCAGACGTTGCTCAGGGTTATCTCTGAGATTGGACTGCTGCAAGTGTTGAAGGTCCTCAGTGTCATCTCTGAGGTGTGCCTGTCTTCCTAATGTTATTGTCAGGTCTTGTACTTAGTGTCTCGGTGTAAGCGTTGAGGTTGAAGCTGATTGCATGCATTTGAAACAAGCATTTCCGGGGTTATCTCCGGAACTGCAACTGCCTTCCTTGGGGTTATCTCCAAGGTTGGAATCTGCTACTCCCAGTGTTGAGACTGAGACTGAATATCTCGGGATTATCTCCGGGATGAATCAGTCTTCTCCGGTGAAATTTTCGGTATTGGAATTGCAGGCCTCGGGGTTATCGCCGAGGTTCCCAGTGTGTATTCTGGGGTTGAGACTGAGCTTCCGGTAGTATCCGGACTGGATGTGACCTGTATTCCAAGGTTATGTCTGAAAGATGAATCTGCCCTCTGTAATGTCAATAACAGGTGTGCAGAAAATTTCGAGTGTCTACAATCCAACCACTTCAAGTAGAGTCTACAAACAAGTAATTATCAAAAATTCACAATTTAATATTAGTGATGTATTTCTTTTGTTGTCATTTTTAATTAATATTCAAATTTTTTTTTATAATTTTTAAATTTAATATCTAGTTTTTATTTTCGATCTTCAAATTTATGTATATTTTTTAAAAGTTTCAAATTTATTCAGTAAATAATTTAGTGATTATTACTTTATTACTGAACTCTCGATACGTACATTGAAGACTTGATTTCTCTATTCTCGATCTCGATTTAACAATTTCAATTACTTGTGTACATGTAAACAATTGCATTGTATCATTCTTTAATTAATGTGAAATTGTCATTGCATGATAATTAATGACTTTATTTATGTGCTTTATGACATGGGTTATAATTTATTAAATTATTAGGGATGTAAATTATAATAATTCAACAATGATTGTTCAAAATTTTATGAAAATATTAAAATTATTTTAATTAAATTAGAATTTAGAGGTGAAGTACGCATTATTATTTATTAATTATTTAATAAAAAAGTTTACTTATACTAAATTATTAAAAAAACAAAAAGATGTTAAGGTAATAAAAAAATAACTACAAATTTAACAATTATTAATAAGACAAACTTTAGAATTTAATATGAAATAACCAATTATTTATATTTAGGATTTTAGAAACAATTTAAACATGTAATTAAGAAATCGAACTACTCAAACTTATCGAACCGAACTCGAACTAATCGAATCGGACTCGAACTTACCGAACCGAATCGAACTCGAACGTTTTGTAAACAAAGACGAACCGAATCACATGGTTAGCGAACATGTTCGATCAAACAATCGAACAAAACACTATATACGAACTCGACTCGACTCGACTCGACAAGCAAGTCGAACTCGAACTGAACCGAACCGAACCGAATTGAATCGGTTCGCAAACAGTTCGATTCGTTTGCAGAACTATGTAAACCTATCTGTTCTTCTTTCGTGCCACAGAGGTAACCCCTTTCCACTTGCCCTAAAAAGTATTAACCAACTAATTAACCAAAGGTTTTGGAACATATACCAGAAATGTCAAGTTAATATCTCATGTGGTATTATATTTATTAATTTCTTTAGCCATAATATAAATACTTAATTTTTTGATTAATTTTTGGTTGTCGTGAGCCATAAATGAAACTAAAATTATATAATTGAACATTCTTTCCCTTATTTTAATTAGGCACTCTAAAACTATGGGGATTCAGACTCGTGAAGTTAACACTTGGCCAATTCATTGTAAAATATAAATTTATGTTGTACAAAAACAATTTTTTTTATTATACCTAAACTTCACAATAAATTAAGCAAGTGCCAATATCCCCGAATTTAACTCCCACAACTGGCACGTGACATCTTCGTGATAGGTTTATCTCTGAAGTGAGGATTAAGGTGATAATTATAAATAATTATTTGTGACTTGTGAGTATATCAGTTTGTTGTATCATCTCCTTGGACTACATTTAGCTGGAAAAACAAGAGCAACTCTCTCTTAAAGCTTAAGTTGTTAGAAAGAGGCACTAACAATGTACGGTTGGGAAGATTTGAACTTAAACCTTAAACACCCAGAACTCTGATACTAAGTTAGAACCCAAAACCTTGCACACCTACAATTCTGATACCAAGTTAAGTAATCAACTAATCTAACATCTTATAAAAGATGAGTAAGTTACTTACCAATCTCTTCTTTTTATTTTATTTTTTGCTAAATAAGCAACTCTGTTTCTGGAGAATGTCCTCATTTATTTTTTTCAGGTTGTGTAAGCTTCTTGAAAAATCGATTTCAAATACTTCTTCCATTTTAAAATATAATATCAGTATTGATTTTTGAAATTTAATTTGAAATATATTTCTCTACTCAAAATTGAGAAAAATCTTTAAAAATTATGAAATATTAAATATTTTATTTATCAGTATTTTTTTAGATAGTTTATAATATTCATCACTATATTGACAAAAATTAAACAAAACTATTTCAATTTTAAGTTTGAAAATATCTCAAACTTCATGGGAGAATTTATACTTTAAGGGCCCAATTATAAAATGGGTGAAACTTGGAGGATTTAAAGTACAATTAATTCAATTATTATATTGTTTCTTAATTTCTTATAAGCATCATTAATTTCAAATTCATATATATATTCCCCAAAAGCAAGCTAGATAAATTAATTCCTCTCCTTATTCAGTATAATATAATTAATTAAGCTGAAAAAATTGTAGTAATTTGTATGTCAACTGGTAAGAGCTGACAATCTGCGAGATTGTTGAGTGATGACAGAAGTAGTGGAAGGGCTTTGCTCCAACACAACTTCATAACCGTCGCTAAAGTTTTCCATTCCTTGAGCCATTAGTTGCCAAAATGTTGCGCCGCCGCATGGTCCACCGGCCCTTGCACACTTATAGACGGCGTCGTAGATATTCCCTAGGTACGCATCTCTACTGGCAATGCTATACCCCGACGACCTCGAAGATTTGCCGAATTCAGTGATTAGTAGTGGTTTTCCCAGCACTGCCTTTGAGTCTTCAATATGTGCTCCAATCCATTTATTCACAAATTCAAGTTGTGCCTGGTCATTTGATCCAGGTGCCCTACAATTCAATCCATAAATTAATAAATAAATGTCGTAATTAGTAGTACTGCACAAGGTGCAAAACATGACAATTGATTTTTTCTTACAAATAAAATTTGATATTTTTTTAGTGTGGGATCCGTTTAGTGAAATAGATTTTGTAGAATTGTTATGCATAATATTTCTCAAAATACGGGTGTTTTCTCACCATAAACTCTCATGTGGATCCGGTTACTACGAAGTTAACTTCATGATAAGTTGGTCAATTGATCAATACAGTACTGCGAATACAGTGCTGATACGCAGAGGAAAAGATCGCCTCATGCCTGCGTGTCGACGTTGTATTGGTCAATTGACCAAAGTTAACTTCATGCTAACCACTCCCCTCTCATGCTATGTTTGGATTGAAAAAATGGAATGAAGGACGAAATAGAATGATTTTAAGATATTTTAAGTGTATATTCGGTTGTTGATTTTAATGACAAAATTATCACATATATTAATTCCATAAAATGGATTTATTCCACATTTTCTACATAGAATAAAAAAACAAATGGATGAAATGAATTTTCATTCCATTGGAATGATTTATCCTCCAAAATGATCATCAAATACACTATTTTTATTTTATTCATTCATCTATTTCATTCTTTCAATTCAAACTTAGCATCAAGGTTAGAGTTTGTTACATTCTGGGAATGATAGTGTTGAGTTTATTGCGTTCTGGGAATGATAGCTTTTTTATTATGAGTTGTTTTGCAGTTTGAAAGGGCTTTTTGTACTTACAAATGTATGATGCTATGAATTCTGTTGTAAACGGAATTCATATTTTTCGAAATTTGTCACATACTGTAAGATTTGGATTTTAATAAATTTCTTTATTGCCAATAAAAAAACTGATAATTAACCTTTTATCGAAAACGTAAAATTTATATATATATATATATATATATATGGTAATAATTCATAACATGTATTTGTTATGGATCAAAAATGTGTATACACCATCTCTATCGTTTAATATAGAAATCAACGGTCGAGATTAGAACTGAAAAATTCATGTCCGCTACTATTAGTAACAGATGGCGGGTTACGTCCATTATTAATAGCTAATAGCGGACGACGGTACTATTTTCAACGACATCCGCTACTATTAGTGGCAGACGGCACCCGTCATCAGCCTATTAATTATTAGTAACGGACTTAACCCATTGTCCGTAAATTTTTCAATTCTAATCTCGGTCATTGGTTCTTATATTAGACATTAATGATAATATTTGTCTGTTTTTTATTCATAACAAGTACTTGATATATATATATATATATATATATATATATATATATATATATATAGGTTATAGATATATGTACCATTGATCAGGGTAGAGATGAATAGTGGCAAAATCGACTTGAGGGATCCGATTATTGGAAATAAAGTCAGTGCCAACTTGGTAACCAAGATTGTATTGTTTCTTTTCAGGCATTGATTCCCCGTAGAATCCTTCAAGACCAACTTCGAGAAGATGATTTTTATCGATGGATTTGACATAAGCAGCCATTTCAGCAATCCAGTTCTGTAGATTATTAATAAGAGATACGATGACCCACCATTAGTATATATATATTAAACTTATTAATGGAATGGAAGGAATATTAAATTTGTTGTGTATCAAGTGTGCCTGCAAAGCTCTTCCAGAAAGGTCAGACTGGCAACGAGCTTCATTCATGAGCTCCCATGCAAAAATGGTGGGATCATCTTTGTATGCCAACCCAGTTACTGAGTTCACTCTTGTTAGCACAGCCTGCATTAACAAACCAATTAGATTTTTTATTTTATTTTTTTTTAAATATTGAGCTTTTTCAAAATTTGAATAAATAATTATATATATATATATATATATATATTCATATTACCTTTATATGATTTTTGAAAAAATTCTTAGTAACTGGGCTAGTAAAAAAATCATCATCGTTTATGTATTGGCCTCTGTCTCTTGCCCACTGAACGTATTGTTTTCGTCCTCCGTACCCTTCCCAGTTATTCACCAAGCTTAGTATGAGATAAACTCCATACTTTCTTGCTTCTGATACCACAAAATCCAATCCCTAGAAAGACACCCAAACCAAAGAATTAACAAATAGAAAGAATAAGAAATTATAAGGAAAAAAAAACCCCAATTAAACTATAATCACTACAACGGTGATAACATTCTTAGTTAACAAATCCGCATTTTATTGTAACATATATCTAAGTTAGAGGAATTTTTTTTCCCGGGGAATTAATGGAATATATAAAGTGAAGCAAGGAGATATCATAAAATTTGATATTCATATAATTAATAATATATACATGAGAAGATTGATATTCATGAACGTTCTCATATTTTTAACTCTTATATTTGGAACAAAGGAAGTAGTATTTTCTTGTATTTCTTTTCAAAGAGTATTATATATACATTATTTTATTTTATTTTATAAGTTTTTGGAGGGCCTAAAATAAAAATATCAAAATTTTATATCCTTGAAAAAATTCCATAATATTTAGGCCAGGTGGCCTGGCCAGCTGGGCCCTATAGTACTACCAGCTCCGTCCATGCGTTAAATAGAAATTACATGCATGATCTGTGGATTGTTAATTACTCCTTCCATTAATTACTTTTTATAATCTGCCCTCTTAAAAAGTAAGATTTATTTCTTCATTTTTAACCGTCCTTAATTTGTAAATAAATAATTAATTAATAGTATTACCTTGAACATGTCCTCATCGTAGACACCAGGGGACGACTGCAGGGCTCTGTAACCTCCGTCGCTAAAAGCCCAAGTTCTGGCAACATTCACGCCGTGCGTGGAAGCTTGTTGGAAAGCACTTGTTACTTTCTCCCTCGTCGACGGATCGGCCGCCATACGCATCAACCAATACGAGTTGAAACCGTTGAAATACAACGGCTTTCCGTTGACCACAAAATGGATTCTGCTTATTTGAACGAAATTATTACTATTATTATTATTATTTCCCTCATAACCTCCTCTACTAGCTCCAGCTTCAAGCCTAGAGTAGAAAAGAACAAGAAGATTAACTAAGAAAATACTAATGCTTTTGAAGAATAATCTCATTCCTCCCATTAATGTTATCAATATTGAATCGGATATATAATGAACAACTTGGTTTAATTTGAATGACAAGAATAGCAAGTTGTAGGCCTTATATATATATATATATATATATATATATATATATATATATATATATATATATATATATATATATATATATATATGCTTACCAAGGCCAGTAAACTCTCTCTGTCCTCAAAAAGATTAGCAAAGTACAATTTGCACATATATTAAAAAAATAAAAATAGAAAAAAAGAGTAAAAATTTTAAATTTATCTTTAGTGAACCCTCAAGAGTATATAAAATGATGAATATTTTTATTTTTTTTATACTAATAAACCTCGTTAAATAACATATTTATCCTCTTACTAGATGGAGGGAGTAACTTGTTAAGAATTTTTGTCACTATATAATCCAAAACAAAAATGAAAAATAATTTTTTTGTTTTATAAAATAGATCCTGCGCATAGGAGAGAAAGAATTAGGTAGACAAAAAGACAGTAGAAAGTGAGAATTGGACTGAGTTGGGTCCCAACAAAAAAAAATGTTTTGTAATGTAGAAAAGAGGAGCTACACCCCCGCGTAAGTCCGCCACTGAGTTGGACCATTCACCATTGCACCGCACTGCACTGCACTGCACTGAACATTTGCTTGCACCCATAAGTAACTTGCGACTTCCCTTCCTCTTGTTTCGTGCACTATGGGAATACTCATCATTTCTTCTTTCTTGTTTCGTGCCGTAGAGGTAATCATTTATACTGTTTTTGTAATTAAAAAAAAAATTATGGGACGGGAAGAAAAAATAATTAAAATTTCTCTCATATTTGTGAATTTTTTTAGAAAGAAAAGAAAGAGATTTAGAGTTAAAGTTAATATCATTTTTGACTGATCAAAATTTTCTCCTAAAAGTTAGATATTTCATATTACTTAAAATAACTTTTCAAAATAAATTATATCATTTATTACATTAATATATAAGAGTAATATAGTAATACTGTAGTTTAAAAATAAAAATATTCTCTTCCCTTTTCTCATTATAAACTCATCCATGATCTATTCCTTTCTAAAACTTACAAACAAGAGAAAATTATAATTCATTCTCATATCTTCCCCTCCTATACTTTCTTTTCTCATCTCATCCCTCCAAACTCACAAACGCAAAATTAGGGGAAGGGGATGGAAGGGAAGGGAATAGAAAATAATTAAAATCTCTCCAAACCTCATGTTTGTGTTAGTTTTTTTAGAGAGGAATGAAAGAGATTTGAAGGTAAAGTTGATTTTATTTTTGGCTCAAAATTTCCCCCAAAAAGTAACCTTTCAAAATAAATCATGTCATTTATTACATTAATATATAAGAGTAATATAGTGATAGTGTAGTTTAAAGATAAAATTATTCTCTCTTCCCTCACAAAAAAATATATATAATTAAAATCTCATTCATTCCCTTGTTTTATAAAACTTACAAACATAAAAATAGAAAATTATAATTCATTCTCATCCCTTTCCATATCATCCTCCAAACTCACAAACGCAACAATATTTAATTTTGAAAATCTTTTAACAAACTTGTGCATGTACATGCATAGTTCATTCCTTCCAATTGGTCGTTACGTACGAACTAGTGTTAAGAGTACATAAACTGAACTATCAACTATCCTTGGTGAAATGCTAACCAATAAGTTGTTAATTAAGCTCTAAATATGATAAAAACATCACCCGTTACCGTCAACAGTTCTCCAAACAATTGAGCACATGCGTACGCTCATTGTATAAAACTGTCTAACTGTTTACATAATATTGGTTATTGGTCACAACAAACAATCAACAAACGTTGATTATATATATATATATATATATATATATATATATATATATATATATATATATATATATATCAAGATAAAAGTCTGAAATTTTTTTTAAAACGAATAAAATTACCGAATAACTGAAATGAATCGAATTTTTTTAACCGAAATATTTCAGTTATTTGGTTATTTTGTACATTTCGGTTATAATCGTTTTAGAATTCAGTTTCGGTTATTGAATTTTTGTTATTCCGGCAAGACAAGCAACTGGAAAAATACCTTTAATTTCAGTAATTAACTTAATAGTAAATTCAATTATTTATTTGGTTACCCTGATAATTCGGATAACTGTTGAGATATTAAAATTATACAAATTCAAGGTGAGCATCCTGGCAAGGCTTCATATCAGCATGGCAAGTGTTAGGCATTTAGTTAGTTAGTAGTTCGTTTGTTTTATCCTCGATTCATCCAACTGCAGGCAACAACTTTATGACGCAAATATATGAGTTGCTCTCCCGTTTTAAAATTACAGATACATTTAAAAAAGAATATTACTGTGTGAAATTCTAAAAGATTAATACGTATTTTCTAGATTTTAGTTCATGATGATCAAAAACAAGTCTGTAAAGTAAAACAAAAACAAACTGAAAACTAAAAGAAGTCGATCAGAAGCTGTGGTAGATGGTCCTATACCAAAAAATTTAGCCTCCACAAGAACAGGCAAACTTGTCAATCAAACAACAGAAACACACATTGTGCTTGAAAACTCTCAAGAACCCAAGAACCGCCATGAACTTTACATTATCGACAAATCCACCAAAAAAAAAAAAAAAAAAATTGCCCGCGAAAGTCTAAACACACCTACTGTTTCCGGATCAAGCAAGATATAAACCAAAAGAACTCTACCAAATCTGCAATCATCAAATGAATGAACCTCAAAATGAACTATGATGAACAAAATATTATACAAACTGCATCAGATGTTGCTTTTGTGCATATTTCAGAAGCCTATAAAAATATGGAAGAAAGCTTGAAAAGTAGTTGATGTCTGCCCATCCTTTCCTATAGGCTGGTATAGGCTCACGAGGACAAGGTGGATGTACAAGCTGATGAGTTTGCTGCTGCAACAGAGAATTTTGAAGCAAATGCATAAATCATGGGCATGGTGGTCCTGCAGCAATCTTGTGTCCAATGAATCATCTGATTGCAATAACTATGTACAGTGTGTGTTGGCCCAACCAACATGGGATGTAAAGAATTATATCATCGCCACCTCACATTGACATATTCCCCCACCAGCTTCTTGAAATAATGGAAAGAGAAATCGGAGAAAATGGAATACTACTGCTGAAGTGATTTTCAAGTAATTTCTGTCGATACAGTTTGCAAAATTCAAGCACTGATAAAACACAGGCCACAAACTGCTATGAGCAGTCCTTTGAAAATCCCAACAAAATCTTTTAAGCACATCACTCAATGAATCAACTGCTATCCCTTCACAAATTGATTCAGATGGTAATCCTTAGTGCTTCATTTCAGCGACTCCATCCATGAGAACAACTATGTACTGGAAATCAATACTTGAATCCATCATCATAAAATCCCATTTAGCACCCTCTGATAATAATCATATTGACGTGTTCGCCAGGCATCTAAGCTACTGCTAATGAGAGAGAGCACCAACGATACACATTGCTGCTAAAACAAAATATATTAATACATCTATACCAGATATTCTGCATAGAAATTGAAGGCTGTTAAAAAGAAATCAAACCTCTTCAGTTAAACTTAGATGAAATCTTTTCCTAAGGTTCTGTATTGTCCGAGGACCGCCTTTAAAACATGGGAAACCAGAATCCTGATTCAAACATAATAATATATGTTACTACAGCCAATCAAATCAAGGATAGAATGTGACATGGACAATACATTTTTTTCCCTTAAGATACACAGTTAAGAAACCCACCAAAAGACACAGGAGTTAAACTCCTCGCATAGGCTTGTTTTCGGGTAATAAGAGAGGAAAAAATAACCATACACCCCTATCTTGATTTTACCACAACTTTATTTTATTTTAATATATCCTTACCAAATAGACAATTCTTCATCATAAGATACAAAGAATATACAAGCGAACATAGGAAAATGATATAATACATTGGCCGAAATTTTTTTGTTAACTGGTTCTAGGTATACAAGGTTCAACACCGAGCTCGAACGGGCACAGTTCAGCTAGGCTCAAACTTGCTAACAGCACTAAATGAAAACATCTTTACTAGACAGAAGGTAATTCTGATTAAAATTGCATAGTTGCAGGGTTTCACAAAATAGTGCACTATAACATGAAATCTTTAGATATTGTAATCAATGTTCTAAAAGGCGCTAGACGGGAGGCGGGAGGCGGGCGGCTGAGGCAGGCTTAGCGCCTAGAGGGCCTAGGCGGGATTTTTTATTTTAAGCCAATTTTTATATTTTATCTTACATTTATCTAAACAAAACAATAATATAAAGCAAAACAATCTATAATAAAGATAATAAAGGCATTTACTTAAAGTTCAAATACATATTTATATTGCTAATGTCAAAATTCAAACACAAACATGCAATTGTTCAAAGTTCAAACATAATTTTAATGTATTAGTTTTATTCATAAACAAGATTATTATTAAATAATAAAATTTAAAATTTCAAGAATTTAATTCAATATTAAAACTTAAGAAACTAATCATAAATTTAAGAATTATATTGAATTAAACTAAATATTACAAATGTATCATCATTTATATAATTTGAAGTTGGTACAAGTTCAAAAAATTACAATTATAATAAAATTATCCATTTTGACTTAATATTGTTCACTTCTTGTTGTGATTTGATATGTTACGACCTGTATTATGAATATGGTAAATCATTAAAAAAAAATATATCGAGATCTGATTTGGGTAGTTATTAAAAAAAAAAAGCTTCTCCGCCTAGACCAAGCTAATTTCTTAGAGGGATTTTTTTCCCGCCTTGTGCCTAGGCGAGGCGCCAAGGGAAGGCCTAGGCGGAGATTTTTAGAACACTGATTGTAATAGAAGCTTTATGCCCATACATTCTTGTTCTTATTCTCATGATCTGCTTTAAGGCCAAGCAAATCATTGTAAAGAAAAACATTGAGCTACTTCAAAATGCAGGAATCAAATTGAAGGAGTTATTTAAAGAATCTAAATACAGACGGGGGAGAAGTACGAAAAGAACTATCATGGGGATCACTAAAATCTTTTTACCGCACTTAATATGATACTAGTTTACATTTTGATTTATATTTTAAATGGAAGAAAAATTATCATTGTCCAACAGTAGCCAAAATGAGGAACTCTCATTGTGTAACAGTAGCCAAATTTAGTCAAAAGAAAACTTTGTTTAGCAAATTTTACTGATACAAAAACTTTATTGGGATCTTATGTGAATTAGTTCCTTCAGAATCATCTCATGTGAATTAGTTTGTTCAAAATCTTCTTAGCCTGGATATCGTTGTTGAAATAACGTTAAATTTAGCGACAACAAAAATAAATAAAACAAATAAAGCAATAAACTGCATAGGTGCTAAAAGGAAACTGGTTCCCAAAATCATTCAAAAAATCATATCCTGACTTGATAAACTGTAAGGGTATATTGAATCTAATACTTCCTGTAAGCAACGTCTTCCTGCTCATCACTCGTGCAGAATAGAAACAAACCAGTAATAAAGTGCGTAGGTGCAAGGACACTAACTCCTCATTACAAGGATAGAGATCATGACAGGATCAAAGAAGACACAATTTCAATGTACACATAAATTTTAACATTTGGTTCAATTCCAAGGGAAGACCATAACTGCCCTGAAATTTGAGGTGATTAGAGATCTTTTTTAAAAATGAACCAAGTTAAAATAATAAAGCTAGAATGTCATCAATTTTATTATTTTCTTTTTTTGATAAAAGAAGAAATTTTATTAATAGAGAAGAAAGGATACAATAAATGGGGGACAAAAAGTCCACCCTCAGCAGAATATAAGATCAAAAACAAGAAAGCACTTAAAAAAGTGCAGCCCTCCAATCTCTACAATCCCATAGAGATGATAAATCTTTCGCCTATAAATTCAATGAATGAATTACCTCTCAATGATCTTGAATCGCTTTTGACTGGGCTTACGAGAGAAATGAACTTTATATACTGATATCATCCGCCATCGCCTGAATCTCGAGACGTTCTTCAAACCAATCAGAGACTTTATTGAGATAGGTGGAACTCCTCAGTAACAGAGATACCTCTAAAAGCCCCGTAGCAAAAATCCAAAGAGACGCAAGAAAAATAAACCTAGCATTCAATAGCTTTAAGGATAAGTAACTTTCTCTAAACAACCTAGTATTACGTTCATTCCAACGTTATACTTCTTTTATTTGACATTTGAGATATGGAATTAGGGATGGTTATCGAATTCGATTCTAGGAGGATTATTGGTTGGGAGATAACCATTTGTCTCGTCTTTAATCGTGTGTATCGTATTTCTTCACTTCATGTTACTCCCATTTCTAACTTTATAAAGCGTGATGAGAACTCATTTTCTTGGAATTTTCATTTCTTCAGGAATCTCAAGGATTTGGAGTCTAATGAGATGGAATCTTTGTTAACAATGCTTGATTCGGTCCATGTACCGCGTAGCTGGACTTTAGATCCAACTGGTTCCTTTTCTTATAAGAGTTGCTCCTTTTTTTTGACTCGGTCTATTGTTCCTCATTGAATTCCATTGACTTTGTACATCTGGAAAGTCAAGGTCCCTTCCAAAGTCAAGGCTTTTGTGTGGTCTCTGGGGTCTTACAAAGTTCTATCTCCATGTACAGGCAGAGTAACGAGGCACGTGCTCATTTATGTCTGCATTGTCCTATTGATGGGATTGTGGAGCTCTCTCTAGTGCTAGGATGTGATAAATTCACATATTATTAGAAGGTTGGAACAAACTCCAAGAACATAGATCGCGAAGGCCAAGTCTACAAGAAATTTCGTCACTAAGTTTAAGAGGCTACAAAGTCGTCTCCAAAACTTCTATACATGTCGAATTCATTTATTTTGAATATGTGAATGGATGTCTTTGCATAAATGTCACAATTTCCAGCAGCCAAACAGAATTGACTTTCTCGTAGTTTTGATCTTTTCCTATCAAGGTAGTATAAATCATTTCTTTTGAATCATTAATTAAGCAGCCACCAAAAAAAGCATGTGGGAAGTTGATTTATAAAGTTGAAGCACTCCACCTAATGCAAAATTTCCTGTTATAGTATCTGCCTAAGGGGGATGCTATAGGTTACTTCTACAAGCAATTGCAGCTTCATCTCCTCCACAATGTCAGAGCCAAACCAAAGGGCAGACACACATAAATTCAGGATACCAGCGCCAAATATCAAAGGTTTCATATGGTCCTTTCATATTATTAATAAAATAGGGTACAACAGAGTTCTATACTAACCGATCAAAACAATCATATACAAGCGCTCCATAGCACATTGAATTTCTGAGCTTCAGAAGCTACTACACGTCAAAAACAAAAAACAATGATAGTCAATTAAGTTAGTTTTACCTGCAACATCTCGACAAGAAGAATTATGCGTTCAGCGTGCTTACGGCATGTTAGGAACCCTTGAATACATAGAACCTGGATACATAGGACAAAAACAGAACTATAAGCACACAAAAATGGCAATGCTGCTTCATATTTTCTATATTAGAACAGAAAAAACCACACAAGATATATCCATATGTAACCTTAAAATAGTCAAAGAACTCGCTTGGAACTCCTTCAGCATCAGAATCCATGACCTACCACAAGCCCAGTGTTAAATTCAGTTTACGGTTAATTTTAAAGCTCATATAAAATTGAAGACTTCCCATATCAAAAAATAAACTTTGTGTTCAGCATATACTTGTAAATGTGATACTCTCTTACCTCAAGAAGTTCACGGGTTAACTTAAATGGCGCACTCTCAAAATTTACACCTCCAGGTGAGTTAGAAAGCATGAAGCCAAAGTCAATGTGTATTATATGACCTTCCTCATCCAACAAGAGGTTCCCGTTGTGCCTATCCTTGACCTATGCGAAAATAAAAAAGAACGAGAAGCAAGAAGGTAACAATCAGATCAATAAAACTTGCAAAACATTAGTCAGCAACAAAATGTGGAGGAACAAAAGAAAGTATGCCGCATCATATCCTCTATTGGAGTAGTTCTCAGAAAACACAAACATCATAAAATTTTGGGAACGCTTTTGTCCCGAAACACTAAATCTAGCAATCCAAAACTTCTTGTCCTATTTAGTAACAAGAGACTGAAACTTCTATTCAAAATCTAATGGAATACTGAGATCATCTATTTATAACATCCCTCCAAAATATCTAGGATATCTACAACCTTAGTTGTCATAGATAAATCTAGAACACTATCTGAAACCCTAATATTTACAAGAAAACTCTAAAAACTATCAATTAGTGTCACCAAGTGAGTGCCTTATGGGCGTCCAATAAGGGATGACGCCTGACATGATGTATCCTCTAGAAAATGTGAATGTTGCAACACATATTTAATCAGATTTAACTATATTTTTTAAGAAAGATATCATATTGTACCACGTTTCGAATAAATGTATTTTGTGCCAACTAAACAACCAGAAGAAACCTAGAACCATTGAATATGATATTTTTTGCTCCCAATAAGTACTGTATCGAGCCGTAACATTGGAAAGATCAAACCCAAGTTTTCTCAGAATTCTTGAATATAGAATTCTTCATGGCTTAGAATCTTTGAAAAAAAAAGACCAAAACCCCTCATCAAAGGGCAACGGTAGAACAATCACTCATAAGATTTCAAACCCTATATGCACATAACACAGCACAGCAGTTCTGAAATAAATGTATTTGTCAGCTCATTTGCAGTAAAATCATATATAAGCATTGAAAAATAAGGACCAAACAAAAAACTTGATTTTGGAAGAACCTTTAGTCTTCCAAATAAAAGAGGCTAAAGCTAATATATTAGGAGATTGATATGTACAAGGTAAAATAGGACACAAAGGAGTCCTTCAATTCAGAAGTCAAGATCCGAGTTACACCCACGGCCTCATCTTCCACCAAATTCTCTGACAAATCGCCAACCAAAAACTCATTCCTCGAGTAATTTGAATTGAAAACCTCATGTCAACCGAAATGCAAATGTACAGATAGATACAGGGAATTAAAAATATAAAAAGAAAATACGTAGAGGGGTGAGAGAGAGAGAGCAGAAGCAGGAGGACATCACAAGTAACAAAACAAGATGACACAGTTACAATTCTTGTATATAGTCCATGTGCTTTGTCTGTAATTGTATACCATATAGTTTACTGAGTACACAAAATTTTCTACTCTAGGTCTAAACCATCAAAACATATTTCACATAGCCTTAACTGTTTGTGCACATCTGAGAGAGAGAGAGAGACCTGTAAAAGGTAGCAAACTAGAGAGTATCCGGCCATACTTTCCACAAAGTTCCTCTGCAATAAACTTTCAGTAGTTAGAACTAAAATAGATAATATCTGTTTGAAAAACAAAATACATCAGTTTATGGCTAGAACAAATTACAAAATTAGTTTAGAAGTATGGTGGAAACAGCTCCAATCTATTTCGCCGCAGTAATAGTGGACCAGTATGACAACACAAAAAAAAATGATAGCAAAACCTAATTACATAAACTTCACAAGTACATCAATAGCAAGATATCCAAGTCAAATAATTTTTCTATAGTTGGTATTTTATTAAAAACTTACTGCACAAGTTTAACAAATTTTTCATTCCCAATAACCTAGTTCCTAGATTAGAATTTAATTACTTTCGTCTAAGATTAATTCAAATCGGTAAAAAAAAATACACAAGATAAAATACAATGATTATGGCCCCCGATAGGTGATAGGGAAATTCATAATGAAAGAGAGAGGAACAGATATACATGATTGGGCCAAGACCTAGGGTTTAAGATTTAGGGTCTAGATTGAGCTCCAAAATGTGCACTGGAAATTTCCATGTGCACATGTTCATGAATCATGCAAGCTTGTGGTCTCCCCTAACAAGTGTGTATCAAAGTTATGGCTGAAGAATCCTGAATTTTAAAAGCGAAGAAGAGCCCATATGGGTAATCAGTGCACTCTTGGAAAGAACAATGACATATAGGAAACTACCATCACATGTATGAGAAACTACTGTATAGTCCAATAAATGATCAATTAAACTAACCAAACCAGAAGTATAGGTTGAGATTTTTAATGTTAATTTTTCTAGCTCAGTCCAATTCTGATTTGCATTAATACGGATAATGATAGAATGGGGATACTATGCATAATAGTGAGAAAAGATAACAGACCTCTCTTTATATATGTTTATAATTTACAATGAGCTGAAATCTAACTAGGTTATGGGGGAAAAAAATATTAAACACAATAGCTTTCATTGCATAGGGCTAATATTTCATTATTTGTTACTTCAAGTTATGGTTGCAATCTGCAGAATGTAAATTATTTAAGACAAGGTTGAGAAATGGAATTACCCAATGAAATTCACAAGCCACTGGTGATGTTGATAAATTACTAGAAAACGAATATGGTGATTTTTCGCTTTCCTAATAATTTGTTTACATTGCCTACTAGCTTAAAGTTCATAATCTTGTCTTTTCTCTGACTGAATGCTATGCTCATGGGGATGAAATGTTGGATGACTGATCACTGCACTTTACTCATGTCCCCTCATACTACCTCGCTATAGAACTCGACGACGAGTTTTGTTGATGGAAGAGAGAATGATGTGGTAGAGACCAAGAGGTTAATCATTATTATACATTATTTTATGTTATTATTTATGTTTTAGTAATAAATAAATTATATCTTTTAGTTATAGTCAGTGCTCTAAAAATCCCCGCCTAGGTCCGCCTAGGCGCTAGGCCCCCCTTGGCGCCCCGCCTAGACGCTAGGCCCCCTCTAGCGCCTCACCTAAGCCCAAAGCGGCAAAAAAATCCCTTCAGAAAATTAGGCGGAACCTAGACGAAGAGTTTTTATTTT